>OX578146.1:122329675-122864675 GCA_951213105.1 Amaurobius ferox
AATTTGCATTTATTTTTCATTTATTGTTTAGGATTATAAATCATGCCAAATGCAAAAAAGAAAAATATATTTTAACAGTATTATATTTACTTTCCTCAGATGAGGCTTACCAATGTGCAACTACCATTGGAGTGTATTATAAAGTATTATTATTCAAACGTTAGTATTATCAGACATTTCAAACATTGCATTAAAAGTATGACAATTTTGTTGGTTCTGTGATTTTAACATTCAAGGAAAGTTGTAGAATTTATGAAGTTGGAGATTTTATTTTTCTTTTCATTGAAAGTTTGTGGTACAGATGTAAATGTACCTATGAATATGTAAATATTGACGTGAAATATTTAGGTAAAAAAGGAATTTTAATATTGTGTTTATATCTTAATATCGTTTTAATTATTATTTAATTGCATAATTTTATCTAGTTTATAATTATTTCTTAATAAAATATATGAATTGATAATTGCATTTTTATCTTTTATTTAATTATTCACACAGACAATATATTAGCTTCAAAACGTTTAATTATAAGTAATTTAAAATTTTTTTTAATGAAGTAAATTTCGATGCGATAAGTTGGAATTTATTTTAAAATTCGGATATCAATTGATATTTGTGGCGCTATTATGGCGATGCTACAAAGTTGCGATGCAGAAATCTCGTTCTGCCATTGAAAACAATTAACGTGTTGCGTCACAACAATATCCCCTATAACACGTATTAATAATTTCTACATTGCTGTCAAGGTACTTAACGGCAATGTAGGTACTTCATTGCCCTAACTCGACTGGCTATAAAGTGACATGCTACACACTTACGGGAATGTTACACAATGCAATTAAATATAGTTAATGATTATACAGGGTTCCTATGAAAGTCTTTAAATAGTTCAAACTCTCCCATAGCTTTGAGACGAAAGGTACCTGAATGTACACGTTTAGTAGCCGCAGAGAAAAATCTTGTGTGTGTGGGGGGGGGGGGGGGGGAGGGGCAACCAAACAGTTTATATCAGTGGCGCACCCAGAATATTCCTAAGGGGGGGGCCATTGGTGCACAAAATTTTTATGAAGGAGGATGACTCCTCGATAAATTTTCCGAGAAAAAATGATCAGAGGCCATATCAATTAACAAGGCGGTTGTCTTTTTTTGTACATTTATTTTTATCAAATTACTAACAATTCTTTAGTGCAGTGCAAGAGAATTGAATGATTAGAAGAAGTAGTAGTAGATATTTATACAAAACAACACAAATTAAGAAATAGATGAAGATAAAATTATTTGTTCTGGTCTGCTTATACTGTATACTTGTTTTCAACCACTCTCTCATGATTACATATTGTTATATTATTCAATTATGATCTATACATATTCATAAAACGAAGTCCAGCCTCCTGTTTTTCTTTGTAGCCAGAGCATTAATTATCTGGTCTGGATCAGTTTCCACTTCACGGTGAATGTTCATTGACGCCAGTCCATTCAGTCTGGTTTCACTCATACTGTTTCTCAAGTAAGTTTTCAACCTCTTCATTGTGGAGAATGACCTCTCAGCACTGCTTGTTGATACTGGGAGGGTGGCATACACTTTTAAAAGTTCAAACACAGTTGGAAAAGTCCTTTGGTCACAAAAGTTAAGCAGTTCGATTGGGCTTTTAGTTTTCTTGTTCAATGCAAAGACCTTCATGTACCACAGATGTAGTTCAGCTTTTAGAGTATTATCTGATCTGGGTCCTAAATCATCTGCAAATTTCCTTGATAAGGCAACAAATCTCTCGTTTTCTTCCAGTGTCGGCTGCCTTCCATTCGGAATGACAGATGCAAAACTTTGTAGAAATTCCTTATGTTTGAGAAATTTTTCATGGAGGTGAGTGATGAAATTATCAATCCATGGAATGAAAATAGAAAGTCTGTAGTATTCTTCAGGAGTCTGTACGTTGAAATTTGATCTATAAATTTGTCTGGTGGCACGGCGTGGTAGAGTAATGTTTTCTCCATGCTGTTCCAGCTTCTTAACAGCTTGTTCAAACAGATGGTGAAACTCGTTCTCTGCGTTCTCTCGAATTATAGATATAGCTTTCAAAACGTCTTCTACGTCACTCACAGCAGTTGCCAGATCAAGGTTAACTTCCTGCAGCTTTTCACTCAGACGAACACTGTAGCTGAGTAATCTGTCAGCTGAAACAAGTGCTATGACAAACTGTGATGTTAACATTGAACATAACAAGGTATGAGCCTCTGTTGATGTCTCCTTGTCATTCCAGGTAGTAATCTCCTCCAGAGCGTCGATTACTTGATCAAACAATGAAACCATAACTGTGACGGCATCATGTCTCTCCACCCAACGAGTAGGGCATAATTTCTTCAGTTTTTTGGCACTGATTTCTGTCTCTTCCTGATTAGCTGCATTAATTTTGCTGGTGAGAACAAGGTTTCGTTTTGGTGTGTTGAAAAAACTAGAGATTTTCCCTATTATTCCAAAGCTGTTTCGGATATCCGGAACTCTAGATGAATAAGTTATGGCTAAGTTCAAACAGTGTGATGCACAATGAACGTAGGGGGCTTTGGGGTGTTGCTCATATATAATTGCTTGGGCGCCATTGTACTCTCCACTCATTGCAGAAGCTCCATCGAACCCTTGTCCACGGAGGAAAGACGTATCAATGTTGCAGTCTGCAAGGCCTTTAAGAATAGCATCTGCAATTGCTCGACCTGTAGTTTCAGTCAGGGGCACAAACTTAAGGAAGTTCTCCACTATCTTAAATTCAATTTTATACTTATCATTTGTTTCAAACCGTTTCAAATAACGAACGCAAAGTGTCATTTGCTCTACCGTTGCAATATCTGTGGTTTCGTCACATAAAACCGCAAAACATTTGGCCTCATTCACCTCAGTTGCTATGTGCTTCACAATGGAATCATTGCATGCTGAAATAATCTCATTTTGTATATTCCAACTTATGTAAGTTGCATTTTTTGCACAACCTTGTAGATGAGTTTTCAGTATTTCTTCTCCTGCATCAACTCGGAGTCGCAAAAGGGCTCTAAAATTTCCTTCGCCTTGGCATGGTTCTGACAATACGTCCAAATCCCCACAGTCTCTATGCCCTCTCATGGCCAGCCCTTGCCTTCCACAAAAAATCACTGTTTTGATAATAGGTTTAAGAATAGCCCTATTCTGCAAAACTTGTTTTTGCTTTCCTCTGTCCATTACTTGATCCACAGGAACCGTTTTTCCTTCCGTGACCCTTAAGAACTCATCGGCTTTGAGAACTGAATCCTTATGATAGAAAAATTTTTCATGTTGACTGAACTTCTCCAAGGCCTTCTTCCAATTATTAAATCCTTTTGAAACAAGTTGACCTGTAGCTTGTGTGGATCTTAAACCGACTTCATGGGGTGCAAAGAGAACACAAAATTTGCAATAGGCACTGTCCTCTGCCTTTGAGTAAGCTAGCCAGTTATGCTTACTCAGCCAAGATGAGCAGAACTTCCGAGTGTGGTGAGGTTTTCCTTGACTTGATACAGCACTAGTGACAGTAGCAGGAAAACTGTAATTTGCATATGGTTCCCAAAGATTTTTTAGCGCTGTTATCCTATCTTCATCTGTGAGGTTAGATTTCTTGACATAATTAGAAATATCTGCAGCCAGAATTTCTATTTCAACTGTGTTTGGTATTGTGTTTTGTCCTACCTTTACCTCCTCACAAGCGTTTGAAGACAGCCCGGGGTCACGGCTGTTGCTTGCTTCGACTGCAGCCTCATCAATGTAACAAGAGCTCAGGGAAACGTCGTTGGGAACGTCACTATTTTCAATCTTACTTTTTTTTTTTAAATAATTTCCCAGTGTCTGTTGGCCTAGCCCTTTTCGTTTTTCACTCATTGTCTTTTTTTTTACCTTGCTCCTCAGTTATTCAAGAACAAAATTTGCTATATAGCCGAAATACGCACATAAACACACACACTGATCGTTAAAGATGCATTTCACTGTAAGATCAGTTGAAAGTTCAGGACCATTATTAAATTCAGCTATTCACCACGCAGGCCCTCGTTCCGAAACTACCAATTCACTGTTATCACCTTGTGTCGTAACGTCGCACTTTATTTCAACTCACAGCAACACTTAATTCGCGAAGCGTTGGCACGATCTATTTATTCACTTCCACAATTTTCTCACTGGGTAAACGAAATCCTCGAGTTTTCGAGCGAACAGCCGCTTCCCCGCCGTTCACTCTTTATATAGGGCCACGGAGGCGCCTGTGACGTCACTCTACACAGCACTGGTATAGTACGACTATAGCGAGAAGGCATTTGGGTCACGTGATTTTGGACGAGTCCATTAGTTAAATTCAATCACAGGTAGAAACGTCTTAAGAAGAACGGGTTTCCAGAATTGGCGCCTTTAGTGCGAATTAATTTATAATTTGTACAGTACGATAAAGAGCTTTATATGTATAATTACATTCAGTGTAAGTGTTGGGATATGCTGGAATTGTTTTCTTCACAATGATTAAAATTATTTATTACAATAATGGTTGTAAATGTTTTTTTTTTATACTTTCTCGAAGGCAGACCTAGTTCTCCCTTGTGCTGACAGCGCCCTTCGCGTTTTGCTTTGTCAGCCCAAGGGGGGGGCCAGGGCCCCCTCGGCCCCCCCCGTGGGTGCGCCACTGGTTTATATTCATTTCTCCCAACTTCAATGGGTTCCTGGGAGAGGGAGGAGCTGTTATAGCCCCCACCCATAGATGAGCACCCATAGAAGTTTTCCCGGGAGGGAACAAACCACTGATGTCAGTGGGACAAACTGAAGGATAAGATCATCGAGGTAGTATAACTCGTTGGATAAGATGTACAACAATGACTAGTTTGATGCTCATCTTTCTGACCTCGAATGTCCAGGGGAAGGGCAAATTCCTTCTCTTGCTCTTCCCTATGGGCGACCATGCCCCCACTGAACACGTTAGGACTATCTATAATAAAGTGACCATTCTAAAAGTGATTACGGCACCTCTAACTCAGAAATGAAAAAATTAGGGTTCCAAACTAAGCAACAAAGTAAGATAGACAAAAAAAAAGAAAAAGGAAACAAAAATGTTGCAGAGCATTGCCTAATTAATAGGAATACATACCAAGACCGCACGAAATGCGTATATAGAAGGCAATAAATACCTGGCATACTTCACCGATTGCTAGATGTACAGCGACTAATTGTAAACAATTAGTTTAATTTTTTTTTTTTTTCGAATTTAAATGTGCGTTTTCGATGACAGGGGGCATTTTTTTATAGACTCAACAGTAGATTCCTATGCATGTAAGTGTTGCTTATTGCATCGTTCCTGTATAGGACGATATAACCTTTCGCCTATAACATAATTCGCCTATAACCCTATTGTGTCAAATAAATAGAATGTCTTCTGTAACAATTTTACTGTCGATTGCTGCCTATTAGACAATGATCTACAACTTTGTAGTTGACATTCTTCTTCTATCTCGTTTTGTTGCCGAGTTGGTTATCCCAACTTTGTAAATTCTCCAGTAGGGACGCTGCAATCCATTTTATTCGACTGGGCATGGTCACTTTACTGTCGATAGACTTAAAGGACCAAGTCAAGAACCTTGCTCATGAACTTTTCTTTACAAAGATATTAGAGTGGTTAAGGAGTTTTTAGAAACTTTGCATATTCTAAATACTGTTACATTTTGCTTTAAAAACTTTAAAATATGAATACTGTTTTTGTACTAAACTCTAGAACATAATTGAATTAATTAATAGAAATAGTCGTATTTAAATAATAATTTAAAAAAGTATAATTTAAATAATAATTAAAAAATATAATTTAAATAATAATTAAAAAAATATAATTTAAATAATAATTAGCATTATAGAGTTATTGAATATAAATTACAAAATAGAATTAAAATAATACATTAGAATAATAGTTGAAAATAATAAAACTAATAGCCGAATTTTTGGCGTAAAAACTTGAGAAGTTATAACTATAGGACAAAAGTTAACCTTCGCACAATTTCCTATACAAAATTGGTTGGTTCGAATGTTATTCCAAGCGAAATAAAAGAATAAATATGCTTGCTTATATAATAAACAAATGCTTTCTGCATTTTCTTTTGTACTACAAAATGAGTACAATCACTCTCACCTTACGCTAATATAAGCCGTTCTCAAGATATTTCTATTTTATTAATTTTGGCGAATTGGCATAAACAAGAAAGAAAAATCTGTTGTGGGCAACACATGACTTTCCTTATATAATGTAATGAATTTACTACTCTTACAATAAAAAAAATAGGTTTTTCTTATAGTAGATACTTATATTCTTTCCAAGATATTGAATTTTCGACAATGAGTCGTCATTTTCATTGATTTAGCGTCATTTTTATTCATTTGGCGAGATTTTCGTTAATTTGGCAACATTTCAAAAAGTCGCCAAGTTGGCGACATACCGCCAAATTCGTCGCCAAAATATCGCCAAGCGTTATGGACGAAGAAATAAGTTATTCTTACAGCAGATAAATAACTATTGGTGTTCAAATACAAAAGTATTACTCAAAGTATCTTTTTACATGAATGGAACGAGCTAGATCCACGAGAAAGATGTCACCCAATTTATCGCATGGTATTACATATGAAAAGTGAACATGTTTCTCAATAGGAAATATTTTTTTTTATTTTATATGACTTTTTGATAATTTTTTTTTTAAATGTGCAATATCTCGAGAACGGTTCATGTTAGCGTTCTAAAATTTATGCCGATCATTTTCTAATGAAACATTACATAAGAAATGTCTACTTGCGTAACTTTATTAGCGATTTTGAATTTTTGACGATTTTTTCAAAATTTCACGCGAAAATTAAGAGGGGTTCTGAACATTCGATTGAGTATAAAAACAATAGGCTTCCAGTGTTTACGGATTGTGAATTTTGTACCAAATTTCGTTCGAATCGGTCCATTCGTTCGTCAGTTATCGTCTCCACAAACTCACTGACACACAAACACACACACACACACACACATACTTTCACACACACACACAGAGACATCACTTCAAAAATGTTTGATTTGTGATCAGGGATGCTTGAAACGTGCTCTCCCGTCGAAAACTCGAATTCGAATTTTCGATCCCGTCACAATACTTTCCTTATACATTTATGTATATAAGGAATGTGAAAAATAAAAATAAAAAAGTGAGAATCTTAAAATGAAAAATTAAATTATTGAGAAAGTCTGTGAATAAATTACTAATTTGAAATTAATAAATACATCTACTGTCCATGCATTTCACTTATTATCAATATTATGAAGACAGATTAATATTTTCATTTCGTTTTCTCATTTAATGGTGGTTCTTTCATGGAATTGAACAAAGATAAAATCCACTTAGTATATTGATCAAAGCTTTTTAAATCAAAATGTAATAATTATGAACATTTAATTTCATGTGAAATGTAATTCCACAGATTTTACAATTGTAACCAATAATTTTCTTTAAAATAAACTTCGTTGTTCACATAGAAATTTTTTAAATGTACAAAATTCCTAAAAAAGTTACCTCTAAAATGTAATAACGCATTAAATTCCTTAGATTCATTTTATAGATATATTTAAAAAGGATAAGATATAAGATTCGAATAGGATTTCTTTTATAATTTAATAAAACGAATATTAAAGTATGTGTTGCAAAAAGCTAGAAATTACTGGAGAATGTGCTTTATTATATGCCAAATACGAATCCGTCACTCAGTTCTTAAAGAGCAATTTAACAAGTTTCTACTGTCTACCTTTGATAAGAAAATTGAACATAAAACAAATCAATAGCGTAACAGAAACATACAAGACTCTCACTTTTAAAATACCTCCCTCATGAATTAATTATAACCGGTTGATGATGTAACTTCAATGTGTGTGTATGACATCATTAAATACAATTTATGCCGTCATAAAAATGATAACATGATTGCAGTCTTTGAAAATGGTTCAGCCGAGGGTTGCTATCCCCCAAACATAATTTTACACTGCATTCCCTTATTGCATATGCTGAGAGAACATAAGAGTATATGTCATAGTCTAAGCGCAAAAACGTTGTAAATTTAAAAAAAATTATTACGCACCATATGCATTCTTTCATTGATATTAATATAATTAATTATATCAATGCTCGTCGGGTGTTTTCCTGGTGCAATTGAATAGAATGGCAATTTTAATTCCAACGTGTATTATAATCCAACAAATTTAGTAAGTGAGCTATGACGATAGATGGCAGCACTAAAGACATTCTAATCCTTTCCGAAAAAAAGAATTTTATAATTTACAATTTAAAATATTCGGTTATCAACTGAGAGAGGAAATTAATTTCGAGTATGCGATTAAAATAACAGTTTAAAATATTTAATTCAGGAGAACGTAAAATGGAAAAAATAAATATTGGCTGAAAAGTATACAGAACTAATTACATCATTAGGTCCAGCCAATTTATTTGTGTATGTCAAAAATACAGATGCAAGTAGAGAGGTACATCTTTCACCTTGAGGATTAGCAACTTACATTCTGAATTAAAAATATTTCATACATAATTTGTATCTTAAGACCCTGTTTGAAATTTAGAGCATCTTTGTCATTGAATATGTGTGTCATGAGTATTAAAGTATGTGTAAAAAAGTACAGTTAGAATATTTTTTTTGCATTGATTTACGTGTTAATTTATATTCACAAATAATTTTTCACTAGATGCGATTTTACCACCTAAATTAAAGCCACAGGATTCGTTAAAAATTTAAATAGTTTAATAATTTGGAAGAATTAATCGCTTTAAGAAATACATTGTATTTCATACATAAAAAAAACAAAGTGTTGCGTTACATGAAAACATTCATTTTTCAATTAAAATGCAACAAAAAATTTCTTCAATACTTTAAAGCAAAAAACAAGAATCGTAGTAGACTTATTTTTGTTAAACTACTGAAATGTAGATGGCAGCACCAAGCTACCAAAAAATAAAATAATACCACTGCAGTTTGTGAAATTTTATACAATATC
Source organism: Amaurobius ferox (assembly GCA_951213105.1). NCBI lineage: Eukaryota > Metazoa > Arthropoda > Arachnida > Araneae > Amaurobiidae > Amaurobius > Amaurobius ferox. Next base: position 122,338,723 of record OX578146.1, read on the forward strand.
CGACAGAGCATTGTGGATAAAAAAAAAAAATACTGGTAGTTGGGGGAGGGGGGTAGGTAACAAAATATATTGATTCCTATTTCTTCAATTATTATGCCTACAAACTGTACGTCCAAGTACAATTTTAATTTATTGTACAAGCAGCAGTTATATTCATTGTGTCACCACTACAGCTTATTTTAATAGGCATAGAGGCATTTTATGCTGGGATCTGAAAGATATGAAACTAAACTACTTCCAATACCAACTCAAGTACATGTTTTCTTTTTACATTATTTCGAATTTTGTCACACAATTTGTTTTTGTCAAGAATTATGATAGAAATATTCTGCTTTTATGTATAGTTGTTTTGTTTAAAAGTTAATAACTTCATCTAAAGGACGTTAACAAGTATAGTTTTCGATATATTATATATATTTTCGTCCTGAAACAAATATATATGCATTTACCAAATGAGTGTATGTTTTATAAATGATTTTAAACAGAAATGAAATGAAATCATTGTTTACGAGTTTTCTGCCTTCGAAATTGTTTCCTGACGACAGGAAACTATCAAAACTATAACTTTTTTTTCTTTTTGTAATAAAGAAATCTTAAGGAAAATTTTACAATGTATAAAAAATTGTCAATTTTTAGAAATAATTCGAAAGAAACCATGAGAGATTAAAAAAAAATTAGGAATGCATATAAGATAATGAGTGCTTAAAATGATCAATGCAAAATGATGAACAGAAAATTTAAATATATCTTGAATCCTTTTAAAATCCCCACTAAGAAACAAATATGATAATAAAAAAAAATCAAAACTTACAAAAAAATCCGTTTATTATATAAAATTTTCGAAAGAAAAGCGGCTATCCTGAACACTGACTGGAGTGAATTCGGCATGCTCTATTATTTCTAAGTAATTTCCCACTATATCTTACGGTAGCAATACGTGTGGTTTACGGCAGCAATATGTGTGGCCGGGAAGCCTCGAACAGAGGGTGTAAAATTAGCTCCGATCAGGCAGGTAATGGAACAATTTATTAATAACTAGCTGCCTTCGGCCACCAGCCTGTTCGCTATCCTTAAAAATTCTGACCGTGGCAAATTCGCTGGCGCCATAACCCCGTGGAGTTAACAAAGTTTGTTTTAGTTTAATGACGTTAAAACTAATAATGAAATTTTAAGATGAAAAATAATGTTCTAGGGGAGGGGAGGGGATTCTTGAAATTGATTTGTAAAGTGAATTTATTCTAATGTTTGTGAACTGTGAGATTCTGATGATTTCTGTACCTGCAACCCTAGGAAAGGGATCCCTTTGATGTGTACTCACAGCAGGGATCCTATATTTTTTATAGAGGTATGCACCTCAATTTTTTGTTTTACATAAATGAAATTGTATCCGTTTGTCTGCATTTTTAGTATTGCATCGCAAATGACATGAAAGTATTTTTGAGACTGATGATGTTGAATGTGAATTTAGTATTTAAGAAATAACAATGTTGCTTAGCGAAAAAAAGCTTTTTTTTTTAAAGATGGTTCCCACAACCACCCGATGCATAAATGCACCGCGACAATCTCCATAACTTTCTTTTTATTTATTTTTTTATTTCTTCAGTATTTAAGTTTTTTCATTGTGGTCCCAACCACCACCCGATGTAAATAATACATCGGCACAATTCAATCCAGTATAATGAGCTCAAAACCTTATAAAAAGCAAACACTAATTCGGCTTTTAATTGTCTCTAGGCCAAAAACCGTATAAAAAGCAATTACTGATGACATTTGCAAATATAATTTAATACCCATACGAATATCCTCATCAGGATATTCGCATGGGTATCAAGAGCATGGTTCAAATATATCAGCCAGATACCACCAAACACTAATTCGGTTTTTAATTGTTTCTAGGCCAAAAACCGTCCCTATAGCAACACTGTGTGTCTGCGCGCGCATGTGGGTGAAAAATCGAACTTCTTTCGCCGTTTCGAAATCGCCGTTCCGAAATTGAAAATCATGGTTTCCTTAAAATCCAGATCCTGCGGCTATTTTTTCATATTTCTTGACCAGATTGGGCTTGTAAGAATGTCTGATGCTTGAGCTTTCTAAAAATATAAATTTTTAGTCGAAATTGTAGGTATTTTTCCCGACGCGAGGATTTAAAAACGAAAATTCGTTTTAGCCGAAAGTGGCTTTTGTTTCAAAATCTTTAAAACATATTAGAATTTGTACCTGAGATTTGAAATTGATATATGTTTACTCGCTTTTCCGGTCGTGTGATTTGTTTTTTCTACGACGTCTGGATGGTGGAGAAAAAGGGAAGAAAACGGTCGAAATAGTATGAAACATTAAATAACAAAAAAAAATAATTCAAATTTTAAAAATCCGTTTTTACGTGTCACCTCTCCGATGGATCTCCGATTGCCAAATTTCGCAGCTCTGCGAAGTGCGGTCGCTGAGCCTATAATGTATAAGGAACACACACACACAGACATTGCCTTTTATTATATAGATTTCCCAAAATGTTTTTCTTCGAATAAATTCCCGACTGTTGTCCAACAATTATTGGCTTTTAAAGAAAATTGCCTATTTAAGCAACATATTTCAAGTAAACTTGCAAAATATGCATTGAATGTTTTCCACCTTGGTTAATGTGCGGACCAAAATATAACGGCAGATAGCTTTTTGGCTAAATATAACGTAGTAAACCAGTTAACATTTAAAAAGGAATTTTATGTAGGGATAGTGCACAAAAACAAGTGTTGAAGATCCAGACCGTCCGACTCGTCCGAAGCCTTCAGCAACTATTTGGGCGGCCAGACAAAAACAAGTGTGGATTACCGAAAAAAAAAAAATCACCTTTCTTTGGATTTCAAGAACAGTGCAGTATGGCATCTTATCGTCTGAATAAACATAAGATGATACTGTTGTTATTGACTTACTATGTAACGATGCTATGAATGAAACAACAGGCGAAGAACCAAAACTTCAAGTTTTATAACGTGACAAAAGTTGGGGTATATCTTCAGGGGCAATTATGAAAAAAAAATACATTCTTATATTATCAGAAGATTACATACAGTACTATTTTGTAATCTTCTGTGTGTGTGAATAATGCAGCCACCAGTACTTCATTTACAGACACCCTTGTATGGTCTTAAATCAAACGGTAAAAAAGTTTGATTTTATAGAAATAATCAATAGAGTGTTAATGAAGTTTCTAATAAAACACCGTTCGAATTTTAAAAACCTTCCTTGCGAGATTCGAAGATGAGTCAACTGTTGGTAGGTTACCCAGAGCCAGTTGTCCCATATTCAGAAGAAAAAGTGATGGATCACGTGGCAGGTGCTATATATGTGGCACGGCTCGAAATAAGACAACTCGTAGAGGGTGAACTGAATACAAAAACTGGATCTGCATGGATCATCTAAAAGATATGTGTGTGAACTGCGTTGATAATTATTCCTGTATTTTCTGAATTTGTAGTGTATATTTTGAATAAATGTTGATTTTACTTTCCCTGCAATACATGGTAATGTATAGGGAAAGTATTGGAATCGTGCCGAAAATCGCAACTCGAGTTTCCGACGGATCTACACGTTTCGAGACCTCTAGAATACGAAAAAACCATTTTTAGCGTGACGCCTGTGTGTATGTCTGTGTGTCTGTCTGTGCAGATTTTGTATCTATTCTAACTAAAAAACTAATGGACCGAATTTCACAAAATTTTGTAGGTAAATCACTTGCGGGCGGGGCTGGTGCTGATTAGTTTTGGGTACGATTCGGAATAAAAGAACCCGCCTTTTTTGTGAAATGGCCCGCAAAAGATTGTATCCACTGTAGCTGAAAAACTAATGGACCGAATTTCACAAAATTCGGTAGATGAGTCACGTATAGGTCACCCTGGTGCTGATTAGATTTTGGTACGATTCAGAAAAAAATAACCTGCCTTTTTTTGCAAAATGGCCCGCAAAAATTGCCAAAATCTAAAATAAAAAACTGGATATACTCAAATATATCCATTACATGCTGATTTAATACGTAATTTTTAACGACGAAAAGAATAAGACCAACCCCATTACATTAGGACTAGCCGTTCTCGAGATATTTTAGTTTTTCGTACTTTCCCTACGCCACCTTTGAAAATAAGCCCGGTTACCGAATGAGAACGAAAATTGAATTAAAAGTGAATTAAATTTAATTAAAATAAAGAGAACGTGAATATAAGTCTGCAGGGAAAGTCATGTGCTGCCCAAATCAGATTTTTGGATTTATGTGTGTTTTAGTTTTCTTCCGATAAAGCATTTTATGGGTACATTTAAAACTAAATTCCCATTGTTATTTTAATACACAATACCTCGTCCAATATTGCAGATAATTGCACCGGATATTTTTCTTTGGACTAGTTACTGTACTCGGTAACTTTTTCTAATTAAACTTATTCTGCTCAAGAGACAATATAAAAATTTAAACTCTCGTGAGGTCTAAATAACCTTTCGATTATTATTTCCCTAAGTTGCATTATAATTTATGTTTACTTAAACTAACGATCCTAACTGGTTCGGTTGTTAGACGAATCACTGACCTAATCAGCCTTTTCTGCGTTCCTGCGGTAAAGTAGGAATAAATTTCGGATCGGGAGAGTTCAGTGTTCTTGTAATGAAAGTGTGGCTGCTTGAGTAGATTGTTCTTGGAATGATATGAAGAATTCGAGTGGAAGGAAACCTCATTGGATACACCGATGACTAGGAAGGGTGTAATATTCGGGGTTTGGCCGCAATACGAGGTGAGATAAAAAAATACCATTGGTAAGCATAAAAGCTTTAGAATCGTCTCCATTTAAGAGTGATCACCAGGCCAGTTAATGGTAGTATCTTGTATATTTGTATGTTATTCTGGGCGTGAGCAATAATAAGTACTGTCTATGTCATCAGTTGCTTTAAACAGCCAGCTGCTGTTATTTCTGTGAAGTGCACAATAAACTTAGTTTGAATTAAATCACTGCAGTCCTATGTTATAGTCCTTGGACCGAAGGTTCTGAATATCAAATAATTTAAATTTATGTTAGGCCACTTTTTGACATATCGAAGATCCATCCTCGAGAACGACCTCTAAGGAGGATAAGGAGACATAAGGTCTTTACACCCTTTATTATTCTAAAAATATCCTCCATCACCAAAGACATTTATATGAAAAAATTTAGCATTTAATTTTAACAAACTTTCAAATTGAAAGTATGAAATAAAAATTAGAACTAGGGAGAACGCTAATTACTAAAGTGTAAAGCGTCGCAAATTAGCACTAAACATTTTTGATTCACAGTCGAAGCTGCGAAATAGTTCTCCAAATAAGGATTTTTAAAAAAGATAATTTTCTAATTCTGCATGTAACAGTGTAAAGGTAGAAACGTTGAAAAACACACAGAGACATACTGTTACACGTGCGCAAGTATACATAGTTGATGAAGGTGAACATTTTATATTTTGTGTATAATAAATTAAGATTTATTCCGCCGCGTTGTCTAAATATCCGATTGTTTGAGGGGGAGAAGTTAGCTTGAATTTTAAGGTTCCTTTCCATTTTTTGAAGAGGGATAAAAATTCTGAGAACTAATTTTTTAACGTTTTACAACTTTATAATTTACTTTTTTGCTGTATCTCTAACAGGAAGCCAAATAACCTCCCGTAGCGAACTAAAAAAATCTGATGTGGGCAGCACATGACTTTCCCTGCAGACTTATATCCACGTTCTCTTTATTTTAATTCAATTTTCGTTCTCATTTGGTAACTGGACTTATTTTCAAAGGTGGCGTAGAGAAAATACGAAAAAACTAAAATATCTCGCGGCTAGTTATATAACACACTCCATTATACTTTAGGACTAACCAGTCTCAAGATATTTGAGATTTTTTGTATTTTTGTTAGGCCTCTATAGGAAAAATGTCCAATTACCAAATAAAAACAAAAAATGAATTAAAAATGCAAATTTAGTGTTATTTGGTGCAAATAAACTCAATCCAATGAATTATTAAAGAAATAAAGAAAATATGAATTTAAATCTGCAGGGAAAGTCATATGCTGCCCACATCAGATTTTTTTCAAAGGTGACGTAGAGAAAATACGAAAAAACTAAAATATCTCGAGAATGGCTAATCCTAGTGTAATGGGGTTGGTCTTATATTTTTTATCGTTGAAAATCACGTATAAAACAAGCATTTAATGGATATATTTGAGCATACGTGGATTTTTTGTTTAGATTTTGACGATTTTTACGGGCTATTTCGCAAAAGAAGGCAGGTTATTTTTTCCGAATCGTACCAAAATCTACTCAGCACCAGGGTAACCCACAAGCGACTTATCAATCGATTTCTGTGAAATTCGGTCCATTAGTTTTTCAGCTAAAGTGGATACAGGCAATTTTTACCTGCCATTTCGTAAAAATATGCGGGTTCTTTTATCCCGAATTGTACACAACACCAGAGTCGCCCACGAATGACTTACTTACAAAATTTTATGAAATTCGGTCAATTAGTTCTTTAGTTAGACAGGATACAAAATTTGAACAGACAGACAGACACACAGACGTCATGTTAAAAATGGTTTTCTCGTATTCTACATGTCTCAAAACTTGTAGATCCGTCGAAAACTCGAGTTGCGATTTTCGGCATGATTCCAATACTTTCCCTATACATTATCATGTATTGCAGGGAAAGTAAAAATCTGATGTGAGCAGCACAGGACTTTCACTGCAGACTCATATTCATATTTTCCTTATTTCTTTAATTCATTAGATTGAGTTTAATGGCACCAAATAACGCTAAATTTGCATTTTTAATTCAATTTTTGTTTTTATTTGGTAATTGGACATTTTTTCGATAGCGGCGTAAAAAAAATGCAAGAAATCTCAAATATTTTAAGAACGTTTCGTCCTAAAGTATAATGGAGTGTGTTATATTCTTTTCCTCGTCAGAAATTGCGTATAAAACAAGAATTTAATTGATACATTTCAGCATACATAGTCCTTGTTTTTAGATTTTGGCGATTTTTGCGGGCCATTTCATAAAAAAGGCAGGTTGTTCTTTTCCGAATCGTACCAAAATCTAATCAGCACCAGTGTCCCACAAGTAACTTATCTACCAAATATTGTGAAATTTGGTCAATTAGTATTTTAGCTAGAGTGGATACGTTGTTGTTGTTGAGACCCAGACCGTCCGACTTACCAGAAATGTGTAAGATAACCGTTTGGACGGCCGGGAAGTGCCACCCAATTTAGATCGGAACCCAGTGGGGGAGGCATCCACAGGGACCGAACCCTCCTTCCCCTACCATCAACCTATCGGAAGGACTTACGGACTCATCTGTTTAACGTGATCGTACTCCGCATGAACACGACGGCAATTGTGGCAGCGTGCAAATCCAGTGGACAAAACAATGGTCTACCGCGCCCGAAATGTGCCAGCAGCACGCGGTGTTCCCAGGTGGTCACTTACCCAAGTACTAACCGCGCCCGATGCTGCTTGACTTCGGTGATCTAACGAGAAACGGTGCTTTCAGCACGGTACGGCAGTTGGCTGGGAGAGTGGATACGTGAAGTTTTTGCGGACCATTTCGTAAAAAAGGCGGGTTCTTCTTTTCCGAATCGTACCAAATTCTAATCAGCACCAGAGCATCCTACAAATAACTTATCTACCAAATTTGGTCAATTAGTATTTTAGTTAGAGTGGATACATTAAATTTTTACTTGCCATTTCTCAAAAAAAGGCAGGTTTTGTTTTTACGAATCCTACTGAAAACTAATCAGCATCAGGGTCTCACCCAAGTGACTTACATACCAAATTTTATGAAATTCGGTCCATTAGTTTTTTAGTTAGAGTGGATACATACATTGTACAGACAGACAGACACACACACAGACGTCACGCTAAAAAGAGCTTTTTCGTATTCTAGAGGTCTCGAAACGTGTAGATCCGTCTAGAACTCGAGTTATGATTTACTGTATATTTATTAAGGATTGTCAAGCAGCTATTCTAATTATTTAATAAAAATATCTGATGTGGGCAACACATGACTTTCCTTATATAATGCAATGAATTTACTACTTTTACAGTTAAAAAAATGTTATTCTTATAGTAGATACTTCTATTCTTTCCAAGATATTAAATTTTCTTCAATTAGTCGTCATTTTCATTGATTTAGCATCATTTTTATCAATTAGGCGAGATTTTTGCTAATTTGGCAACAATGAAAAATCTCGCCAAGTTGGCGACATTCCACCAAATTCGTCGCCAAAATCTCGCCAAGCGTTATGGACGGAGAAATAAGTTATTCTTACAGCAGATAAGTGACTATTGGCGTTCAAATACAAAAGTATTACTCAAAGTATCTTTTTTCGCGAATGATACTTTGATCACACAATGATACTTTGAGTAATACATTTGTACTTGAACGCCAATAGTCATTTATCTGCTGTAAGATTAACTTATTTCTCCGTCCATAACGCTTGGCGAGTTTTTGACGACGAATTCGGCGGAATGTCGCCAACTTGGCGACATTTTTAGTTATTGCCAAATTGACAAAAATCTCGCCAAATGGATAAAAATGACGCCAAATCAATGAAAATGACGACTCATTGAAGAAAATTCAATATCTTATATAAGTATCTAATACAAGAAACATTTTCTTTAACTGTAAAAGTAGTAAATTCATTGCATTATATAAGGAAAGTCATGTGTTGCCCACATCAGATTTTTTTATATTAATTGAGGTAGATGGTGTTTCCCTGAGAGAAATATTTTTTTATTTTAGAGCAATATTTTTCTAACTACTCTTGTGAGTTCTTGTGAGAGAGCCATTAAACAGTTTCGGAAGAAATATCCAAGGCTCTAGAACCTATAACAATTCAACAATTAAAAGGTTAATAAAGCGCTTTCGAGAACATGGATTTATTGCAGACAAAGGCAGAACAGACAAGTCCTCCATTTTAACTCTGGAAAAACTGAGTGGCATAGAGAATACGTCACTGAAATTATTCAATAACATTTACATATGACTAGAGAAACATTGCTGTAAAAATCATTTTTTTCACCGAGTGAAATTCATTGTTCTTCGATTAATTTTAAAAGATGTATATATATATGTATGTACATATATATAACCTTTGGTTATTATTTCCTTCAGTTTCGTTACAATTTATGTTTGACTTTATATCAACAATTTCTGACTGGTTGGGTTATGTAGACCAATCACTGAGCCAAGTAACATTCTGACGTCCTGTATAGCGACAGGATAAGTTTTGGATCGCGTGCGCGAGAGAGAGCTAGTCTGATTGTAATTCTGAGTAGAGTTCTGATAGGAGTCTGGGGAAAGAGTTTAGCCGAAGTTCAGTCAGAATAGAGTTCTGGTGAAAGGCTGATGGAAGTAGGGAATTCTGGAAGGAAGTTGGAGTGGCTAGGAGTCGAGTCGATGTGCGAGTGAAAAAAAAAGTGGAAAGTGAATGTCTGTGGGGCAGGCACTAGTATTGATTCAAGTATGATCGTCAGGATCTAGTATCACTAGTTGGGCAATACAAGATTTAGATGCCCTAGGAAGAAGTTGGGTAAGCATCGGAGATTTACAGCTAGTCCAATGATTTTTTAAAGATAGTATACCGCCAGGCCCGGTCAAAGTATATTAATGATCTGTTTTGTTAAATAACGGAAATGTGCAGAGCTGTTTTAGTATTTGTTTATATTTATTTATGCAGCCAGTTTTTATACTATACTTGAGTACACAATAAATGTGCTAACTTCCTGCATCGGTGTGTTATTGCCCCTGACTGTAAGGTCCTTTTGCATTAATTACTACAACGTTTGGAGTTATATCAATTTAGCTAGCATATCTTAGATTTGCACAACCAAGGCCAATTAAGAACTTTACAATGGATCCCGATAAAGGATCATTACTCTACAAGAGGTGTGTCAATATCGTCTGATTTATTAAAAACAGTATCCGGTATTTCTGATATATTTTTAAGGGTATATGAGCGCACACTAATTGCGAACAAAAATCTACTACATTTCGATTTCTGAGTACGTTATATCATTTAAAAATTTTGTGTGCATGACTGTACGATTACCGCGCGAAACAGTGAAAGGGAAACTTCTAATGTAAGGCATTCGAACTTCAACCGGCTGACTGAATGGAATGAAAAGAAATTGTGATGAAGTGAGATGGATGCGACTCTCGTGATGAAAACTGCCCAATTACGCAGAATTACGGTTTTTCATGAAAGCCGACTAGGGATTAAAGGCTTGCTGGATCAACAGCTGCATCAATGTTTTTGGCTCAGATTCATTGATATGTATATACTGGGTGAAGAAGAGCATTTTGCTTAAACCCCAAATTTGCTGGAGAAATAGAATCACGATTTGTGCTTCTGGACTACCAGTAGCGAAGCGTCATAACATAATTTGGGGAGACAGAAAACTGGAGACCCAAATCAGCAAATACAGTTTCACGCTATATATTGTAGTACGGTTACGAACAGAATAAACTATACAGTAAATTTCCGATAATCCATCACGTTCGGGACTTCAGCAATACCGGATTATCAAATTTGTCGGATTATCTGATATTGAACTAAAATGGTGTACGAAACGGGAAAAAATAATTTAAAATAAAACAATGGACAATAAATGTGATATTATTTACCTAGAGAAGTGTTTCTCAACCACCGGACCATAGCATTCATAATACCGGGCCGCGAGAGACTCACTTGGAATTGGTCGTTTCAGTTTTCTGAGCAGTTTTTATAATTAAATATTTTATAGTGGAAATATTCTAAAGAGAATAATATTCATGAATGTGTCGAAAAGCTCAGAACCAGAACGGATTATCTGTGTAGCAAATGTTATAGTGACCGAGCAACTTTTAAATTTTAATGTGAATAAGAGACTATGGGAACTGACTTCTATGAGTTACAAGGGATAACTATTTTTCTCTCTCAAAACCGTTTTTATTTTAAACCAAAATCAGTAAAATCAATTTTATGACACAATAATCCATTTTACACTGAGTAATAATGTACATTTTTGGTAATAAGAACGGAATATGTCGATGAAAATCAGTACACATTAATTGAATAATGTTATCCTGAGAAAATTACAATATGTTACACGATTTCATGAGTCCAGTCATTGATAATTTATTTAAATGTAATTACTTTCCTTACATACATAATATAATATATAAGGAAATTATTGTGACGGAGTCGAAAATTCGAATTCGAGTTTTAGACGGAAGAGAACGTTTTGAGCATTCCTGAACACGAATCAGACCATTTTGAGATAGGTAGATAGGTAGGTTGTTGTTGATACCCAGACCGTCCGACCTACCAGAATGGTGTAATGTAACTGTTTGGACGGCCGGGAAGTGCCACCCAATTTAGACCGGAACCCAGTGGGGGAGTCATCCACAGGGACCGTACCCTCCTTCCCCTACCACCAACCTCTCGGAAGGACTTACGGACCCACATGTTTAACGTGATCGTACTCCGCGTGAACACGGCGGCAGTTTTGGCAGTGGCTGGAATCGAACCCGGGCCTACCGAGTGCAACTCCAGCGCGCTGACCACTGGGCTACCGCGCCCGTAGATAGATAGGTAGGTGTGTGTATGTGTGTGTGTGAGTGTGTGTGTGAGTGTGTGTGTGTCTGTGTGTGTGTGTGTGCGTGTATGTGTGCATTTGTGTGTGTGTGTGCATTTGTGTGTGTGTGTGCATTTGTATGTGTGTGTCTGTATGTGTGTGTGTGTCTGTATGTGTGTGTGTGTGCATTTGTGTGTGTATGTGTGAGTGTGTGCATTTGTGCGTGTGTGTGTGCATTTGTGCGTGTGTGTGTGCATTTGTGCGTGTGTTTGTGTGTGTGTGCATTTGTGTGTGTGCATTTGTGTGTGCGCATTTGTGTGTGTTTGTATGTGTGTGTGTGTTTGTATGTGTGTGTGTGTGTGTGTGTGTGTGTGTGTGTCAGTGAGACTGTGGAGACGATATCTCACTAACGAATCAAGCGAAATTTAGTACAAAAATCACAATCAGTGAATGCTGAAGCCTATTGTTTTTTACACGCAATTGAATGTTCAGAATCCTCCTAAATATTGAAATGAAATTAAAAAGAAATCCTCACAAAATTAAAACAATCAATAAAGTTACGTAAATAATCATTTTATATGTAATTTTTCATTAGAAAACGATTGACAAACTGTAGAGGGCTAGCATGAACCGCTCTCGAAATATTGCATATTTTTCAGATTAATTTATCAAAATACCACATAAAAAATTAAAAAAAAGTATTAACTATTGTGAAATCTATTCACTTTTCATATGTAATATTATACAATAAATTTATTATCACCATTCGCGTAGATCTAGCTCGTTCCAGTCACGAGAGAAGATACTTTGAGAAATAGTTTTGTAATTTGACGCCATTAATCGTTTACCTACTATAAGAATAACTTATTTCTCCATTCACAATTTTTGGCGAATTTTTCGCGACGAATTTGGTGGAATATCGCCAACTTGGCGAGTTTTTTAAATGTTGCCAAATTGATAAAAAATATCGTCAAATTGATAAAAATGACGCTAAATCAATTAAAAGAAGACTAATTCATGAAAATTCAATATTTTGGAAAGAATATAAGAATTTACTATAAGAGAAGATACTTTGGGTGATAGGTTTGTATTTGGACGCCATTAGTCGTTTACCTATTATAAGAATAACCTATTTCTCCGACCATAATACTTGACGAAATTTTAGCGACGAAATTGGCGGAATATCGCCAACTTCCAGGTTTTTAAATGTCGCCAAATTAATGAAAATGTCGCCAAATTGATAGAAATGTTTCCAAATTCATAAGAATGACGCTAAATCAATGAAAATGACAATTAATTGATGAAAATTCAATATTTTGGAAATAATATAAGACTATTATAAGAATAACCTATTTCTTCATCTGTAACGCTTGACGAAATTCTGTCGACGAATTTTGGCGGCACATTGTCAACTTGATGATTTTTTTTTTTGCCAAATTGACGAAACTGTTGCCAAATTGATAAAAACGCTATCAAATTGACAAAAATATCCACATATTGATAAAAATGACGCCAAATGGTATGCAATGCTTGCAAATTTTTAATTCCACCATATGGTGTGTATACCTTTTATTATATAAGAAATGCTCTTCTAAATATCTCCAACTTGGCTATATTTAACCCCACATTGAGGGAAACCATCGTCAAAATTGCGAAATTAACATCAAGTTAATGAAAATGACGTCCAATTGATGAATTTATTATAAAAAATATTTAAATATATAGACTATATTGCTTATTGAGGATACTATCAATATTAATAATTGTTAATTTAGAGTTGAGTAAAATATAAGTTAATTAGGTACGAAATAGTTTTAGAAACTGTCATCCGGCAAAGCGCCAAATGTACAATTTAACGTTACAAACACTGTGCCGTGGATCTTTTCATCACTTTTTCACCATTAAAGAAGTAATTTTATTGCATTATACGAGGGTCACACTGAAATTTTTGAGATACGACTAAGTTGTACCAGTTAAACTTAACAGCTCTTAGGAGTATTTAAAGTATTCCCCTACAACATCAATACACTAATGTAGGCGAATCAGTCAATGTAGGAGGGGGGAGGGTGGCAGTCAACTCCTTGAACGTTATAATTAGAATCAGTGTTTCTTTCTGACATATATAGGCTTCGCTCCCCCCCCCCCGGAGACATTTTATGTTAATCTAGATTTTATTTTATTTATGTTACAGCATTTAGATATATTTATATTAATTTATTTTAAATATATTTATATTAAGGCAAATAGAAAACTTGCTCCACAAAAGTTTTATTCGCCTCCCCGGTCAAAAATTCCTGAAAGAAACCCCGATTAAAATTGAAGCAAAAATGGCTATATTTCATAGATAGCCATTGCAACCTATATTATGGTTAGATTTAGCTATTTTTTTTTTAGTGCAAACGCATCGAAAACTGACTAAATCTAGCCATAAAATTGCTTAATTAGCAATTTCTATCTTTTTTGCACTCATCCCTTTTTGCTAGAGAGAAGGAAAGATATGAGAAATTCGCATAAAGTGGAAAATTGAATATAATCGAATTGTCCCCTCCCCCTCCACACACACACACGTGAACACAAAGGTGATAAACGTCAGGAGGCAATCATTTCTACGGATAGCCCTGACCGGTCAACTAAGCAGGCCACATTTTCCGAATGAAATTTAATTTAACTTCACGACAGATATACATTGGTGTGAATTAAATTAATCAGCCAAGGAATATGCGTTAATTCCCAGGAAAGACTTTAAATTGTTCGTGGAAATATATGCTAAGAATTTTTTTTCACAGGCATTAATCAATTGTACACACACCTGTACTTTCTATTTTCATTCATCTGTTCCTTTTTTAAACTTACTTTTTATGTAAAACAGTCGTCATATAAAGTCGAACTCTATTTCTAAATACAAAAGTCCATAAATTATACAGACTTCGGAACAGACTTAGTGCGTTAAGCCTATAATTGCAACTATAGAAATTCTGCAGCACACAATCCATAAAAATGTTACCGAATGACATTTTAAGGTGCAATGCTTCAGATTGAGCCGTCTGATTGCTCACCAGCGTTCCCGAATCTCATTCGGATATTAAAACGTCTATTAATTTGAATAGACAGAGTTAAAATGAGATTTTTAAAGACGTGATGGATCAGATAAGATCACAGAAGGCGTGTCGATTTCGATTTCGATTTAATTACAATGTAAGGTTAATCTGGCAGCCGTGCCTCATAACCGTAACCCTGACTAACTTAAAAGTCTTATCAAAGTTTCAAATCTCACTCTTCGTCTTGTTCGAATCAGTTTGGACATTTAGAGAATTTGAGGTTTGTTTGGTTGGAGAGAAAGGCTATCAAGAATTCTGATGCCTATTCGCATGGTTATCTTGTTGGAAAACATGCTGTTCAAATTTATATAACTCTGTTTCAAATATAAATTAATGTTTTAAATATCTGTATATTATCAGATTTAAGGGGACGGTGGACGTTGAAATGAGCAAAAATCGACTAAAAAAAGTTTTAATATATAACATTATTTTACACATTTAACATTTGCTTACGGGTGGGACAGCGTCCATCGCAAATGAAGAACCCCCCAAAAAGACAGGAATTTGACATACACTATCCCAAACAGTTCGACCCCCTTTGCAGGCATTGGCGTCCATGGAAATCGCCGACAGAAACATTGCACCTGCTGCAGCAGGTGCAATGTTTCTGTCGGCGATGTTTGCCGGCGATGAGCAAAAGTTTGACTGCATTTTTTCAAAACGGAACTTTCAAAGATTTTACATTTTTAAAATGCTCCATGTGTATTGATTTTTGTCTGAGATGCATGAAATTTGGCAAAAAGACACCTATCATACTTTTTAATGAAACTTGGTATGGATTTTATCATTGGACTTTACTGAGGTAATTAAAAATGAATAAGAACTTAATTAAATGATGAAAATTAAGTTTTACTGCAGAAAAATATTTTTTAAAAATTAACTTTCTAAGGGATTTAAAAATAAATACCCAAATTTGTTCATAATGTGTTTTTGAGTGATCATAATGTAAAATGAATAAAAAATGTGAACAAATGGCATGCAAGGAGCATTTTCAAATTTTCGTTAAAAAAATTAAATAAATAATAAAAAAAAATTATAACAAAATTGAAAAAAATAGTAATGGTATTGTATATCGTAATGTTAAGAGGAATATTTATACAAATTTTCACGTTTCTTAGTCAATAAATAAATAAAAAAATTTCAACTTCCACCATCCCCTTAAATATAAAGTTTTATGTATTTATGAATGGCATATCAATAGCCATTCGAGGGAGACCAGCTGAACAAAAGTCACATTAGCATGTCTATTTACACTTAATTTTAAAAATTCAAAAGTCACATTCAAAAGTCACATTAGCATGTCTATTTACACTTTACGGAAAAAATATGCTGGATATGCTGCCAGCAATATTTCTTGGGGAAAATATGCTGGCATCTCTGAACTTCTGTTCTCTAAATGAGTGCCGTACTCTAAACGATCTTGATTTTTAACTCGGCACACAAAGAGCATTAAAAGAATAGTTTTTGTCTTTATTATAAGGACAGGCATAATACAAGAAGACTATGCCACTTTTCAAGAGTATAAATCATAAACTATAAAAGATAAAATTCTGAATAATTCGTTCAAATTGTAGTTTAAAATAATCTGAAAACCTATAAACTTTGTTATTAGCAACATGAGATAAATATTTTATTAATCTCTTTATAATCATTCGTCCTGAGGAAAGGGGCCTTTTTCTTTTTTGCCACCGGCACCCCCTTCTTATTTTCTTAGCCAGCGCTAGGACAACACATAAGTGACTTAACAGCCGAAGTTCATTACATTTCGTGAGATTGTTTCTGAGCTAGAGTAAAAAGATGCATTACAGCAGATACATACACACAGGCAGGTGTCATACATTCGGGTTCCAGAAGGTTTAAAAGTGTAAATCCATCGAAAACTAATATTCAAATTTTCAACTTCATTCCAATACTCTCCTTATATATAGGGTTACCATACGTTCTGATTTAACAGGGATTGTTCCGTTTTAGAAGGCTCATCCCAGCAAGTTTGCCGTTTTGTACCGGTTTAAAAAAATTACATACAGAGTAACTTGAAGTCTAAACGAGGGTTCAGCCACTGAAAACACTTGGGAAAACTGAGAACATAATCTCTGAAGAAAAATGGGTTCAGCTATATAATCATTTCTGTGATCAAAACATTTGGGTTAGCACTGAATCTCGGCCGAGTTATGGAGCACATTTTCTGCTTACAAGACACTTCAGCTCATGTTGAAAGGATGTTACAAGGTAGTCTATACAAACTGTTTGCTCATCCATATTCGATTCCCCCCTTTTATGATTTTTTTATGCCTTCTCTTCCCTTAAAAAATAACTATTAGGGAGTCCGGATACCCCCTGAATCTCGGCCCCCCTCCACCACATGAGTAGTACCCGTCTCCCCACTGGGGGACCCTGGGTGTTGAACAATATTTGTTCCGTGATGAACAGTGATTGGTTAGGTAACGAACAATATTTGTTCCGTGATGAACAGTGATTGGTCAGGTAACGAACAATATTTGTTCCGTGATGAACAGTGATTGGTCAGGTAATGAACAATATTTGTTCCGTGATGAACAGTGATTGGTCAGGTAACGAACAATATTTGTTCCGTGATGAACAGTGATTGGTCAGGTAACGAACAATATTTGTTCCGTGATGAATAGTGATTGGTCAGGTAACGAACAATATTTGTTCCGTGATGAACAGTGATTGGTCAGGTAACGAACAATATTTGTTCCGTGATGAACAGTGATTGGTCAGGTAACGAACAATATTTGTTCCGTGATGAACAGTGATTGGTCAGGTAACGAACAATATTTGTTCCGTGATGAACTGTATTTGGTCAGGTAACGAACAATATTTGTTCCGTGCTGAAAAGTAATTGGTCAGGTAACAAACAATATTTGATTCGAATAAAGAGTTAGATTGGCCGAATGAACAGCGAGGGGTTTAATATATTGCACAGTAAACATCGAACTAGTTTGGGTTGAGTTCTATGAAAACCAAAAAGAATAGCAAACCATTCCTAAAAACAGTTCACTTATTGAAAAAATACAAATGGTTTCAAGAAAATCATTAATGTTTTAAACGGTACGTTAATTTATTTGTACTATAAAGCATATGAGAATACATCATATTCCGGTTTTTCATTAATACATTTGTGTTCGGTTTAAACAGAGCACTTCACTTCAGTTTTTAATAAAATGCATTTCTAAAAATAGTTTTACAACAGATGCTTTTCGAATTAAAACCATATCTCAGATAAATTGGGTATTCCGTAATACTGAGACACCTGAACTTAAAAGAGCACGTTGATAACACCACTGCATAAAAATGTTTCGGTTTTAAAAAGAAAAACTATGCTAAACTGATTATACTTATCACCATGTACGATAGGAATACAAAAATAGTTTTAATCTTCGAAATTTTAACTCCACTATTTATTGGATAACAAATACATATAATAATTTTTCAATATGAAATTGTGTGTTTGTGTATTTTCAGACTCTAGAAGCCCTCTCTCCCGCTGACCTAGAATACTGAATCTTTGCACATATAGTATTGCCCACGGGAGAGAAGCTATAATAGCAGAGCCGTATTTCAGATCACTTCCTCCTTTGAGAGGAGAAAATGAGGAGTTTTTATTTAAAATATATTTAGACCTACAACCCCCCTCCCCCTCCAGAGACTTAGAAGGATGAATCTTTGCACACTTACATATCGACTACGAGACAGAACATAACGCCACCAGATTTTCGATTTTTTTTTCAAGTGAAACAGTTAGTTGATAGTCTAAAAGCATTACCAGACCCAAAGCTCCCATTAACATCTAAGTTTGAAACTTTGCATACTGTGTTTCATAAGTATGGACATTTACTTAATTTGTTTGCTAATTTTGCATACTTTGTTTACTGAATATGAAAACTTACTTATTTTGTTGGCACGCTTTACTTGCTAAGTATGCACGCTTACTTACTTTGTTTGCTAAGCTTTGTATACTTTCTTTACTAAGCATGCGCACTTACTTTGTTTGCTAAGCTTTGCATACGCTGTTTACCAAACATGCAAACTTTATTTGTTAAGTTTTGCATACTTTGTTTACTAAGCATGCAAACTTACTTTGCCAAGTTTTGCATATTTTGTTTACTAAGCATGCAAACTTACTTAGTATGTAAGGTATGCAAAATTTGACAAACAAAGTTAGAAACGTTGCATACCATACGATAGAGAGTACGATTTTTGCATACTTTATATACTAAGTTAAAAACGTTGCATACCATGAGATAGAAACAGAGTACGATTTTTGATTAAGATGACTTTTTTTCACGCTAAGCGTTACATCTTATATCAGAATAAAACTTAGTAAAAAGAAGTTGCAACCTAATTTTTAAAGACTATTAATTTCCCTTTGACAGGTTTAAATACTAGTCTTTATATATAAAAGTAGGATAACAAAATAAGTTGACAGATACCAGTTTAAACTGACATCCACCAATTATAAACTAAATGACCTCCTATGAAGACGAGTCAAGGTTACTTTACATTCTGCAGCATATTTCCCATTTTCATCCACTTCATGTGGCATCACACTCAGAGTCCTGAACTGAGAAACAAAAGGTTTTTGAAGAACCTGATGTAATTAATTGCGATTAACCACCGGTCATTAATTTCTACTCGAATTCAGTCACAGGACTATTACTGATAGCTCTAATTTAGAGCTATTAAGGCACTTGGCGAGGGAATAAAGGAACCGCTGCTCATTGAAATTCCTGCGACGCCAAGTTTGGAACATGACAGTCAGTGACATAGGATAGGATGAAACCAAAGGTATAGAAGAGGACGAAAATGAAGGATTGGCTGACGACATTATATTGTTCAGGAGATAGATGGTATGGATCAACTTCTCTTTTTGACCTCTGATAGAGAAGAAAGGTCAGGAAGTTGATTTTTTATTTAGGATCGATATAAATAGGGCAAATTTCGCGCCGAATATGAGCAGGGTTGGATTAGAAATTATAGAGCCTAAGGGACGACAATATTTTAGAGGACAGTTGCTTATGGTACATATCGTTAAGAAGATGGATTAATAAACAAATAGGTTAAAAAAATTGAAACTAAACTTTTTTAAGAGTGTTGGTTTCAGGTAGTAGTATTACATAAAATAAAAACAGGATTTTGAAGAAAACACGGCTTACTTTGTAACCCCAACCGTTAACTCATAATCACACATTGAAAAACGGCCCTACCGTGCTGAAAACACCGGTTCTCGTTAGATCACCGAAGTCAAGGAGCATCGGGCGCGGTTAGTACTTGGGTGGGTGACCACCTGGGAACACCGCGTGCTGTTGCCACATTTCGGCCGCGGTAGCCCGGTGATTTGCGCGCTGGATTTGCACGTTGCCACAACTGCCGCCGTGTTCATGCGGAGTACGATCACGTTAAACATGTGGGTCCGAAAGCCCTGACCATCCGACTCGTCCGAGGACTTAGAGCAGCTGGGTGGATGGCCGGGAAACATGTGGGTCCGTAAGTTCTTCCGAGAGGTTGGTGGTAGGGGAAGGAGGGTGCGGTCCCTGTGGATGCCTCCCCCACTGGGTTCCGGTCTACATTGGGTGGCACTTCCCGGCCGTCCAAACGGTTACCTTACACCTTTCTGGTAGGTCGGACGATCTGGGTCTCAACAACATTGAAAAGCTTGCAGGATTATTACCACTTGAAATGATGAAGTTATGCAGAGTGTTTCAAAAAGATGATCGTACATCCATGGTTTCAATTTAAGAAATAATCTAATTAAGGTAGACTATCACCGTAACGAAATTTTTGATCATGTGAAACTTTTTAATAAAAAAACCACAAAATGTAACTCTTTATACGGACTCTCCAGAAAAAAAAAATTGTTCAACTATAAAAATATTTTCCAAGTCAGACAAAATAAAAAGGAGCACCATCGACATGCGATCAAAATTACCAGGGGGAGTGTATAAAATTTTTTCTAAAAATAGGTGCGCATGTAAGTTTTCGAATGGAAATTTTATCTATCGAAATTACATTTTTGCATGACTCTTACAATCTGTGTTTTCACCGTTTCGTTTAGTCGGGTCAAAGTGATTCAAACCTTATAATTTTGACAATTTTTTCACGGCCAATTTTGTATATTGGAGTTAACAGTTTTTTTTTTCTTTTCTAAAAAACCTTCAAATGAAGAAGGAACAATTTTCTAATTGGAATTTCCTTTGTAGAGCACACGCATAAAAAGTTGCATGTTGTTACTATAATGTGTTAAGTGGCCATAACTATTGTAGTCTGAGAATCAATTTTAATTGAAGCCGTTCTATTTTAATTGAAGCCTTTCTATTTTGATTAAAACCTTTCTATTTTAATTAAAACCTTTCTATTTTAATTGAAACATTTCTATTTTAATTGAAACCTTTCTATTTTAATTACTTTCTATTTTAATAGAAAGGCTTCATTAAAATAGAAAGGCTTCGATTTTAATTGAAACATTTCTATTTTAATCGAAACATTTCTATTTTAATCGAAACGTTTCTATTTTAATCGAAACGTTTCTATTTTAATCGAAACCTTTCTATTTTAATCGAAACCTTTCTATTTTAATCGAAACCTTTCTATTTTAATCGAAACCTTTCTATTTTAATCGAAACCTTTCTGTTTTAATCGAAGCCTTTCTATTTTGATGAAGCCTTTCTATTTTAATCGAAGCCTTTCTATTTTAATTAAAGCCTTTCTATTTTAATTGAAGCCTTTCTATTTTAATTGGAGCCTTTCTATTTTAATTGAAGCCTTTATATTTTAATTGAAGCCTTTCTATTTTAATTGAAGCCTTTCTATTTTAATAAAAGCCTTTCTATTTTAATAAAAGCCTTTCTATTTTAATCGAAGCCTTTCTATTTTAATCGAAACCTTTCTATTTTAAACGAAACCTTTCTATTTTAATCGAAACCTTTCTATTTTAATCGAAACCTTTCTACTTTAATTAAAGTATTTCTATTTTAATTGAATCCTTTCTAATTTAATTCAAGCCTTTCTATTTTAATTGAAGTTATGCGTCTGCGACCAATTATTCAAAGATATATTTAGTCGTAAGATCTTTTTGAAACACACAACAGAGAGGTTTAAAAAAAGAAATAAACTCAAGATAACTTTGTAAAAGCGATATGTAGTTACTTCTGATCCATCATTCATTGTCGAAT
This sequence comes from Amaurobius ferox, assembly GCA_951213105.1. Lineage (NCBI taxonomy): Eukaryota > Metazoa > Arthropoda > Arachnida > Araneae > Amaurobiidae > Amaurobius > Amaurobius ferox. The sequence continues at coordinate 122,360,620 of OX578146.1, forward strand.
TGAAATAAAATGTTTAAAGTTACAAGGGAAATTGCAAAGGCCATTTTTGTACAAAACTTAACCTTCTTTGTTTTTCTAAAGAGAAAGATTTTTTTATACAACTAACCACATACATAATTTCGAAAAACTTTTTTCGGACGTCAATTTTTCAAGATGGCAGTTGATAAACATCATATATACACAGTGACACTTCAATTTTACTTTCTATAAAAATTTCACCAATTATGTTAGAATCACAAGATGAACCATTTCTACTGAAAAGAGAGCCCGCAACTCCAATATACTGCCGTATTTCTTGAAAAAAAAATAAGATAGATCGTTGAGATAGACTCCAATGCAAGCAAAACACACACACACACACACACGAACAAACGCGTTAAAATAGCTTATTCATGTTATAGGGTTACCGAAATGTATCAATCCACTAAAATCTCGCATTTTGATGTTAGGTCTCCTCCCAATACTTTTCCTTAGAGAAAATAAAAATGGAATGCGAAATAGAACGCAAAATGCACATCATACCAAATATACCTCATGATTAATTGACAAATAAGAGAAACTGGTAGTTACTAGTTCCCTCCAGATACGAAACTGCAGAATGATGGATGGGGTGTATGTATTGATAATTGCATGGTGATCTCAAACCTTCTGTTGTGACGTCACAGAATCATTATTTTAAAACATAGCGAAGCCATCAAGTGATAGTCGATCACGCTTCGTGTTGAATGTGGTAAGTTGGCATATAATTGTCGCAAAACTCTGTAAAGAGGTCCAACTGTTCAAAGCTATTAATAATTGAAAACTAACATTTTGCTCAAAAGAACCCGTTAAAAGAGGGCATACCCCAAAATTAGGAAGACACTCCCATTGCAAATAATAGTATCTATGAACCGGTTTCGCTCTTATGCGTTCATATACATAGAATAAAGGCTAACTGCAATGGCAGCAGTTAGCCGCTGCAATGGCAGCAAGAAAATTTTCTATTTGCTGCGATTTTACGAAATTTAGTGGAAACTGGCAATCGCAGTCCTTCCACATAGCTGGTATTTTATGCTGCAAGGAATTTTATACGGGCTACGTGGAAGGACTGCAAATGTCAGTTCCCACTGAAGTTTGCAAAATTGCAGTAAATAGCAAGTTTTCTTGCTGTCATTGCAGTTAACGATTATCTCATTCTGATTAGAGCATGATAAGCACAAACCGGTCCATGGATACTGTTATCTGCAATAGGAGTATTACAGATAACAGTTTCTTCAGCATCTTGCTGCATTAAACCGATGGTTTGAATTCAAATCGATTGATTTCTTTAATTAAAATTCGAAATTATATTCGTGTTCTTTCATATTTCAATAATAAAAGTATCCTAAATATATACTCAAAACTCTGTTACTATGGAAACGAGCTAGTCAATTATATGCATAATCGACGTATGAACACAAAATTGAGTAGTTAGCCGGTCATGGAGTCAACAATGTATTCAAGTTAGCCTTACAGCGAGAAAAGAAGCATGGTATAATTTTCTTCATAAAAAGTTTCAAAACAACAAGCTATACAATGCTCGCAGCTAACGGTCACTCATTTTTGCAAACACTTTTAATAGCGATTGGTTTCTTCAGCTATCACTTTTTATGGCAAATAATAAAGAAAAAGAAACGCGGACGCTACGTAAGCGCATAAGCTGCTAAACAACAAAAGTGGTGGGTAATCCGTACAACCCATCGCCCCTCCCCCAACGCATATAATTAAAATAAAAATCCATCACTTTAAAGAATTAAGAGCGTGGTCGCATTGGAATTAGACAAAAGCAAGTAATTTCGTTTTAGACAGGTAACACGTGGGGACGAAGCAGAGATAATATATCCATCCACCAGCAAATCCAAAATCGTGAAATTAGGAAGCGAGATGAATAATTGGGAGGGGGTAATTGAAATAAACTTACGCGTACGGGGTTGATGCAAAAACTATGTATGCCCAAGTGTCACGCAGAGATGTTGTATTGACAATAGCCACATATAGTGACCCCGGGCCTTAAATAAGCGCCCGCTACTTAAATAATATTTTGACAGAGTCGCCTCTTCAAACCGCATCTAATAATTTCCCAGTTTCAAACCAAATTACACTGCATAAGCTCCGAAAATGTCGAAAGCAAAAAATAAATAAATAAATAAATAGAAGAAACAAACCTCTTCCCAGGAAAGAAGGGCTGACTTAAGTCAGTTGGGCATGCACAGTCCATCAAAGAGAAAAATCCACCGGACTTCATATACGGTATGCACAATTTAAATGTTTATGCGATAAATCACAAAAAATAAAATAATGTAATAATTCAAACAACATGTTTTTTTTTTGTTATAACGCGAAGATATGCACACGACGTTTGCCAAACTGTATAATATACATGTATTTCAGGACGCGAATAAGTGGAAGTCTTTAGTGAAGCTCTTAACCTCCTCCTGACTTTGATTCTGAATTCATACCCGTCATTACCAAAGCTTTATCTATAACCAATTCCGAGAAATAGATACTTCAAGGGCAATTTTTGAATCGGAAGTGGAAATCGTTAGTGAACCACCCATTCTCCTCCGGATTTTGACGCTAAATTCAAATCAGACATAATCTCAGTTCTATATCTATAGTAGATCCTGATAAATATATGTTTCAAGCACATTTTTATACAAAAACAATATGGCAAAATTTTTGCTACCAAAATATGGATCAAAATATTCGTATTTGATGTTTTAAAAAAGAAGCTGCAAGAAATAATACACTGCACATCGCAACAAAAACAACTCATGATTAATTGAGAAATGAGAGAAACTAGTAATTTCGATTTCTTTCCAGATACACAAAAGATAAATGAGAAATGGATGCAATGGATTGGTAATTGCAAGGTCATCTGATGTATACATTTACAAACGATACAGAATAGTAATATCATAAAACATGTTGATATTAACATCCTAACCACAGTCAAAAAATCTTTATATGTGATAGGATTACATGGAAGCAAAGGACGCCCGGATATAATACAAAAAAGTGAAATGCCATGTGTTATGTTCCTGCGAACAAAAATGATTTATGACGGTCATTTATACCTGTATAATGACAGTCTGATGTATTTGTGTCTTTCCAGACACCCGCCCCGACATGTGTGCGCATGTCTGAGTCGTGGACACGGTTATACAAGAATGAATGCACATATCACCAGGAAATTTTTATGCGGGGAAACATTATGTATGAAACAAGAACTAGGTAGGTATTGTTTTGTAACTGTCATGATTAAACATCTAAATATTCAAAATTTTGAAATTCGAGTTCAGGGTGGTATTTAAAGGAACAAACCAAGTTAAATACCACCCTGAACTCGACCCTTGTGAGACTGAATTACTGGTGTGCAGAAAATAATATGACAATAAACTTAAGGAAGACTACTGGCCAATTCTTTATCTTAAATAGGCAACCCTTTGATCCTTACCTTGTCTACAGAGGTACCGTTTTACAGCACAACGATGTTTCTACCTATTTGGGTTGCATCTTTGATAATAAACTTACATGGAATAGACATGTTGAACATGTTGTATCAAAAGCAAGGAAGAGACTCCCAATTCTTGAAAGGTTGGCGGGAGTGAAATGGGGTTGCAATCGAAAAACCTTGAATACAACCTATAAGTTATATATTCAGGTGGTTTTGAATTACTGCAACGAGGTTTTGATTTCTGCATCAGATAGAGTCTTGAGACCTCTTGATACTTTTCAAAATCAGACACTGCGTTTGATCACTGGGGGAGTCAAAACTACTTCTGTACTGGCTATGCAGAAACTGTGCAACCAACAGCCCTTAACTAATTTAATTCAGTGGAATGCGGCTATTCTTTATAATAGACTAATTAGACTCTCAAATAATTCCTTCTGGAGAGATTACGACTGTGACAAAGCGCGTAATTTAAAGACTCAGAGGGGCTTCATTCAATTCGTTCGTGGGAACGCTCAATATAATGCGATTAATGAAGCGCTCCATGAACTTTCATCTTTTATGAGTCCATTGGAGTATGTGAAACTTGATGTCAGATTGGACCTGGTCCTGAAAGTGAGAAAAAATGATCTTTGTCATACAGCACTCCGAGATATTGCTTTAGAAATTATTAGCTGTCGTTTCCCTCCTGATGAAAGGCTTCATGTTTACACTGATGGGTTTCTGTTGGATTTTTCTGGGGGTGCTGGTGCCAGTGTTTTTAGTGAACTTTTTTCTTTTTATCTGCATGTTGGATCATTTACAACTTTCTTCGGTGGAGAACTCGAGACTATCCATGTAGTTCTCCAACAACTTGCTGTTCGTAATATTCCATTGGAGAAGATAGTGATATTTTCAGATTCTACTTCCGCTTTGACGGGCATCCAGGAGAATACGAGCTCCTGTGTACAGAACTGTAGAAAACTTTTGGGGGAGATTGAGAGAAGAGTTGCTTTTCAATGGGTACCATCTCATTGTGGCCTTCAAAGAAATGAGAAGGCGGATTTTTTAGCAAAAAAGGGAACTGGTATCCTTCAAAGGACTTGCAGAGACTTGCCACTCCATTCTGCTAAATTAGAGATAGAAAGAATATTCAAACAATCGTTTCGTAGTGTGGCTTCTCACTCCTCTGGAGACAAATATTGGAGTGTGCTTTGCGGATCTTATTGTGTTCCCGATTCACCTCGTGCTGCAGCTGTGGCACTGTTTAGACTTTTGAGCGGACATGACTGTCTTGGTGCCTATTTGTATCGTTTTAATTTAACTACTTCGCCTGAATGCGTTTTGTGTACCTATGGACAACCCATGATTGCTGCTCATCTGGACGAGTGTTCTACACTAAATAATTTGGACTCTATTGTTGGAAAGTATTGGAGAGCTCGTGGCTTAATGGTCAATGGCTTGGCATTTGTTAAATAAAATATTCAAAATTTAAGATTTCCATAGTGTTGTCTCACATAGAGAAGCAGCATTCATTCCCGAATTAATAGCATAAAAATTATTCTGCAAGGAATTTATAATATTTTTGCGATACATTTTGGGAATTATTAATAACTTAAAAGTGAATACTGATAACAAGATACAGTTTTTTTATTGATACTGCTTATGATACAAGCAGACCTAAGTTATACATAATTTGAATGCAAGATAAAATCGAGAGGAGTTTTATGATGTTTTTTACATTTTCATTTTTTTTTTATTATATTGCAAAATCCATCCCTAAATGTTTGGGTAGATCCTATTGAGTATACAAAAAAATAATTAACAAGCCATTCGGGTAAAAAAAAAATTGTTGAAATTTTAACATTTGGAACACCGTGATTTATCGAAAATGAAAAAACTGAGAAAATTCATTTTAAAAATTTTATAGGCGTGACATTTTAAAGGCTGTCAAAATAATCATAAGCCTTTATCCCATTTATAATTAACAGATCGTTTCATAACTTCTCCTTAATATTCTATAGGTGTCAAAGTATATTTTTAGCAATATATATAAAAATCGATGTTTTTAACCGCGTTCGTTGATCGAAGGTTACAAAGACCCCTTAAAGTAATTACTAACCAACTTTTGATATCCCAGTCAAATGTCTATAATATTTTGTTCTGATGTGTTTGAAATTATTCAAAGAAAGAGCCTATGACAAAAATCTGCTCATCCAGTTTATACGAACTACCCATTAGGCTATACCCAATAAGTTTACACGAAGACCATTTCTCTCAGTCATCAAGAAAATATTTTTCAAGCTTTAAAAATTTCGGAGACGAATGGCTTAATACTTTCTTCTACTACTGCACAAAGAGAAAATTGTTTACTAGAAAACTTTCGAATATCCAGATCTTGAAAGCACGCTTTAAGAGATAGATCAGAGAATATTTCGAAAACACTGTCCTGAAAGTGTGAGACTTGCGTGCGCGCGTGTCTGCGCTTTCACGTGTTTCTGTGTGTGTATGTGTGCACGTGTTTGTGTTTGAGAGTGTCTATGTGTGCGCGCGTGTTGTGTGTCTGCACGTATTTGTGTGTGAGTGCGTGACGATTCCAGGATGAGCTAGCTCGATACGATTCAAAATCCCACGAGTTGAAATATAACAAAAAAAAAACAGCGACATACGAAATTTGGATATCCTATCCACTTCGGTTCTCGAATTATTCCCCATAAATGATATATCAAATTTCATGTTATTACAATGGAATCTGATCACTTAATGCCTCAAAGATTTGAATCACACTAACAAACAACGTTTAAGTTAAATGAAAGGGGGGGGGGGAGGCACTATACAAGGTGATCATATCACCTGCACGATAAACCTACTGAGCTATTTTTGGTTCAAATACCAACCAGTAAACGTGTTGTCCTTTTATCAATTGGATCTCACATTCCGGGTCGACAGATACACGGGTCGACAGTCTGCGAATTTGGTATTAAAATGCAAACCATGTCTTTTTCGTGCATAAAAGGTGCAAGGTCCACAGGAATGATGTTAAAGGATTTATGACATGCTAACTACTTTAAGTTAATCTTTTTGATGAATTTATTTTAAAAACATGCGATGTTTCGAGAACAGATTAGACGTTGTTCTAAAATTAACGTTATTTGCCATCCAATATGCTTTTATAGAAGTACTTAAGCTTATAAACTTCAACACATGAGTTATGTCAGACATTTAATACTTGATATTATTTGAGAAAAACTGAAGCTTATTCGATTTCTAATGAAAATTTACATATAAAATAATTATTTTAAATGTGTGGTTGTCATTCGTGGCAAAAATTTTGCCATATTCCTGTTTCTACTAAAAACGTTTTTCAAAGCATCTATTTCTCAGGATTCGCTATAGATAAGAGTTTATTAGATGAAGACTTATATATGGATTCATCATAAAATCCGGGAGGACATTTCCCTGCATCATCATTTCTCAGAATCGTCTATATGTAGTCATACTTATCTATAGACGAGCTCGTCTAGAGATCACTGCTTTGCAATCTCTTCAGCACATCGACCCTTGGCATAAACCTGCAGATTTTTCATAGACTCACAAATACTTTTATATGAAAGTAATTTAATAAATATTACTTTAAGCAATAATACAATGAATAACAACAATTATTATTATTACAATAAACTTACCTTAACATTGACCTTTGAAACCGTTGGTGTACAATTAAAAGCAAATTAATTTTGTCAGAAAAGCAATAAAAAGATTCATAATAGAGTATAATAATGAATAAGATTTGGGATACTGGTTATTCCCATTGGGAAGGATGCATCTGATAAGCGTCAACCAGGGTACTGATATTAGGTTTGAGATTAGTAAGTTTTGATCTATATGTTTTGACCTATTACCATGCCCTTTTAGATTCCGTCTATTTCTCTGATTCGATTTCTTTCAGCGAGTGGTGTTATATGCATCATTTACGCAATGGAAGCTTATTCAGAGGATTGCATTTTAAACCGCGGATAATGCCGAGTATTCGTGCAAGTAATAATAATTTATTTCCTTCATACACAAAATTAGTGAATTTTATATACTTATCTGTTGTAATATATTTTAATTTTAGTACCGATTTATCCGATTTACCCTATACAAATTTGTATTCACGTTTTCTGTTTGTACAAAAGCTCATTTCTGTCAATTCCTTATTATTGCCACTGATGATGGACACTATGTTGTCCGAAAGCGTTATGGCATTTTGAAAAACTTTTCCTGTACGTCAAGATGGTGTATTAAATACAGTTTACAATACTTGTAGTCTTGGCTGAAAATATTAATATACAAAATATTCTTGAAGAGACAGAAATATACAATAATACAATACTAGAGGGCTCTGCCCCAACCCCTCATAACTCAGAAAGCGAGCTGAAAGGCTGTGCAAGTATTTTCGTGCTGCATGCTACGCAGGCGTAATATGCCCGTTGGGGACTGTCCCTTCTTAACTAGCACTCACTAACTCTTGGAGCTCGCTTCGCGTGCTCTTTCATTTCCATCGGCGTACACGACCGCCCACGTGTCCTATGCTCGCTGACGTTTGCTGCTGCTCATACCGAAAGCGTAATACGCGCATGGGCCATCGCCCCTTATCAGATGACGCTCAATAACTCCCTGAATTCGCTTTGTGAGTAATTTCACAAATATCAGCCCCCAGGCCTCCTGATCGCTACGTTCGCCAACCCCATAACTCGCTTTCTGTGTCGGGAGGTTTCTTTTCCTACTCTCTGCAGCTCGCTGAACCTGTATCGCGAACTCTTTTGAACCGCCCGTTATTATTAACGATTGCTTACTGTATTAAGAACAAACAGCAAAATTTTATATCTGTACGTTTTACCGTTTGTTCGTAATACCGTGGCAAAATATCGTGTTATGCTTTCTGTATCGGAAGAATTGCAACAATAAGACATAATTGTTGCCCAATATAACAATTGAATTGTAATGTTCATGACAACCATAGTTACGAGTAATTTCACAAAGCTCAGCCCCCAGGCCCCCTGATCGCTTCGCTCGCCAACCCCTGTTTGAAGAATAAACAATAAAGCATATGATTATCAATATTCCTCATTGTCCATAGTGCAGTCATTAACGTTGTAGATATCTTTAGAATTCAATATCTATACTTTTAATGTTTTAAATGCTTCAATAACTCGGGCAATTTGTAACATGTCTGCCAGAAACCAATCAGAGAGAAGCTGGCAATATACCAGATTTACATATTAAGTATACACAAAATGCAAAGCACGCCCCGAATATTTATCAGCTCCTTTCGTCCCCTCGGCAGTTATCAACCCCTGGGTGTATACATCGACTGCATTGGAAAACTATGAGGATTAGATGAATACTGATATGGATTCTGCATCAAATTCCGGAGGGTGTAGTATGTACTTCACTAAGTATTTTAACTTCTATTTTTGTTTCACACCAGATTCGAAAATTTTCATTGAAACATCAATTTTTGAGGATTGGCTATAGATAAGGACTAGATGATGATCCAGATCCATCAGACTAGAGCCGACTTTTCTTTTAAATAGAACAGGATTTATTAAATATATTTTTATAAAATTATTAGAATAAGTATGGGCATTCTGAGAGAAGAATTGCAAATACGGGTGCCATTACATTGTTTGACCCAGACCGACCGACCTACCAGAGGGTGTAAGGTATGTGTTTAGACGGCGTCATCCAATTTAGACCAGAATCCAGTAGGGTCGGCTTCCACAGAGACCGTATCCGCCTTCCCTAACCACCAACCTCTCAGAAGCACTTACGGACCCACAAACGTGCTCGTACTCTGTGTGAACAAGGGGACAGTTTGGGAAGAGCTGGAAATCGAACTTGGGTCTTTCGAGTTCCATCCCCGTGCCTCACTGAGCTGTCCCACACCCATATCATTACATAGTTTTACGTTACTTATGCATATAAAAGGTGTAAAAATGAAATGCAGTAACGAAAATCATTTCTTTGCATCAAACGCATCGGCCTGTTTCCCACTTGTATAATTAAAAGTAATAAAATGTTTATATATAAAAAAAAAGCAACTTGATAACGACAGCTCACAAAAATGTACATTTATTTTATAATCTGATCCGATTGCAATAAAAATTACTTCGAATACATGGATTTTGAATGTATGAGAATGCTAAGTGGAAAGTTAGACTCCAAATATTTTATACAAGAATAAAAATTAAATATGTACATCAATAATAGATTGTTCAACATGCCACACTTGTGTGTAACCGCAGCAGTCCCTGTCAATAAGGACAGATGACAGATGACCGTCTCTGTCAGCTCAGATGACAGAAAAATGATACATGGGTAGCACCCATCCGAGGAGATTAATAGTTTGATATTCCACAGATGAATATGATGTATGCAGCGCATAACTTCTGACACAGAATCAAATAGGTTTACTTTCTCACTATTTCGTAGAAAAGAAAAATGTTTTCCAGAATATGTTCTACTATGATATTTTGACTGATAAGCACTTTTTCAGATTTATTTCGAACACTTTTGGAAATATGTCCCTCTGTGCGTGTGTATGTAATGCAAATGTTAACTCAAGAACAAATTCAATAAGTAAAATACACTGTTTGTGAAGACTAAGAAAACTTGAGCAACGTACATAAGCATATTCTTACTGCATTATTATGTTAATTGTGCTTGTATACGTTGTCCAAGTTTTCATGCTGCATTGTTTTATTTGTGCTTATTTACGTTTCTCAAGTTTTCTACTACATTGGGTCATTTGTGCTTATATATGGTGCTTATGTTTTTTGTTGCATTATTATGTTATTTGTGCTTATATACGTTACTGAAATTTTTGCTGCATTATTGTGTTATTTGTGCTTATATACGTTGCTCAAGTTTTTGCTGCATTACTGAGTTATTTGTGCTTACATATGTTGCTCAAGTATTTGCTGCATTATTGTGTTATTTGTGCTTATATACATTGCTCAAATTTTCTTTGCTGCATTATTGTGTTATTTATGCGTACATACGTTACTCAATTTCTACTACATTATTATGATATTTGAGTTTATATACATTGCTCAGGTATTTGCTGCATTATTGTGTTAGTTGTGCTTACATACGTTGCTCAAGTATCTGCTGCATTATGTTATTTGTGCTTATATACGTTGCTCAAGGTTTTACTACATTATTATGTTATTTGTGCTTACATATGTTGCTCAAGGTTTTACTACATTATTATGTTATTTGTGCTTACATATGTTGCTCAAGTTTTTGCTACATTATTGTGTTATTTGTGCTTACATACGTTGCTCAAGATTTTGCTGCATTATTGTGTTATTTGTGCTTACATATGCTGCTCAAGTATTTGCTGCATTACTGAGTTATTTGTGCGTACATACGTTGCTCAAGTTTTTTTTTGCAGTATTGTGTTATTTGTGCTTACATACGTTGTTCAAGTATTTGCTACATTATTGTGTTATTTATGCTTACATGCGTTGCTCAAGTTTTTGCTACATTATTGTGTTATTTGCGCTTACATACGTTGCTCAAGTTATTGCTGCATTACTGTGTTATTTAGGCTTATATACGTTGCTCAAGTTTTTGCTGCATTATTGTGTTATTTGTGCTTACATATGTTGCTCAAGTATTTGCTACATTATTGTGTTATTTGTGCTTACATACGTTGCTCAAGTATTTGCTGCATTATTGCGTTACTTGTGCTTATATATGTTGCTCAAGTTTTTGCTGCATTGTGTTATTTGTGCGTACTTACGTTGCTGAAGTTTTTGCTACATTATTATGTTATTTTAGCTTATATACGTTGCTAAGTTTTTGCTGCATTATTGTGCTATTTGTGCTTACATACGTTGCTCAAGTTTTTGCTGCATTATTGTGTTATTTGTGCTTACATACGTTGCTCAAATATTTGCTACATTATTGTGCTTATATATGTTGCTCAAGTTTTTGCTGCATTGTGTTATTTGTGCGTACTTACGTTGCTGAAGTTTTTGCTACATTATTATGTTATTTTAGCTTATATACGTTGCTAAGTTTTTGCTGCATTATTGTGCTATTTGTGCTTACATACGTTGCTCAAGTTTTTGCTGCATTATTGTGTTATTTGTGCTTACATACGTTGCTCAAGTTTTTGCTACATTATTATGTTATTTGGGCTTATATACCCTAGCTCAAACTTTCTTGCTGCATTGTGTTATTTGTGCTTGCATACGTTGTTCAACTTTTTGCTACATTATTGTCTTATTTGTGCTTATATACGTTGCTCAAGTTTTCCTTACCAAGAACGAACATTCGTAACGCTATAAAATGTTACTTGTAGACTAACCGCGAATGCCAGTTCTACCAACTGGTTAATCAGAAATAAGCAATTATAAAGTCTATATACTTGAAAAACAAGCACATGAATTAAATGTTGAAAGAAATATGCTGACATATCAATTTTTTAATATTGTTGTCCCTAAATAAATACCTAAACACCTCATCAAACTTTGCGTGGCGGTAGATGCGTCTGCGCAACGTCCGCTGCATGGGTGTTATATGACCTTTATATCGCGTGGCATATACTATAATCAGAGAACGCAGCTTTCAGTAGCTACTAAGAAGTTTAGTCTTTAGACCCAAGCTCTAGCATAATTAGACGCTGATATATAATCAAATTATTTAAATGCCGAAAATTGACCCGGAAAAACACAACTAGATCACCCAGCGTGATGAATTGAAATATTTAAAATGCAAGTAAAATACGTAAAAGAAAATTAGTAGAATAGAGAAGCTGAATATTGGATTCATTTAAAAATTTTGTACAAAAATGGTTATTCATATCCGATGCAATAGCGCGACTTATTCTAATATGAACCAGATATGCGGAATAAAATCGGGATTAGGAAATTTCAGTATTTTTACATTTTCTGTTCAGTTACATCACTCGAACCATCCGTGTACCTAATTGCCAACTTTTACCCCTTCTAGAAGTGGGTAAATATTTCCAAACATACGTACATTACATACATACACATTTAATCTTTTATATATATGGATGCATTACGTGAAACAGAATCGGACAGAATTTCTTGCAATTATCATGATTAGAACTCGAATTATTCGAATTTTAAGATTTTCATAGTAATATATGCTATGAATAATAATAATAGATTCTGTAATAATTTCTGGAATAATGATGGTAGTATATAGGGCATTGATAATTTGAACTACGCTATGAATGTTATTGGCATTACAATATATTTCATGGACACCGATGAGCCAAATGTGTGTCATTAAAATGTTGAAAATGAAACTTTTATGGAATGTATACGAACACCAAATTTGAAAAAGATGCATTATTTTCTTCATACTGATAATAATTGAAATAATGTTCCATGGTGTTTAGTTTAATAAATAGAACTAAACTCTACGGAACAGTACTGGCGGCGATATAAACTTGAATACATTGTGATGACCAGCTAATACTCACCTTTGCCTTTATACACCTATTATGCGTTCATTGAGTAATTGGTTACCATAACAACAGAATTTATTTTGAGTATCAATTAAGAATTTTTTTCTATTGAAATATAGAAAGATAGAAGCAGCATTTTGAATATTCATTTTAGAAATCTGCTGAGATCTTAAACAATCGGCTTTATGAAAAGAATTTTACTATTCAATTATTATTAGAACAACCATACCCCAGCCATAGGGATTATTCATGTCAAAACACTGAAAAAAGCCGATGGATGTCTTTTATACCAAGTGCTGATGGAATGATTGATCTATATCCACTTAATATTTACATAGCTGAACACGCCTTTCTTTCACATCATGCTTGTCATCCGGAATGAACGAAATCGCAGATAGTTCGACTAAATTGTCGTCCAGAATGGGACCAGTCCCACTGCCGAAAATCACCCTCCCTAGGTGTTTCGGTAAGATCAAAAGAGAGGCTTGTGTGCTCTGGTGTGATTCTTGAAATAAAACTGGAATTAACCATCACCTTCGTTTCCAAAGGGATCCAAATGATCTTAGGTATTTCAGAAAAATCCCTAGAATGGTTACCACTTATGCTGCTAAGACTAGGATAGGTCACATAAGCATCCAGGCCAACTTGAATAGATTTTACCTAGCTGACTCTACATGTCTTATTTGCTCTATAGAAGAGGAGACCCTGAAACGCATCTTGTTCTTCTGCACTGGAGATAACTTTTTTAGAACTGTTTTAACAAAAATGTGTGTTCCTCTGTCTATTCCATCTGTCTCCTAATGTACATTTATATGTACAATAGCCTGAAGCCCTCAATGCATGTGAACTTGAGACGAAATACGTACGAGAACACTATGAATGCTTTTTGTGACATAACAAAATTGCACATTACCATGTATATTAGACAGCTAACAGCTTACTTATAAAGCATAGAAAAGCATTTAAGCTTCGAGTTCTTGTGGTAATTGAAGCATGCCATTTTATTTTTGGAGAACCACTTCGTAAGCGATCGAGTAGAGAGGGATGACAAACTCGAAAATGTTCTTGATCGATAGCTGTTATTAAACTCGCATACGTCACCTTAATGACTCGAGAGGTGGCCTAGACATGTTTACAATCTGAGTTTTCGTGGTTGGTTAAGTGTTTAACAGATATGGACGTTACTGCAGATGAGATAATTACTGAAAAATCGGATGAGATTAGGGTTATCATGTGCTATTCAAAAGGACATTATAATAAAAGGCAATGTGTGTGTGTGCGTGTGTGTGTGTGTGTGTGTGTGTGTGTGTGTGTGTGTGTGTCGTGGGTTAAAACTACGCGATGTACAATTATAAAATTTAATATAGAGATATTTCGGAGACGAAGTGATTTTAAAAATATCTATTTAGTTTTTTATGTGTTTAATGTTAAAGCGGATTTTTTTTGTGACTTTCAAAATTTTCACACCAATCCGTTTTTCAGCGATAAATAAAACTACCAATTATTATTAATAAAATTATCAATTATCATCAATAAAATTATCAATTATCAATAAAATTATCAGTTATCAATAAAATTATCAATTATAAATAAAATTATCAATTATTATGAATAAAATGATCAATTATCAAAAATTATTAATTCTTCAATCTCAACACTATCACCGAGATATCTTCTTTCAACAAGTTGTGAATGGAATACGCAACACAATTATTCTGTGGATATATTTAAAAAACAGCATATTTTCGGGAGTGATCTAAAAATATTAAAATCATGAAATTTGACGACTAATAACCTTAAAGATTTGACTCTCTTTGAAATCATCATGTATCTGCTGTGATGTGACGATTTGGGGATATTTCTAAACAGTAAAAGGGTATATAATTGTACACCGACCTTTTAAACCTTAGCTAAACTTCTTTTGGAGAACTGGCCCGTAAAGTGTAGCAAAACGAAGATCTTTGGTTCCCTCTTAGGATTTAATAATTTTTCAATGCCACAATAACCTATGTATTTCTTCTTTTAACGATCAGAAAGTTTTTAAACTGATAAGTATTGTTATTCTTAATGGTTATTAATTTGTTTTCCATTTGGGTAGTCATCGGGCAAAACCAGTCAAAGAAATACCCCACAAAAAAAAGGGTGGATAGGCCACAGCTACTGTGTGGTCTACTGAAGCCACCGCAGAGATTTCCCTCAAGTGACGTGCAGTATTATGAGAACTCGCTAATAAAAATCAACTTAAGGGATAATTTAAGGTATCTCCTTTAGTATCCGCGATTACGACTTTCGTACAGTTAATTGTGTAGCAGCTCTATTAGTTCTAACGAAGCGAGTAATCAAAATGAAGAGTTAAACAGAAAGTTACAGATTTAACGCAATTTCAATCTCAAAGTAAATTGTAATACGATATTTTAATGAGGTTTCATTGTTTATGTCAGTTTCACTACCTCATTTTGTGTCATATCACTGAGAAGATTTTCTGGAGTTCTTGGCCAATCAGAACAAAAAGTAAAGTAAACAGGAAATTACAGATTCACTGCAATTTCAATCTCATATTAAATTATAATACGAGATTTTATTGTTTATGTCAGTTTCTCTCTACCGCAATTTAAAAATAGTGTCATTTTCGTTATATCACTGAAAGGATCTTGTCGAGTTCTTGGTCAATCAGAACAGAAAGTAAAATAAACAGAAAATTACAGATTTGCTAGAATGTCAATCTCACAATAAATTGTAGTACGAGGTTTTGATGAGATCTTATTTTTCGTGTCAGTTTATCTCTACCGAATTTTAAAAATGGTGTCATTTTTGTCATATCACCGAAAAGATCTTGTCGAGTTCTTGGTCAATCAGAACAGAAAGTAAATAAAATAAACAGAAAATTACAGATTCACTGCAATTTCAATCTCACAATAAATTGCATTACGAAGGTTTGATGAGATCTTATTTTTCGTGTCAGTTTCTCTCTACCGAATTTTTAAAATGGTGTCATTTTTGCCATGTCACCGAAAATATTTTCTCGAGTTCTTGGCCAATCCAAAATATCTTGCCCCAAGCATAATTCCTAGGAGAAAAATGCATTTGCATCCATCATTTACTCTTACTTTTTATATCTGCAATGACAGTGTGATATCTATTCAATATAAATGATTCCCTTTTTACCTAAGGTAAAAAAAGGTAAATTCCTTTATAACGCATCAAGCATATATGCGTTTCACGATATGTTTCTAGTCACCAAAAAACTATTCAAAACCCATTAGGATAATCAATATAATAACGGTTGAGCACCTTGTATTTCTATTTAAATCCTCTCCACGGTACCCGCCACCTGCATTTATTTGATTTATGACAGTCCAAACATGTTTATTAAACATATCATAATTCATCACAAGATCGTGGACATCTTAGGGTCATCACGTAATATACAACTCCGCAATGCGGCTTAAATCGGCAAATCGTACTTTCATAAAGACCTAGCCCTACAATTTAGCACCAAATCTGCCGTGATTAATGACTTATCCATATATAGACATCTTCTGATAATTTGGTTTTTATAAAAGAAGAGAAAAAATAGATGCGAGGGATAATTAAATCGGGAAAAGTGTAGACCGCGACCGTGCCTGCGTCGTCTTTTATGGTGATCGTTATATAGATTTTTACTTTCTCATACTATGTAATACAGTGTAGCAAAAGTATAATGTTTACGAAAATTTTCGAATTAGAGATTTTGATGCTAATATATGATTTGGACCCCTCCTGAATGCGTTTTGACTATGTTTGGAGTAATGTCTGTCTGTCTGTCTGTCCGTCCGTGATCGATTTCGTGCATACAGAATAGCTGCCATAAATATTAATGGATGTTTACGAAATTTATATCCGGCTTTGTTAACGAAAAATCTAGAACTAGATGTTTTCTTTTAAATTAGAGCGAAAACTTATATTACGTAAATGCTGCTAATAAAATGTAATTCCTTTTCAGAAATGTTCGTATTTGCTTCTTAAAGAAGTTGAAAGCCTTGTGTGAAAAATCACGTATGACATTTACTGTTGAAGTTACTGATTTTTAATTTCTCATACTATGGAATATAGCATAGAGTATTGTTTTCACGAAAATGTTAGATTTTGAGGCCAATATATATGTTTTAGGACCTCCTCAACACCTTCTGACTGCTTTTAGAGTGATGCCTCTCCGTCTGTTTGTCGTCTGTCTGTGATCGATTTCTTGTGAGCACAATAGCAGCCGTAAATATTAATGGATATTTACGAAACTTATATCTGGCATTGTTGAGAAAAATCTAGAACTAGATATTTTCTTTTAAATTCGAGCGAAAACTAAAACTTTTAAATTCGAGCGAAATTTATTCTACATTTTATACTTTCTTGAAATGATAGCATAGGGTAAAATTTGACATAATCATGGATAAAAGGGATTATTTACGGCTCAATGAGCACGGCACATGATAGTTTCAATCATTTTTCTGAAAAATAGCCACGAGACAATTTTTTGTGTTCGTGATGTCAATATCCCCAATCGACGGGTGGGAGGGGGGGAGGTTATCACTCCACCCCGAGAGGTACGATCAAAAATTGTTTTCAAGTCCTTTAAAGTGAAGGGTAACATTAAAAATGTTCTTTCAAAATTTGAAAAATAAATCACAAGCTACTAAAAAAATGGATTCTAGTATAAGAAGGTCTAGTGGAGCCACTCTCGCGTTAATTTAAATTATGTTGGTAAGAAAGTTTGTTAACATATAAAAAATACAATAATTATACAAACGAAGTCATTAATTTTAAAATATAATCATTTAAAATATGTGAATAAAGGAAGAATAAGATTTTCCTTAACATAAAGTAAATCATTTTCCAAGAAGACTCACAACGGCGAACATTTTAAAGATCCAACATGGAAATGTAGAATGTGAAAAATACAACGACAACTAAGCAAGAACGCCAACGGCCGCACCGTGCTGAAAATACCGGTTCTCGTTAGATCACCGAAGTCAAGCAGCATCGGACGCGGTTAATACTTGGGTGGGTGACCACCTGGGAAAACCGCGTGCTGTTGGCACATTTCGGGTGCGGCAGCCCGGTGGTTTGCGCGCTGGATTTGCACGCTGCCACAACTGTCGCCGTGTTCATGCGGAGTATGATCACATTAAACATGTGGGTCCGTAAGTCCTTCCGAGAGGTTGGTGGTAGGGGGAGGAGGGTACGGTCCCTGTGGATGCCTCCCCCACTGGGTTCCGGTCGAAATTGGGTGGCACTTCCCAGCCGTCCAAACGGTTACCTTACACCTTTCTGGTAGGTCGGACGGTCTGGGTCTCAACAATAACAACTAAGAACAGGCCACAATAAAACAGAAACGAGTTTCATATTTCAGAAAGATTTTGCAAGATTGTCGCTTTAATATTGTCGTTATGCTGAAGTATAAAATGATTCTAAAGTCTTGCTTATATTATTCAGTTTAAACCAAAAATGGCCTTGTGATTTTCTTTGTAAAATTGTCGTTTACCGCTTTACGGAGATGAAAACAGAATTTCCAGAAGGCGCGATTTTGAACACTTGCAACTCGAGACGTAATTAGTAATTATGGTTATATGATTAAAGTGGTATCACGTCTATTTTAATTTAGGCATAAACTAAAAGACGCAAATCGTAGATAAAAAGGTCATTTAATCAAATAAAAAACATCCTATAAGACGTACAAATATTAAAAGGTCAGAGCGCTTTCGGGCCTCACCATGCCTTTCATCAGTGGCTATATGAAAAATTACCTTGGAAACAAGCTTATATAGAGACCAAATATTAAAAGGCCAGAGCGCTTTTGGGCCTCACCATGCCCTTCATCATTAGCTATATGAAAAATTACCGTGGAAACAAGCTTATATAGAGAACAAATATTAAAAGGCCAGAGCGCTTTCGGGCCTCACCATGCCCTTCATGAGTGGCTACATGAAAAATTACCGTGGAAACAAGCTTATATAGAGAACAGATATTAAAAGGCCAGAGCGCTTTTGGGCCTCACCTTGCCCTTCATCAGTAGCTATATGAAAAATTACCTTGGAAACAAGCTTATATAGAAAACAAATATTAAAAGGCCAGAGAGCTTTTGGGCCTCACCATGCCCTTCATCATTAGCTGTATGAAAAATTACCGTGGAAACAAGCTTATATAGAGAACAGATATTAAAAGGCCAGAGCGCTTTTGGGCCTCACTTTGCCCTTCATCAGTAGCTATATGAAAAATTACCTTGGAAACAAGCTTATATAGAGAACAAATATTAAAAGGCCAGAGCGCTTTTGGGCCTCACCATGCCCTTCATCATTAGCTATATGAAAAATTACCGTGGAAACAAGCTTATATAGAGAACAAATATTAAAAGGCCAAAGCGCTTTCGGGCCTCACCATGCCCTTCATGAGTGGCTATATGAAAAATTACCGTGGAAACAAGCTTATATAGAGAACAAATATTAAAAGGTCCGAGCGCTTTTGGGCCTCACCATGCCCTTCATGAGTGTAGCTATATGAAAAATTACCGTGGAAACAAGCTTATATAGAGAACAAATATTAAAAAGTCAGAGCGCTTTCGGGCCTCACCATGCCCTTAATGAGTGGCTATATGAAAAATTACCGTGGAAACAAGCTTATATAGAGAACAAATATTAAAAGGCCAGAGCGCTTTCGGGCCTCACCATGCCCTTCATGAGTGGCTATATGAAAAATTACCGTGGAAACAAGCTTATATAGAGAACAAATATTAAAAGGCCAGAGCGCTTTCGGGCCTCACCATGCCCTTCATGAGTGGCTATATGAAAAATTACCGTGGAAACAAGCTTATATAGAGAAGAAATATTAAAAGGCCAGAGAGCTTTTGGGCCTCACCATACCCTTCATCATTAGCTATATGAAAAATTACCGTGGGAACAAGCTTATATAGAGAACAAATATTAAAAGGCCAGAGCGCTTTCGGGCCTCACCATGCCCTTCATGAGTGGCTATATGAAAAATTACCGTGGAAGCAAGCTTATATAGAGAACAGATATTAAAAGGCCAGAGGGTTTTTGGGCCTCACCATGCCCTTCATCAGTAGCTATATGAAAAATTACCGTGGAAACAAGCTTATATATAGATGTATTATGTAGCTGATTCATGCAAATTTTGTCTGACGATCTGGTCTATATATAAACTTGTTTTCATGGTAATTTTTCATATAGCCACTGATGAAGGGTATGGTGATGCCCGAAATCGCCCTGCCCTTTTAATATTTGTACGTCTTATAGGATGTTTTTATTTGATTAAATGACCTTCTTATCTATGACTTGTATTTTTAATTTTATGCCTATTATGGTTATATGATTTATTGTGAACTGAGAGTTTGACCCATTGGATCTCTCGTCTGACGTTCACGATGCTCAAAGACACTTTTCAATTTAGGTGAGGCTTCTAAATATATAGGCTGCCGTGACAGCAACCATTTTGACTCCCAGTTGAAGCGATGGTTGTACATGGCGAAAAGAGGGTGCTTTCTCGTCCTTTTCTCGGAATCTCGAAAAAATCAAACCATTCTAGACCATTTTCTTGAAAGTTTAGTGCATATTTTTGAAAGCAGAAGCACCTATTTTACTGCTAAATTGCGTGTCAATTATATCAGCCATGTAACATGCGCGCGCCATTGAAATAAAGCATGGGCACGAGCGTCAATAAACAACCTGCGCAGTAGAATGCGCATAAAAGCAAGGGCAAAAAGGCATTATTTTTACCATAGCGTGTAATGGTAAACGGACGATGATGGCAAATAAAAATTGAAGCTAAACCCACTAAACTTCGAAATTTATCTTTATGATGAAAATAAGTTATTTAGAATACTCGAATAACAATATATATTTAAAAATTTCATTTGTTAAAGTGCAATTTAAGTGATTTTAAGTGACTGTGCACTACCACTAATTTTTACCGTAGTCATTAAGTGTACATTTACCAGCAAATTCTGCAATGTATATGTGAGAGAGAAGGAAAAAAAAAAACTCGTGTATATATTTTAATGAAAGTGAATATTTTATTTTTCGGTAAATTAAAAATAATCCATCAAAGAAGATAAATTTAACCATATCCCACTAAAATTGGAGGTTAAGAGATTGTAAGCTTCTAAATTAGCCATTTTTAATACAGAAATATTGAAAATATCCATACTGCTAAGCAAACGAGTATTTTGTTTTGGAAACGTAAGGGCAAAATGGTCCGTGTGACGTCATGTGTCCGTCCTCTATAGCACTGATTGCCACAGACTGATAGTGACCGGACGGATCGGAGTGAAAATGGCGATTTCGTCAGCCTGTATATTTAAGAGCCTTAACTTTAAGAGAAATTTCATTCAGCATCACTACCCCAGCGGAACCTGTTAGCCTATGTGAGTGAGTAAGAATTTGCAGAGAGATGGGATGGCTAGATCGACAAACACTCACGTGAACTCGAATAGCCTACTGTTTAATAATTAGTATTTAAATATGATTAAATTCGTAGTCGCAGATTACGTCTCTCACTTTGATTAGAAAATGATTTTGTTTGATCCTCGTATTATATTCAAAAAGTACAATTGCATTCTTTCTGACATGACAACCATCTTGAAAACTCAGTAACAAACAGGAAGAACAAGTCCAATACTATTTATTTCATTCTACTCAGGAAAAATTTTCACCTTCCAGTCTGGAATAAACAGTCTGGAGTTAAGGTGACTTCCTGAATGTCATCTCGGCTCTTCCAGAGTTCAAGTCGAGTTGTTACATTTTATCAAGCCGAGAAATCTTTATATTTTATCAAGTCGCGAAATCTCTTAACTTCTTTACAGGAAACACCTTTACTCTAGTGTGTTATTAACTTCATTTTCTCCTCAAACCTTTAATATCTTACTCATTAAAACGACAGACGAAAAGATCTGCTCCAGTTGGCGATCGTAATTACACAAGAATTTATTGTTATGCCCATTCGCATTGTAAGGCGCGCTTCGTCATGAAAATCCTGCTGAAAGCCGAGCTGTCAACACAATACCTATGGCACGCGGTCTGCAATTAGTTTGTCCAAAGAAGGCAGCGGTGTGATAATTATAACGTGATCTTCAGTGGTCCTTAAAGGAGCAAGATGGCAGACTTTGGCAGAAAAAATAGAAAGTGCACTTTTCTGTCACCTAATTGAACACGTGCATTGACTTTTTAATAAAATGTTTATGTTGTTTAAACGTATTTTCTGAATCATTATTTACTAGATAACAATCTTGTACGATGGATTACGTACGTACTTTTGAGAGCAGAAATGTTTCGACGATGGTTGTAATCTTAATGTGGGAGCATTTTAAAGTCCATCAATTACACGAGCATCGATATTAATCGTCACGATATTGCTACTACTGCAAATAACTGCGTCCACTGCCCGCTTTTGTGCTTATTACGCGCCTATTGCTATCATTGCAGATATGAGGTGTTTTATGCTGATGGTTTTATGTTCATTATGAGCTTATTGCTATCATTGCAGATATGAGGTGGTTTATGCTGGCGGTTTTATGCTTATTACAAGCCTATTGCTATTATTGCAGATATGAGGTGTTTTATGCTGACGGTTTTGTGCTTATTGTGCGCCTATTGATGTCATTGCAGATATGAGGTGTTTTATGCTTATTATGTGCCTATTGCTATCATTGCAGATATGAGGTGTTTTATGCTGACAAGCGTATGAAGAGTAAAACAGGTCCTTGGGTGTTGTTATCAGCAATGGAAGAGTAATTCTAACTTTGAAAACGCCACCTATAGGTGTGTTTTGCGACAATTAATTTGGCCTGTGTCTAATAAATTTAGGTTTCACCACAACTTTAATTACTAGGATCTTTAAAAATTAGATTCTTGATTTTGTCAAAAATATTGAGTAAACTCTACAGGCAGAGATATTTCATTTACACTAGAATTATAAAAAGTACTAGATTCCGAGAATTTACAGAAGACAGAAACACTATTAGAACTTAAATATATGAATAGTCATAATTCAAATTTAATTGCGCTTTTGATTTAGTCAAAAATTTTGGGTACATCTGCATGTTAAGACTAGACGTTTAAAAGGTATTATAAAAATTGCTCAAGTAGATTCTTGGAGCTAGTAGGAGGACAAAAACGTCGTTAGAATGTATATATAGATCTATTTTATAATCATTAATTTTAATTTTAGTAACAATCAGAAATATAGTATAAATAAATAATGTAATATTTATTCGTTTCAGTCGTCCATTATATTCCTATCTTGTAGCACGTGTATTCTTATAACCTTGGAATAGCATGTACTTGAAACAGTACGGCATCATTATCTGCTATTATAGTAGCATATAGGGTTGCCAACATTTACGATACTGTAGGGCTATATTGGCAACATATTATATAGCTAAATCATAATTTTAAATTTTAATAATAAACCGTAGGCAGCGTCACCCCCACGTCATCTAGTGAACTCATATAAATTTAAAATTCCAAAACAAATTTTTCTTCTCTGAAATTAATTTTTATATCAACACTGTTATTTCAATTATACCTTATTATTTGTCAGTTGATTTATTAGCTAGAAATATAAAGTTCATTTCATTTGTTAATACATTATAATTATAATATTTCTCAAGATAAACAAAACATATGAAAATCATGAAATAATAGTATAAATTAGACCCAGGAAAAAGAGTTAACATCATGTCTGGGGCATTGTGACGCAAAGAAATAAAACATAGGTCCCTGCTATCATCACTTTATGCCGAATATTCATTTAAATTTCGAATTTTTGGTCATTGGAGACATGTTATTTATCACTGCAAAACTATTTCATTTGAAATCTACTTGGTCCTATGGCGGCATTAATCGCTATCAATTTTATATTATGAAGTTTAAATATAGGTTTATGGGACTAAAAGTGTGCTTTATTTCATTATTAGAGTGAGGGAAAAACTCTGGTTAAAGCAAAGTTAGCAAAGTTATAGAGTTTGTCCTTGGAAATCTGAAATTTTATCACTCTGCCCCCCCCCCCCCTCTCACTCCCGTAATTTTCAGTTTTTATATCAGTTTACTCAACTAAAGTTTAAGTTGTCCACTGACTTGCTATTTTATTTTTAATTTCATGTGGCAATATTTCAAACTTTTCTAACAGAGGTATTGAGAAAAACTTCATACCTTTAAGAGTTTAAGAAGAAGTTTAAAAATATTTTTAAATTCTTTCTTGTTATTTTTAGCCAGACATTGTTATTATTTCCAGAAAATAAAAGAAAATGATTTATAGCATTATAGTTATGATGCTTTATATTTTCAAAAGACTAAAATTCAGTGATAATCTTAAAATGTAAATAGAAGAAAAATTAATGATTTTTAGACTTCACATATGTGCTTCTAGAAAAGTGACCTCTTGAATACAAGTGAATCCTAGTAAAATCGAACCCAACCTCTGTATGGAAATATAAATTGACAATTATTGGGTTTCTATTTAAAAGATCATAGAATTTCTATGTATTTTTATCCTCTTTTCTGCTTAAAAGTTAAATAATAAATGACGCTATATTAATTGTATTAAGTTTTAATGTACTTTTTAATCTTATATTGCAGAAAAATTTGCAAAAAAAATATTTTACTTAAAAAATAGTCATCGATTAATTACACTCTATACATTCAAAAATTTTGCTGCCTTTAAATGAAAAAAAAATCTAAATTATCTCAAGTTTGATACTCAACGTTAGTTAATGGTAATTGTGAAACTGCTTATAACCAGTGTTATGACTCAGTGTGAATTATTATTGCTAATAAATGTCCTAAAAATTTGCTAAGTTTACAAATCTGATGAAATGTAATCTATAAAATGTCCTCGCAGCTGACTGACAAACGGACGGGGGAGGGGATGTATTAAAGTTATCAATCACTTTCACTCTAGCTGAAGTCTTCATTTTGGTGTTATTCGATTCGTCTCAGTTTGAAGACTAGTCTAAAATCTAATAGGAGTGACGGTGCGAAGAGATAATTGAAATACTCAAACTCCCTTTTTAAAATTGTCGAACACTTCAAACTCCAGTCCGAGTCTCTGTTTTGGTGTTATTCGATCCCTCTCGAATTAGGGATTAAAATGCAAAGGGATAATCAAAAATCCCCAAACAATTTTGCTTAATTATCAAGCATTTCCAAGCTAGTTACTAACTTGTTGTTTTGACTCATTCGCTCCAACTTAGCGTCTAGATAAACGGAAAAATCTACTATTTCGAAAATTCTAATCAGGGGGTACGAAGCATATTCATCTATATAACATGCACTGAACTGAACAAATTTTTTAATGTTTCAAAGCTTTACGCACTTTAAAAATTTAAATGTACTTCAATTTAATCAAGTTAACCTGCTTAAATGGAAACGATCCATCAAAATAACTAAATGATGTTTCACAGGGCAAAAACTCACCCACTAAACTAACAAAAATTACATTCCGATACTTTCTTTTAAAAACTTGCTTTAGAAAAATTTAGCAAGCAATCTTTTATAAACAACGTTATTAAAGTTAAAATATTGATATCCGATGGTTTAATTTATCAAAGAGGTCAATATATTTCTAACCAGCTTCTTCGATAGAGTTCGTTTTTAAAAAGTTCTTTACAGAACTAATATAATTAATATCGAAAACCAATTATCGGAAAATAATTAGTTGTCTAGATAAAATTTTGTACAAGAAACAATAGTAAATTATCTCAATAGATGAATGAAATTGCTTATTAAATTAAGGATACAAAAAATTCTAACAATGGGAAGATTCAACTCGTTCGTATGTAAAAAGCGATGTAAGATACAAATTATCTGCATACAGAAAGTACCTCAAGTTGTTTGTAAACGGATATATTAATTGATGCTTCTCAAATGTATAGAAAGTTGTTTCAGACAAAAAAGAAAGGCTATTTTATGGTTCAGAAAGTTTATTGATAGATTTTAATGTACTTTTTTTCAGCACAATGTATCATCTAGAAGAAGATACGATCTAATATGATAAACCTGATATGTAAATAATTTGAGTAAGGGGTAAAAATCTGAGTGATGACATAGAAAATTGATGGACTTTACTGGTAAGATAATATTTCTAAAAATTAATAATCACATGAGAAAAGCGCGGTTCACTTTCTGTATCTAATATATAAAAGGGTAAATTTTCAATACACACCTCTAACTTCAATATCTTTTGAACAACTGCATGAATTTAAATGATTTTTTCAGGCATTGAGATTGACTCCAGGGAATATTCTGATGTATGTTTTATTGCCCAACAGCGAAATAACAAACAAGAAAGATCAATCATGCATAAGCATTGATTATGAAACACTTTCCAACTGAAATGTAATTTCATTTAAAAATTTCTAAAATGTGATTCATTCAGTGGTAATATCTTTTACATTATCACAGTACTACAGTAATTTATTATACTTAAATATTTAAAACTGTATCGAAATATAAATCATCTGATTCTTTATGCAAAATCAATGAATATTTCATTCATATAACTTGTATTCCAGACTCCAGAGATAAATAATTTTGTGTGAAAAAAATTCAGCAATTCTTATGTAATTCATCTTACAATCGCTTGAGATATTTGCATTCTGCATATGTTAAAATTAGGCTTCCTTGAAGAAATAATAAAAGTTTAGGGATCATTTAAAATCACAACTATTGTAATTGCATAGGCACGGAATTTAGATACACAGATAATACACAGATAATATATATGTGTATGTGTATGTACTCAAAGTATTGGAATCGTGCCGAAGATCGGAACTCGAATTTTCAAAGGATCTACACGTTTTGGGACTTCTAGAACACGAAAAAACTACTTTTAGGAAGACGTCTGTGTGTGTAAGGGTGTATCTGTGTATGTTTCTGTGTGTCTGTGTGGATATTACATCCACTCTAATTGAAAAACTAATGGACCGAATTTCATACAATTTGGTAGGTATGTTTTTTGTGGGAAATCCTGATGTTCATTAGATTATAGAAAGATTCGTAATAAAAGAATCTGCCTTCTTTGCGAAATGGCCGCAGAAATTGCCTTTATCCACTCTAGCTAAAAACTAATGAACCAAATTTAACAAAATTTGGAGTATAATATTTCAATAACCTACAAGTGATTTATATACCAAATTTAACAAAATTTTGTATATAAATCATTTGTAGGTTATTCTACTACGATTCGGGAAAAAGGAACGGGCTATTTTTGCGAAATGGCCAGCAAAAATCGTTATATATAAAAATAAAAGACTACGTGTGCTCAATTATATCAATTAAATTCCTATTTTATATGTGATTTTTGACAACAAAAAGAATAAGACTAACCCCATTACTCTAGGACTAGCCGTTCTTGAGATATTCTAGTTTTTTCGCGTTTTCGCTACGCCACCTTTGACAATAAGTCCAGCTATCAAATGAGAACCAAATTTAAGTTTAACGTGTAAATTCAATGTCATTTAAAATGCTTATGTTGTGCAGATAAACTCAAATTATCATTGAATAAATAAAGAGAACGAATATGAGTCTGCAGAGAAAGACATGTGCTGTCCACATCAGAATTTTTAACAATATTACACCAATGATTTATAGAAGTGAACGGGGATTATTTTCAGGCCATTTCGAAAAAAATGTATGATCTATATTTAAAGATCCATCAAATTTTTGTCGAATAATATGTTCAACAAATTTAAACTGTGTACCAAATTTTAACTCTCTAGGACGTAGGAAAGTGCATTTAAAATGCCATCAATTAAATTTATCATGAAGAGTTATATAAAATTTTAAAAAAATGAAAAATTGTTATCTACCAAATTTATTTTAAAATATGAAGCCACTCCCATATGCAAAACGTTTAAACAAATGGCGAGATATTTATTATATAATATCTCTCTCTTTTCTTTCTGGAAGATATCCCAAAGTCAGAATTTAATTGAATTTGTTTTTTTCCCTATATTAAATAATTTTTTTAATTAAAAAACTACTTAACATATTTTACTGAATTTTTTTTTATATATTCTATGGGATAATGTGAATATTTCCTAAAAATTTCGAAGCAATTCGTGAATTTTAAATTTACTTAAAAAATGTTTGAAAAATTAGGTCCCATAGGGTTCAATGTATTTCATTTTTTCAACCCGGGTTCAATAAAAAACTAATTGGGTGATATTATTTATTTATATTCCCATAGGTCCTACAGACCGTCTGAACAACATACTAAAATTTCATTTTGATAAACTCATTTTTACGGCAGTTATCGTGCTAACGGACAGACAGACAGACAGACAGACAGACAGACAGACAGACAGACAGACAGAATGAACAAAGTCATAAACACTTTTCAACTTTGTTGTAAAGTGTTAAAAATGAAAACATGTTTCTCTCTATCTATTTGTACATACAGGGTGTCCCAGAGACATTGACCTCGGCCTTTATTCCTTAAATTTTGATCTTAGACATATATAATAAATTACAAAATTGCGTAAGAAAAGGTACAGAATTTTATGAAATCGATAAAAATTTTCAGGGGATGAAATTTGAAGAAATACAAAATTTAAATGTTTATACGGCTCCGTAGAAATACATTTCCAATAAGTAAAATATGCCCCATACACTAATAAGGTGATGTATAAAATTTCAGTATTTTATCATAAAAAGTCCCAGAGATATGTCTAAACAAAGTGGGTGAGGGATTAATCACAAATTAAAATGTAAATGTTTACAGCAAGAGTGCAAATGAAGCAACCCAGAAATGCATCATAGGCAAATAATATCTATCTCTTATTTTTAATGGATCTTTGGCATGGATGGAAAACATTTTGAACAAGTTTTTTAATCCTTGTGTAAAGTTATTATTTCTACACAGTGTAGATACTTTTGTACCAATAAATAGCAAAATTATTATTTATGTAATCATTGTTTTCTTTCGTAATTTGCGTATGACCCCTGAAACGGGATCTGCCGACATGATGTTTCCCCTTGGAGAACCCATGTCAATGCATCGAAAAGTGGTTTAAGTCAGCATTTTCGTCTTTTCATATCTCTGGGACTTTTTATGATAAAATGATGAAATTTTGTACATCACCTTATTAGTGTATGGGGCACATTTTAAATTTTATAATTATATCGTATAAAAATTTAAATTTTGTATTCCTTACAATTTAATTCCCTTGAAAATTTTAATTGATTTCATAAAATTCTGTACCCTTTTTTACTCAACTCTGTAATTTATTATATATGTCTATGATCAATATTTAAGGAATAAAAACCGAGGTCAATGTTTCTGGGACATCCTCTATAGTATGAAATTAAAACGTATATATCTATATCGTACAGATAAATTTTAAAGTATGTCTGTTTTCCTGTGTGTCAATTTTATTTATAAATACACAGTTTTTGACAGATTTCCCATTTGGTACAATTATTCTATATTTTACTGCTGATACGTCTAAATTTCGAATTTTTAGGTGCAGGGGTTATCGACATATTAATAAAAATATAATAAACATTTACATAGAAATAGCATTATCCAGACACTTTTCGTAATTAAAAAAGAATAAAAAAATAAAAACTGAAACCGTGTTTCTTAGCAACGGAATTAAATTATCTTTATCCCGAAAAATGTTTCATTAAAAATGAATACGATATTTTTCTTCAACTTGAATATTAAAGACAATATATTAGATAAATAAGTTTAATAAATTCCTGATGTTTATTGTATTTCCTTGGTAGTTGCAACAAGGTAAAATAAGATTAACGGTAATGATCAATATTTCCAGCTACTAAATCATCTGTTCAATTCTGGCCTAAATATTAAACTTCACACAACCGCGGGATATTTTATTTTCTAGATTTGCCTGTGTGTGAAGATGATTTCATACAGCAAGAACAGATTATTAAGCTTTATTTTATATAGGGAATTTTACATATTTTAAAGAAATGTTTTCAAGAACTTTGTGATTTAGATTTCTATTAGAATTTGCACATACTTTAAATCATGAGCAACCCTGTGTATATCTGTAACCAAATTTCATCAAGGAAAAATATACTTTTAAAGTTTAGAATACCCGAGATAAATTAAGGGTATGATAGAACATTAGTATATTTCATATTACTCGTCAAGTGAAATCTTGCGCTCGACAGTATACCATGGTACGAACCCCAAACCCCAAGACGCAAAAGAGTCGTCCAAAGGCGTTACCAGGGCGTAAGGTAGTGTTATTTACTTCCGCCCCAAGCGAAGACGTCTAGCATAGTTTTATTACTACCCTTCATATTTAGTTTTAGACTCCTAACCTTCTTAATATTTGGGAACTAGCGACTCAATGGCTACCCATCCCCCTCTCATCAGTCTCTTATTACTTAAGCTCAAGGTCCTGCGACCTGAGGGGCGCAGGACCTTCAGATTGATCAGTTTTATCCTATTTTATATTTCTCTAACTCTACCAGGCGCCTTTTGGGGACCCCGGTTTCCTCCTTTCTGAAGCCATGGAGAAGGGTCCGATTTCGGTCGTCGCCTCCCCTTTGAACACAACTTTGATATAAATTCAATCCTATTTATGAAGCATATTTTCTCTTGTATTTTTCTCTTCGTTAGAATTTTAAATGTGGAGGGATTTTATCCTCTCTTGGGCACTTCTGTAATCCTGTTCTTGAAATCTTGAAATTGGAAGAGAAATTAAAACTAAACGTTGCTGTATGCAACTGCAAACGCAAAACACCTCAGATAGATACATTATTTTAACACCTTATTGCATCCCGATGTAGTTTCAATTTTCAGTACAAATTTGGTAAAGTTATATAAAAATATAAAATCTTACCAGTATAAAGTTTTCAGAGGACAAAAGCCAGCAAATCGTTTACGATGAAACTCATCTGAGGACAATAGAAGCAATATTCGCCGCACAGCCTACACTGTGAATAATATACACTCAACAGTCTTATAGAATTTAGAAATCCAGCTATCCTGTAGGGAACAGAAAGTCTAATTATTAAGTAAATAATTTATTTAATTACTTGTTAATGTGATACAAAACGGAACAAATTTAATTACAGTATCATCACAATGACAAAAGGTAAAAGAAAAACGGACAAAAAGCAAGTAAGAACAATTTAATAACAAACAGTAGGCATCGTTTAATATCCTTCAAAAACATCAAAATCAGTTAAAAATAAATTTAGAATATAAAACTTAAAAATAGAAATTGTTTTAACAGTCACCTTTTGCGTTTGATTGAATCAAATGCTGATCACTCACAAGCAAACTAATAAGGAAACTACGATCAATTTCATTATTAATTAAATTATGGAAAACAAGGTAAATCATATTTCTTCCATTCTTTAAGGAGTTAAATTGAAAGTAATCCCTGAGATATGTGAATGAAATGTTGAGGTTTGGAAAAGCCCTACTTTTAAAGTATATGCATCTTTAAAAAATACTTTTTCAATAGTACGCTTTCAAAAGCCTGCGATGCATTTAGATAAGACAGGATCCGAAAAAGAACCCATGTTCTAGAAAAGACCTTACCAGGAAATTAACAAGAAAGATCAATCATGCATGAAGCATTGATTATGAAACACTTTCCAACTTCAATGCAATTTTATATAAATATCTCTAAAATGCGATACACGCCTCGGTAATATTTTTAAAATTATCACAATACTTTAATTTATTATATTTGAAAACTTAAAACTTCACCGAAACAAATGAACTTCATTCAAATCATGGCATTAAAATATAAATTGCCTTGTTTAAACATCTCTAAAATGTGATACATTCCTGGGTAATATTTTAAAAATTATCATAGTACTACAATAATTTATTATATTTGAAAACTTCATCGAAAACAAATGAACTTTATTCAAATGACGTTATCGAAATATAAATTGTCCCTATATAAAAGCAGCATTTCATTCATAAACATTTTTCCATTCCTTTAATCCATCCTAATACTACAATAATTTATTACATTTGAAAACTTCATGGAAAAAAATGAACTTTATTCAAATGACGTCTTTGAAATATAAATCGCCTGGCTCTCTATGTAAAAGCTCTAAATATTTCATTCATGCACTTTTATTCCATTCTTTTCATTCTTCCCAATACTTCAATAATTTATTTAATTTAAAAACTTAAAACCAAGGAGATACAAGTAATTTAACTCTATGATTAAAATTTCATCGAAAAAATCGTCTGGTTCTCTGTGTAAAACCAATGAATGTTCATTCATATCAGCTATATTGCAGACTCCATGAGTTAAATAATTTTGCGTTAAAGAAATGCAGCAATTCTTATATAACTCATTCTACATCTTTTGGTATTTACATTCTCCATAAGTGAAAATTAGGATTCGCAGTAGAAATAATCAAAACTGGATGATCGTTTAAACTCAAATATATTGTAATTGTGTTGTTTGAGTATGTAGCTGCACAGAATTTAAGCAAAAATGAAGCAGTTTTAGAACGGATACAACACTAAATATGAATTAAAAAGGACTTTACAAATCACGATGTTGACACAAGATGGATGCTATATTTTATTTTGAAGTGAGTCGCGTGATTTTTTCATATAAAGAGTGTTATTAATATTTTAATCTTTATTTAAAAAACTACTAAATATATTTCGTTGAAATTTTTTTTATATATTTTATGGGATACTTTGAATATTTCCTAAAAATTTCGAAGGAATTCGTGAATTTTAAATTTGCTTAAAATTTTTTTAAAAAATTAGATCCCATAGGGTTCAGTGTATTTCATTTTTTCAACCCGGATTCAATCCAAAACTAATAAAGTGATATTATTCATTTGTATTCCCATAGGTCCCACAGACCGTCTGAACAACATACTAAAATTTCATTTTGATAAAGTCATTTTTACGGCAGTTATCGTGCTAATGGACAGATAGACAGAATAAACGAAGTCATAAACACTTTTCAATTATGTTTCAAAGTGTGAAAAAGAATAACAATAACCTTTAAGATGAAATAATCTTTATTTTACTTTATTTTTTGATGAGAATAGCTAACATCATAGAAACCCTAGTCACAATGATATGAAATAAGATTTTAAATCTGCAATTATACTCAAAATAAATTCCCTGGTAGCTAACACTAGATTGACGAGTTAATATTTCTGATTCTATCATGAAGGGATACATAAACATCTGTAAGTAAAGCTCACTAGCATGCATTTATACATATTACGTTTAAGATTATTTATTTCTAACCAGTTATGTAAGGAATTTATATCAAGTTGTAATTTAAGAAATTAACCAGTTGAGTTTATGCACTAATAGATTGTTGGATAATCGGTGACAAAGGATACTTCGAAACATTAGAAATATAATTTACGAAAAATAAAAACAGCAACGGTTCAAGTTCCGATTCCTATGAAACACTCGAAGGATATGTACGTGAAACTATGGATCCATAAAGAACTAAAAGTGATCTATTTGGTTAAAAAGAAAAAGAAAGAAATACAATCAAGTAAATCAAAACCAAACCCAATTCTATAATGTTTTGAAACCAGTAAGCTGAAATCAACTCTAACAAAAGTTATTGAAAAGTCAGTAAAAGCAATTTCAAGAATAAGTTTTCAAATAAATTTTTGTGATAATTTTAAAAATATTACCGCTGAATATAGCATTTTAGAAATGTTTAAATAAAATTGCATCGTAGTTGGAAAGTGTTTCATAATCAATGCTTTATGCATGATTGATCTTTCTTGTTTTATGCATACAAGAGCTACTATAACCGAGGACACCGGGCACGAACCCAGAATTTAAACCCGACGCCTATGGATCTAAAAACCCGAAAAGCATTAGGGGTATGTAATAGGAAGGCACATAATAGTTTTTAAAATGCATTTCAGGTCGAATTAGCAAGTGTTTTCATCAGGAATATCCCCCCCCCCCCTCAAATGTTATCGTAAAGCACCTAACCCTTTACAGCGGAATACGGTTTTGGAAACGTTGCAATACAGACACTTCCACATCATGGTGAACAAATTGCCGCATGAAGCTGTTCCTCACACCGGGTTACAGGTTCAACCACAAATCCTTCCCCCTATTATTTTAGGATCCCTGCGGCTGCCGTTTGAAAAATGGGACCCAGTGCAAACAAGACAGCAAAAAAATGACCCCTAAGTGGCCCGGACCTCCACCTAATTACGACTGTTAGGTACATTCTGCGCGCCATTACGGGAGTGGTGGAATAAATTAAGGTCGTTCTGCAGTGGCTATCGTTTTCCTTACAGATTTTAACAGAGTGGAGCAATAGAAGGATACGTAGATCTACTGGAATAAATAGCATTATGTGTGTAGCTAGTAAATTATAAAAGATGAAGAATTTTAGAAGTATATACTATTGAATAGAACGGTCCGAAAAGAATGCCATTGAAAATTAAGAATAAACTATGCGATTTTCACAAGAGCCTCTTGAAAATCGATTCTTGAGACCTTACAATAGCAGAGGTGCTCGCTCGATCAGTGATACACGAACTCTAAAACATATATGCACAAACTCTGGTCAAGCCTTCCTTAAGAATCGTCAAAATATTTGGGCTCACTCTCAGACATAGTTAAGTATTTACGCCTTACAACTCATATAAACAAAACTCTTACAATGATAATACTGTGAAAGACAAAACTTTACTGCCACTATGTTTTGTTGAATATTGGAAATTTAACATGTTTTTTAATTAAAGGAATAAAAATATAGATAGAAATTATATTTAATTTTTTCTTTCGATATGTATAATGCATGATATTAATAGATATTAAAAAAAGGGACGACAAACGTTTAAATTCACCAATAGAAAAAATAATATGTTTCATGCTAATGCATTATTTTGCAAAAAATATATGCACCCATAAAAACCTAAGCAATAGCCGCAAAAACTCGACATGGAAATGTCATTTTAAGAATTATTCTGTTAAAGCCAATCATGTTATAGGGTTCATGCAACGAGCATGAGAAAGACGCATCGTGCAGCATTTTAAATGACCAGTTTTCTCACTCATAGGCAATTGGAACTGGATTTTCTGATTTAATACTGAAAATTGTATACAAAGATGCCTTTGGGTGCACCCGATGACGCTACGAACAATTTAGAGAGAGGTCGCATTATAGGCCTAGGAGAAGCTGGTTGGTCTAAGAGAAATATCAGTTGTTATCTCGGTCAGAACGACATGGAAGTTGCTTGGTGTTGGCAAAAGTGTATCAGAGAAGGCGCATGTAATTGTCACAGAGGCGGCTCAGAACGCCCCAGACAGACAACTGCTCGAGAGAATCGTGTAGTCAGGAGAAGAGACACGTCTCCACCAATGGCGTCGCTATCAACCATTTGTAGGCATTTATCATCCTTCGTGCATTCTATATCATGGGATACGATCCAGAGATACCTGACAGAATGTGAGATTAGGTGGCGATGTCCATTAAGGTACCATACTATTGACACTTCAACGTAGGCAGAGCCGTCTAGATGGGTGCCGATCTCGGTCAACCTGAACAGTGTCCCATTGGAGGCATGTTGCCTTTTGCGACGAATCCCACTTATCTCTCAGTGCTGATGACCGCCGCATACGTGTGTGGAGGACTGACCAGCGTTTCGATCCCGCAAGTTGTCGAATAGCACGCAGCCATCACACGTGGTGTAATCGTCTGGGAAGCCATCTCGTGGGACAGCCAATCTCCCCCAGTTGCGCTGCAAGCGAATCTGACTTCTCGCTTGTATGTCGACGATATTCTGCAGCTGATTGTCCTGCCTATGCTGTCAATCCGCCCAGATTCTATTTTCCAACAAGACAACACTCAACCACACTACACGACTTTCACAATAATGTCTTCAGAGATTTAATATCCTCCCATGGCCATCCAGGCCCTCGGACATATCACCAATAGAACACGCCTGGGACATGCGGAGACGGCAGTTTTAGCATTCTCAGAATACCACTGAATTAGTAGACCCGTTGTAACATTTATGGCAGAATCTTCAGCAGAGGGGCATAAACAACTTAATTGATTCAATGCTGCACGGAATAGTGGCTTGTATAGCTGCCAGAGGAGGATGTACCGCTAAGATGTCATCTTGTTGCCACAATTTCTTAATAAAACATTTTTTGGCTCTTAAATTCTAATCATTTGCATATACCCTCAAACGATACATACATACCGAGTTTCATGGCTGTAGCTCCATTTCTTTTGGGTACATATATTTTTTACAGAGTGTATTTGGATAAACTTCCCCTTTTTTTATAAGCACTTCTATCAAGCGTTTTGGCATACAATAACTAGCTTCGGAAGTTCATCCTTAGATATTGCTTTCCTTTGGCATATATAATATTTAGAATCTTGTAGCTATTTTGAAAGTGTTTTAATATAATTCTTCTAACGATTAAAAACAATTTTCCATTTGAAAGAATGTGCCTAGCAGTAACTGTTTCAATGTTATCCGTCCAGTACTAGAGTTATGTGTATAGCACTGACTGTTCAAATGTTATGTCTAGCACTAGAATTATGTGTATAGCACTAAATGTTCAAAAGTTATGCGTCTAGCTGTTCTGTGTTATTGTCAGAAGTTATGCTAACTATTCAAAATTTACAAGCTTGATCAGTCTGTTGGAACACCGCATATGACCATTATGGAATCGCCGCCGTTCTGCCTACTGGAGAGAAAATACATTTCTTCTAGTGTTGTTACTTATCCTCCAGTGTCTGACGAAGTCAGACGAGATCCATATGTCCGTTGACTCTCAGAAAGTCGAGCACAATAAGTGGATCGCGATAGATATCCTCCATGGAGAGACCCATGCAATCCATTATATGCTCTGCAGAAGCCTGATGGTCGTGGCACTTGGTGCAGACGGCGAAGACCTTCCTTCCCTCATTAAAAGAGAGGCACTTGATGTAACCGCTAGCTAGTCTAGAAAGTATAGTCTGGGAGCCTCTGTCACACAGGAGGTCTAGAGTTAATCCCGGCTTTTTACCCATATACCAATGATAGGTGGGGGAATCTCTCCAGTCCACCAAAATTTTTGACTTTTCCCAAGAATATAATTCCAGAAAAGTCAAGGCGGAAGAAGAAGGGTTGGAGAGACTTTAGCCATCCTTAGCAAGTTATCCGCCACTTCATTATCATGAATGTCTACATGAGAGGTAATTCTCTGAAAGTGGACATCATGATTTAACGAAATCAGTTTCAGCTTAAGCAGGATAGAGATACTGGTCTTGTCACCTACAAGTATCCAATTATTAAGGTGGTGGAGGGAGCTGCGGCTATCAGATAAAATCCATAAGTCGTCATAATCCTTCTCTGGGAGAATAGCCTACAGTCCCAGATATATTGCTATCAATTCACTTCTGAAGACTGAGCAAAAATTAGTATTACGACGACAAAGAGTCAAACTGTTTCGAGGGGGTCTCAATTAAAATGCCACTACCTGCAAGATCGTCAATTTTACTGCCATCAGTATAGATCTTAATGACATTGTTGGGTATATGACTTAAGTTTTCCAAGGTCTGTTGCCTGAGGTGTTCAGAGACAAAGTCTTTCTTGTTGACTTGAGAGTTTAAGTTAAAGTAGTTTAAGTTAGAGAGTTTAAGTTAAAGTAGACTCTAGAGAGTCCCTCCGCAGGATTCAAGCAGCATTGCGAAGAGTGGGGTTCGACATCGCAATTAGGTAGGCGTAGGGAAGCAACTTGGCTGAAAGGGCTGTTTTTCTTTAATCTTTGATGAATTCTACAGCTATTAAGATACATGGAGGTTTTATTGCAGAGGCCATAACTAAAGAGTTTATTTTAATATTTAACAAGACCAGCTTGTCTTCTAGTCTGGAGCGACTGCAGGTCAACCTCAAAAAGAACGATTTGAGAAGGACAGCTGTGCCTCAACCCAGTGATAATACGAGCAGCGCTTAATTGAACTTGTTCTAACTTCTTCAGGTTAGTGGAAGAGGCACAACAATAAAATGGGAATCCATACTCAAGAATGGGCCGAATGAACTCCATATACGTAAACGTAGTTCTAAGGGTAGTTGCATGAGCTCCCCAATCCCTACCTGCGATGTATTTAAGAATGTTAAGACGTGTTCCACTCTTCAAAACAATATGTTCAATACGTCTATTACGAGTACACTCGGGGTCTAAAATAAATCCTAGATATTTAGGGTGCTTCTCGTAAGTAAGTTCCTGGTTTTTTCCAATAGATCATGCCAGTAATAGACAAGAAAGATAAATCATGCATAAAGCATTGATTATGAAACACTTTCCAACTTCAATCCAATTTTATACAAACATCTCTAACATGCGATACATTCCTCAGTGATATTTTTAAAATTATCATAACACTACAATAATTTATTATATTTGCAAACTTCATCGAAAACAAATGAACTTTATTCAAATGACGTCATCGAAATATAAATCGCCTCTATATAAAAGCGGCATTTCATTCATAAACATTCTTCCAATCGTTTCATCCATCACAATACTATAATAAATTATTTTATTTAATAATTTGAAAAATTCTTATCTACCATATTTATTTTAAAATGTGAAACCTTTCTCACATATAAAATAATTAAACTCTTGGAGAGATATTTATTATATAATATATCGCTTTTATCTTTCTGGAGGATATAACGAGAGTCAGAATTTAATTGAATTTGTTTTTTTCCCTATATTAAATAATTTTTATTTAAAAAACTGCCTAACATATTTTACTGAAATTTTTTTATATATTTTAGGGGATAATTTTAATATTTCCTAAAATTTTGGAAGCAATTTGTGAATTTTAAATTCGCGTAAAAAATGTTTGAAACATTAGGTCCCATAGGGTTCAATGTATTTCATTTTTTCAACCAGGGTTTAATAAAAAACTAATTGGGTGATATTATTCATTTATATTCCCATAGGTCCCACAGACCGTCTGAAAAACATACTAAAATTTCATTTTGATAAAGCCATTTTTACGGCAGT
Source organism: Amaurobius ferox (assembly GCA_951213105.1). NCBI lineage: Eukaryota > Metazoa > Arthropoda > Arachnida > Araneae > Amaurobiidae > Amaurobius > Amaurobius ferox. The sequence goes on from OX578146.1 coordinate 122,399,577, forward strand.
TATCGTGCAGATAGACAGACAGACAGAATGAACAAAGTCATAAACACTTTCAACTATGTTGTAAAGTATTAAAAATGCCACCTGGATCACCAAAATGTCAATTTTGATGAATTTCACAAAAAATTTGATTCGTTATCTTTTTATTCATTTTCACTTCTCAGGTTATTATACTATCCTCTCAAGCCGTAAAATTCTCTAATTAATCGAGCTACTTTTTATGCATTTTTCAGATGCTGTTAGTTTTAGAACCGACAGATTCTTCAGGAATTATTTTTAGCAGAAGATTATTTGTCACATTTTTTTATCATAACAAAATCACTTATAATTTTCTAAAATTAACTCTTTATAATCACTGAAAAGAAAACAGGATCATAAATTGAAACAAGAAAGATCAATCATGCTTAAAGCATTGATTATGAAACACTTTCCAACTTCAATGCAATTTTATTTAAAAAAGTCGAAAATGCAATACATTCCTCGGAAATATTTTAAAACTTATCACAATACTACATTAATTTATTATATTTGAAAACTTAAACCTTCATTGAAAAAAATGAACTTCATTTAAATGACGGCATTGAAATATAAATTGCCTGGTTTAAATATCTTTAAAATGCGATACATTCCACGGTAATATTTTTAAAACTATCATAATACTACGATAATTTATTATATTTGAAAACTTCATCGAAAATAACTGAAATTAATTCAAATGACGTCATAGAAAAAATAACACGCCTGGATCTCTCTATAAAAACAGGATTTTATTCATAACTTTCTCCCATTCATTTTATTCATCACAATACTATAATAATTTATTTTATTTAAAAATTAAGACCATGGAGCTACAAGTAATTAAACTCGATGCTTAAAACTTCATCGAAAAAAATCGTCCTTATCTTTATGAAATCAATTAATATTTCATTCATATCAGCCATGCAGACTCCATGGACTAAATTATTTTGTTTTAAAGAAATAGAGCAATTCTAATACAACTCATTCTACATATTTTGCGGTTTACATTTTACATAGGTGAAAAATAGGCTTAATAGTAGAAATAATCAAATTTGGATAATCATTTAAACTCAAATATATTGTATTTGCGCTGTTTAAGTATGTAGATGCACAGAATTTAAGCAAAAATAAAGTAGTTTTAGGACGGATACAACACTCAATATGAATTAAAAAGAACTTAAAAAAATCGCGATTTTGAAACAAGATGGATGCCATATATCATTTTGAAGTGGGTCATGTGATCGTTTCATATAAGAGGTGTAATTATTATTTTAATTTTTATTTAAAGAACTACTGAATATATTTCGCTGAATTTTTTTTATATATTTTACGGAACAATTTAAATATTACCTAAAATTTTCGAAGAAATTTGTGAATTTTAAATTTGCTGAAAAAATGTTTGAAAAATTAGATCCCATAGGGCTCAATGTATTTCATTTTTTCAACCCGGGTTCAATCAAAAACTAATTGGGTGATATTATTCATTTATATTCCCATAGGTCCTACAGACCGTCTGAACAACATACTAAAATTTCATTTCGATTAAGTCATTTTTACGGCAGTTATCGTGCTAACTGACAGACAGACAGACAAACAGACAGACAGACAGAATGAACAAAGTCATAAACACTTTTCAACTTTGTTGTAAAGTGTTAAAAAGAAATTGCTGATACGATGGGACGTATCAAAAGCTATTGTATCGATACATAGTAAATATCATAGTGCAAATGAATTGATATGGGATATCATGTATCGATTATATCATGTGCGGTGGATCAATCATTACTACAGATAAGTTATGGTTGGTTGAGGTTGCGCCGTCTGATTTGTTGAGAGTCTGTGTTTTCGTTCAAAAACTGGCGTAATAAATCCTCTAACCTGGAAACACCCTCTATATTTTATTCACATCCCAACAAAAAGCATATTTGAATCACCATTTGCCTCAAAGGCACACTTCCTAACAAGTTAAGAACATGTATACTTAAATATTTCCGCTGGATAACTACCAATCCGTTTTCAATAACTTATTTTTTCCCTCTTATTTATAGACTTAATCCTACTAGGGGGCAAAAACAAATACACTCACTTACACGTTGATTGCGAACCATGTTGTAAAATAATGTTGAACTTAGTTTATATCTCTCATAAGGGGAAAATTTATGGGCCTTTCAACATGCTTAATAACATACAATTTCCAGGATAATTTCTCGTGGATTTAGTGTCCATTATACAAGCATTTATTTGTTTTTTTCTTACGCTGAATGTCGGATATAAGATAAAGGGTACAGTTTCTTACCACATTAGAGCACACTTTAATTACGGCCCGGCATTTGACATAACCGAATTTGTGTCTGTAATGCATGGGTTGCTAATTTGCCACACAGGTCGTAATGGCGGAATATGGATCCAATCGAAGCTGTTATCGTGTCGCATCGCGTACAGATGTAGTTACGGGCCATAAATTTTAATTGTGATTTGTAACATTGCTTTTCAATGACAGACTTGTTCCGGGCAGATCTGGTGTTGGATCTGTCGGGGTAAACTGCGCTGTAGAGAGCAACGTGAAGTCGATTGATATCAGGTGAAAGAATGATCAAGAAATGGCGCAATATTTTGCATTAATATTGGGAGCTGTGGATCTTCTGTGCAAATTTTGGATAACTTTTTTTCATGTTTTATTAATATTTGCTTTATATTGAGAATATTTAAAATATTGGGCTAGCAGAGTGTATTTTTATAAAGCTGTACACACACATTCTATTGTTCTATTTAATTTTTCAATTTTGTGCGCCCTTTCGAAAATAAAATCTTATTTATATAACACATGTAGTAGTTTTTCAAAAAACAAACAAATTTTGATTTTATCAGATAATATTAAATACTTACTTGATTTTTCACTTGATTTTCTCATATACATATTCTATATTATTTATATTATATACTATATAAATTCTCATATGTATATTCTATATTATTTATATTATTTACATTATATATTATATACATATTCTATATTATTTAGATCTACTTGCATCATCATAATCAGTATCAGAAAGGAAAAAAAATCGTTATCTGTTTTCGTTCGCAACTTTTTCTTTCTATAAAATTTTTGCAAACATTCTTAAAAATTACTTTTCAAGTTGGCATCAGGTCTGTAACGTCAATGAGTTAGACAGATTTAGCTGATCTGTGTTAATGCGTCCAATTTCAATACTTTCACATCCATAGCGCATTTCAAATTATCATTTTGACGCAATGATTCATACTTTCCATCAAAACTCTGATTATTTAAAATGCTAGAACGAAACATTGTTAATATTAAATATCCGAATGCTTTTGACGACCGATAGTTCTGCGATGACACTTCAACCATACGGGAGCTGCAGAAAGAATATAGTTGGTCCAAGGACTGTGGACTTGAAAAGGGTTGAAAAACGCTGCTTTATAACAATAGTATGCAAAGGTAATACAATGCAATGCTGACATTAAAAAAGCTAAACTCTATTTTCAAAATCACTAAACAATCGAAAAGATTAAAAACAAGAACCTAAATTATTGACTATCGACCTAAGTATAGACGTAGCCAGAATCTCCAAAAGGGGATTAATGACTGAATGAGGGGGGGGGTTACAATACTGAATGCTATTTTTCAATATAGACTCTATTTACTTATGTTACACATGCCGCCCCAGCTCACCCGAAGGGTGTAGGCCGTCCAGCCCATGTCAGCGGCAGTCCAGCCGACGTCAGATTAAAAGGTTAGAACGAAGCATTGTTAATATTAAATATACGAATATTTTTGGCTACCGATAGTTTTGCGATGACATTCCAACCAACATATTTATAACACAGGCCGTCCATCTCACCCAAAGGGCAGTCCGGATCACGTCAGCATTTCTCGCCATTCCAGTTAGAAGTAATTCACTAAATGTCGTAATTCACTAAAATTGATCATTAAAATCACATAATTAATTCCCTGAAATTCATTCGCATAATTATAGTTTTTCATTGACCTCATTTTTTTTATCGTCTGTGTACATGTTATGTGCAAACTGTACTTTATTTTATACTAAATAGGAAATGCTCTACAATTTTGCGTTTGAAAATTTTCGCTTATCCTTCTCCGTTTTTTAGATGTGAATTCTAACTTTTTCAGTGCGTCGCTAGAGGCGCTGCAAACTCAATAGTGCGTAGTCGTTTTCATATTTGTAGAACCTAGTTCTGCAGCTCTATAAAGCTTTAATCGAAAATTAAAAGGATGCATAAGAACTTAAGAGAAAACCCCGTATAACATTAAGGAAGAAGTGATAATTTGAACTAGACTATGGGTGCTAACGGTATCAAACCGTTCGTTCCGAACGCGAATGACTACAGTTCACTGACCCGCATTGTCTGGGAAAACTTCTTCCTTTTCACATCTCGCGTCACATGTGCCTCTACGCCACGGTAAGAGTTTCCCTCTTCTCCAATCAGGGTTGGAGATATCAGCACAGTCTCCGAACTTTTTGATCCTACCTTGTATAACCTAACTGTATGAAAGACAATGATATACCACATTTACACTTTTAAGCTGCTCCGGTTTTCGAGTTATTTCCTTCAAAAACTAATATATTTCTATGACGAGTCCAGGACGGGGTAGGTTGGCAAGGTTTAAAATCCGAAACATTAAAATTTACTGCGAAAAACAGCAATATGCCAAATATGAGTCTTTTAGTTTTTCTGGATCTCGAGCTATTCACAGAAACAGAGAACATTCCTGTAATGGGCGCCGGACAGGCAAACCCGGTAAAGTTATGCATTAGAAGAGAATAAGTAAAATGTACCACAAAAAACAAAGAGATACCAAATGTCATGCTACTACGTCTAATGAAATTTAATTAGTTAGGGCCACAAAACTTTTAATTACACTAAGACACTAACAAACACCAGATCAAGTTAACTGAAAGGTTATAAAGAAAGAAAAAGGACATAGCACGAAAAGTAATTTTAACTCGTTGCGACTATGAGACTGCAGCAGTGGGTATGAAAAATTACATAAATTGAAAAATCATTCAAAAAAATCGAACAATAGTACACACAGCAAATACAGCTTTCAACGAGTTTCTTAATTTCAAGATCTTGCAAAATTACACGTTTTAACATATTCATCATTCTTATTTTTGGAACATTTTCCTTCTCCCTACCACGTTGTCTAGTCTGAATCCCTATTATGTTGTCTGAATCTCTGTATTTAAAGTGCGTATAATCGATAATAATCAAATCAAATTTATTAATACAACAAAGACAATGCAGACATGCAAAACAACAGTCAGAAAAAACACAACATAAACCCAGAACATAAACAATTTCTTAGAATGTGACTTTGAGACTTACAAGTCTATTCAGGTCGCCAAGATAAACTAATAAAGAAAAATCGGCAACAGGTGCAATTCAATCATTAATAAAATTTATACTACTTAGAATAATGTAAAAGAGTTGTATAAAATTTTTTAAAATGACTGTGATGCAATTGACCAAAGATGATACAGATTAAGAAAAATATAACGTAGTTTAGACACATGAGTCATATGAGAACAGTATTTGAGATTACAATTAATACACACACCCAAATATCTACAACTTCTAACATCATGATCAATTATCGGGCAAAAACTAGGATGTTCCCTGATAGGTAAGCAAATGATATCTAATGTCTAAGGAAATGCTACTAGTTGATGAGGGAAAAAAAACGTAATTAGCTCTAGAAACATAAATATTTAACTTCTTAACTGAAAACCACATATTTAAACGCTTCATACTATCATTCATAATGCGCAGTAAATTATTATAATCAGTTTCAGAATGCATTAACACAGTGTCATCAGCAAAAGAGCGTAACTGACCATTAAGATTCAAATTGCACTGATCATTAATGTACAGGAGAAATAAGAGAGATCCAAAAATTAAACCCTGAAGGACACTAGAGTTTATAATCACGATACTAAAGCTTATGTTATTAATGCTTACAAATTGCTTACTATTATGCAAGTAATATTTTTACCATTCATGAGCAGTACCATGAGCGTAAAGCTTTTTTAATAAAATCTCATGATCAACAGTGTCGAAAGGCTTTGAGATATCCAAAGATATAGCAGCAGTTTTTTTTATCATTGGCATATGCAATAAAGTTATTGAAGCTAATTAACACGGATTTAGTATTAAGTCCCTTTATAAAACCATATTGATTTGAAGAAAAAAAATTGGTTTCTGGAAAATATATTTTTAAATTTTAGCATTCACTAAATTTTCAAAACTTTTAGAATTAAAATCGAAAGAATTGGTTTGAGATCGATGATATCCCTTTTTTTGTAATGCAGGCTAACTTTCGCAAATTTTAACTCTGCTCCCCAAATACCCAAAGTTATATATTTATTGCAAATATAAGTAATAAAATGAGGGTTATAACGCATAATTTACTTTATTATTTTAACTGCAATACGAACAACATCATATCTCAGACAGCATCGACTATTATTTCTGAGTACCTCAGCTACATTAATTTCGCATAAAAATAGAACAAATCACTATAAGCCCGTAATGAAATTTTGATTAAAACTATTGCTAGACTTAATACCACTTCTAAACTAATTATTCCCAAAGTTAGCCAAATTAAAGATATTAGTGTTAAAATATTATTTATTGACACGTTTTTTTGTTTCGACCAAGTAAATCATTAACAAAATTCCACTGTTTACTGATATTTTCTTCCCAATTTTTTAATTCCTGGCAGTAGTGATAAATATTTAAATCTGTAATTCCCTTTAAGAATTTTATTGAATTCCTTATAATTAACTTCACTAATTTTATTAAAGTAAATCTACGACACCGCTTATATAGCCACTCCTTTTTGCGCATTAAATGTTTACATCTTTAGTCATCCAATTATTATTTTATATTTTTATTACATTAACCAATAATTTTACCAAGATTGACTATGCTCTCTACAGAATCATGAAAGGTGTCACAACAGGTATTCACATCACAAAGTTCTAAGTCCGACAAACAAGTTTTTAATATGGTATTTAAACAAATTATAATTAATAGTGATATTGCGATCCCGCAGTATTCCCTTTGGCGCCTCCTCTTTCGTCTGTCTCGAAGGCTGGGAAAAAACATAGTCCATGACGTAAGTATGACGTGAGCATAACGTGGGGATGATTTGATATCAGCGTTTCCAGATTCGGCGATGTATCGCCAATTTGGCGACATTTATCAACTTCCAGAATGTTCCAGAAACGTCTCGATAGAACGATTATTCTTTGAGATATAGAGATTTCCAGAAGTTTCTATGGAGAGACTATAGAAAGGACTCACCCCTCTGTTGCCCGGCCACACAACTTGATACCATAAACCCCCTGGGTTGGTCGTGTGGTCTGGGCCTTCAACACCCCTCTGTTGCAGTGGAGTTGACATGAGCAACATTGGACTGTGATTTTTGTCAACGTTTTAAGAATAGTAGCCGCTGTTTTGTGAAATGGCTTTTATCAACATTCTGAGAATAATATCGCTTATTCTGTGACATTAGTGGAGCATTTAAGTGCTGTTTGATTGTATACTGTTTCTGTTTACTTTGTGTTTGTGAATAAACGTAAGTTATCCAGAAACTTGGACTCGCTCTTGTATCCTGCTTCTACACCCACGATTGCTGAGGATACGTTTCGTAACAGTAATATAGGCATTAATTGATGCACCATCAATGCAAGCAAAGTTTAAAATATGCAAGAAAATAGAATAATGATAAGTAATATCACTTAAAAAGACAATAGAAGTAATATCAACATTTTAAACAATTACAAAAAATGTGATCAATACACGTTCCAGTAACTGAGCGAGTAACTAACTATAAGTATTTATATATGTAGATGTGAAGCCATTAAAGTCTAAAAAGTTCAAATAATCAAAAAGAACATCAATAATCGTTAGGTTAATGCTGAAATCACCAATTAAAATCATATTATTACAATTGTGCTGCTGAATAATTTTTTCAAATTCATATATAAAGTCGTTAATATTTGGGGGATATACACACACTTATTGTACACAAACCACTGGCATAATCGTTAAGAACTACTAATGCAAAGTTTTAACACAAGACTACTTATGTAACATTTTAACAAAGATTTAACACTAAATTTGTCATTGCGAATATAAACCATAATTCCCCAAAATCTACCCTTCTCCTCACAACAAACATAAAAATCAAAATCTAGAATAATATAAAGTTACAACTCACTTTCGAAAATCCACATTTCGCTTAAAACAATAATGTCAAATCTGCTCAAGTAAGAATTAGAAGATAAAAAAAACTGTCAAAATTAGCACGTAAACTAATATTTAAATGGCAGATATTGATGTCTCGAAGCACACCGAATTTTAGAAAGCAATTCAAACCCTCAACAATATGAGCACGGAAGTCCTTATTGCAACTATCCATTAATATAATTCAGATCTACCAAAACAGTTAATCCTGCAGGCTCTAGCAGATTATGAATCTGCTAGAGCTTATTATTATATCTGAGCAGAGGCACACCCGAGATTCATTTTCGGGGGGCGGGGGGGGGGGTCGAAAACTTCGAAACGAAGTAAATGATATATTGTTTTTCTCATTCTTTTCTTTTCCCTACAAGCAGAGCTTCTTTTATGGAGAGCACAGGGGCACGGTTTTCCTAATTTATAGAGAGCAATTATTGCATAAAAAAGTAAAAATTAAATTGTTTCTTAGAATTTCTATCATGTATCTAAACAATTCCTAATTGAGAGAACTTCGCAAGAATTGGATACAGCTAAATTTAATGAATGTGCAGCACAATGGACGTATAGTGCTTGCGGAAAAAAAGACTGAACATGGGCCTGTACGCCGTTAAATTTGCCGCTCCATCATATCATTGACCGCGCAACTTGCTCATATCTATCCCAAGAGCCTTAAGTTTATCAATAATTGTAGCTGCAGTTCCTTTACCTGTACCATCTTCAAATGGTACAAACTGCAGAAAAAGTTCCTCCACATTGGATATCGTGGAATCAATGCAACGAACTCAAAGCGACAATTGTTGTACACCAGCAATATCAGTAGTTTCGTCAAGGAGCACAGAGAAATACGACGATGAATTTGTCTTTGCCACCAGTCCATCAAGAATAAGGCTGTTGCATACTTCCAGAATTTCGTTTTGTACTTTCCAACTAGTATATAATGCATTACTTTTACTATTAGATAACGAGGTTTGAAGACTGTCGTCATATTTCGCTCGGTATCTTAAAAGCTCTAAAATTTCCCTCGTTCCCCACTGCGCCTTCTACAACTCTTCCGACATCCCTATGACCCCTTAAACTTATACCTTGTCTCCAGCAAAAGAGCACAGTCTCAATAATTGGCATTAACTAATTTTTGTTTTCCAAAATTTGTTTTTTCTTTCTTGATTTAGTTGCAAATTAATTGGATCTTGTTGTTTTGTCTCAATTTTCGATATAATATGGACGGTCTCAACATTGTCCCTATGATAAGAACTTTGCTGGTGCTCACTGAAACGTTCTTTCGCTTTTCTCCAGTTACTAAATTTTTCAGAACACAGCTGTCCCAATTTTTGACGGCCTCCTTTGCCGACACCGCGTTTATTATACACAAAACTTGCAAAATGTTCCGTCAACTTTCTTTGAGTAGCTTAACCACTTCCATTCAATCAACCATCTCTGTTGAAATTTTAAATTTCTTTTACCTGACGATGGGTAGGAAAACGTTTCTGGTGGTGACCGCAATTGTGTCAAGACTTCTTTTTTCTCACTATTTTTTAGCTCATTGTCAATAAAATTAGCGATGACGTATGGGTCCCATAGCTGATCATTGACTTCTTCGACCATGGGTTCCACCTCGGTTTGTTCACCCTCCTCAGCAGCCACCCTTTCCTCTTCATGGGAGTCTGAAACTACCACACGTTTTGTGAAACATTTGTGAAAACAAAATTTCTTAATTAATAAAGGGTCTCACGACCCGTAAATTTTGAAAAAATAATCAATTTTCAATTTTTTTTAGAATAGAGCATATATATATTCTGAACATTTTGATACTAACCTTGTTCAGATATTCCTGCTTGCTCACTTTCTGAATCCTCCTTCTTTTTTTTTGGCAAAGAAGGCACTTATAGACAATTGTCGCTTCATTACAAAATTTAAATAACAACAAATTTCGAAAGTTAAAACTTTATACTATTTCATACAAATACAAAAGATAGCCTACAACGTCAAAATCACATTTGTCAACAAACGCAAACCGGTGCTTAGAAGCAGTAAAAAAAAATTTCAGCATGGAATTTAACAAATACAGTCCAAAACTTTTGCTTTAAAAAATTACGTTACTCTGTAAATTAACATCTGATACAGTAGCGATATCTATTGATTATTAATGAAACTATTTTTTTTTATTTCACATCTGTGCGTCAATTAATAATAGCTAGTCTAGGACAGGCCCTGCTCTCCCCCATTAAGTTTCTTTGGGGCCCTTTATCTAAGCAAAAAGAGGTCCCTGAGGACTCAAGCCACAGGGGCTTCCACTACATCACTGGCGGTTCTAAAATGATGGGAAATTTTTTCATTGTATTGCCGCTAGTGTTCAGGAATTATCATTAATTATAACAGCTCATTATTTGTGCGTAATTTTATTGGGAAAATTTTTTTGTATGCATTTTGGGAATTTTCAGGGGGGGGGGGGAGGGTGCGCCTCTGTATCTGAGATATACATATATATGGCCATTCTAAATCTAAACAAACTTGAAGTTCTTCTGCTTGGATTGATATTTTAACACTCTATAAAATATTTTATTATAAAGATTTAAATATTCATTTATGCAGATTTCAAATCTCTTCTAAACCTTTCTAGATTTGAAAAACTTTTAAACACTTATGTAATTTAAATTGGGTAATCCCTACGTCCCATCAACTCAATTATAACAGGCATGGAACGATTTACACACACACACACACACACACACACATATATATATATATATATATATATATATATATATATATATATATAGCACAATGTATATAGACATTATATCATTATATTAAACATCACTTTCTTCAGCTATTGAACTTATTAACACATTCCAGTTCAGTTCAGAAGCTGAGGCAAACCTGGGAGTTTCTTGTGAGTCGCGATAAATCATTTAGATCCCTTTTAACTACAAGCAACTTAGCTTCAATATTCTTGTGTTTGAATTTCATTTACCAAGGCAGTGATTGAAGACTCAACAGACGTCTTGAATTCAGAAAAGTGAGCAGTAATAAATGACTTCAAATCAGCATTTTCGTTCTTAATTTTGTCGAAAACGATTGCGAGACTTTGCATTTCATAATTCCATTGTTACGTGGTACTTATCACACGTCCGGTCAGGACGCTAAAATTCAGTAGTATGTCCATTCTCCAAAATTTGAGGTTTACGTATAACCGCTCATCATTATCTTTTAATTAATATTTACCAATCAACAATTGTATTACATAAATTGTCTCAAAATTACTTTATACACAATATCCCCATTTATCCCTAGATTAAATTATTTTACCCGTACTACAAGAGTTTGTATGTCTAAAAGGTGGACATAAAATACTCACGGCCTACCTCGGTCATGGAAAAGATTCCGGAGTCTCGGCGATTTCCTTGACGTCCAGGTTCATATTTTTCACTCTCCACACACTGGAGTCTTAAAGCCAAGTCCTACACTCTTCTCTAAATTCAAAATACCCTCTTTCTCAGTACTTAAATTGTTACCGCCTCTATTTTGGCGCCCTCGCTATCCAATTGGACAACATAGGGTTACACATACGCCCCATGTCGTCCCCATTGGTTCGGTATGACCCTTGATATCGGTGGATGGCCCGAAATTAATAACTTAGTGAGGCTGGCTTCCCACGCTTTCAAGGAATATATGATACCGGGGCGGTCAATAAGGTCAGCTTCGTTAGTGTCCAAGAATCGGTGCCCTATAAAACTTAAGAACATCCTCTCATGAGCGGGACAGGGGACCACATTCATTGCAGGGGCATGTAAAGAGAACCTTGCACAAATTGTGTATTCCATATTCAGGCGTCCTCTCTCTTCCATAATAGACAATGTTACATTTTAGTAAAATATCAATGTAACACCGATTCTTCCTCCTGTAACGATAATAAGAGAAGACGTTTGTCTGTCTGTTGGTAGGGTAGCGTAAAATCTAATTGACCCACAGCTACGAATTATGAACAATGTTACTTCATTACAGGTCCGAAGACTTGGATGGCTCTCTTTTCTAAAATTCGAATTAGTTTCCTTAAATTTTCAAGCATCGTTTTAAGTGAAATTATCTCAAATCGGTTCGTTAACCTTTTACTTACGAGTGGGACATCGTCAATTCCAAACGAAGAACTTCTCAGGTATTTGACATACCGGATCCCGCTTTGCAGGCATTGTCGTCCACTGTCTGCAAAGGGGGATCGAACTGTTTGGGATAGGAATGTCAAATACCTGTCTTTTTGAGAGGTTCTTCGTTTGGAAATGACGCTGTCTCACCCATAAGCAAAAGGTTAACGATCGGAAATACAATATCGCTGAGGTTCCTGCTTAATGCCATCGGAAAATTCAAAAACATTTTTTTTTCAAACAAAACTTTGAACGGGAACCATATTACCAATAGGCTGATTTTTGTGATTTTTTAGAAAAAATATATATTCTCCGTAATTTGAATACTTGCTCTTGTGCTCGGCTACATCTTTAAAAAAATTGAATGAATGAATCCAATTAATCCTTTGGTTTAAAATAAATTGGATTTATTTTAAAATAAATTCTTTGCTTTAAATCCCTGCTTTAAATGCTTTGAATGAATGAATGCAATTAGTCTTTGCTTTGAATCCTTTGGTTTAAAATAAATTAGATTTACTTTAAAATAAGTCCTTTGCTTTAAATTCTTTGAATGAATTCAATTAATCCTTGTTTTGAATCCTTTGGTTTAAAATAAATTAGATTTACTCTAAAATATATCCTTTGCTTTAAACGCTTTGAATGAATGGATTCAATTAATCCTTCTTTTAAATCCAAAGAAACACAGGGCACATTTTCACTCTGGTCGAGAGTTATTGCGAGAGAGTTAAGAACTTTTTAAAGAGCGTAGTCTGTGTCCGCCCGTTCTTCTAGGAGGTTATTGTAGTTATTGCTATGAGCGGGCGTATTATTAAAGCGCTCTTTGATTCCCGAGAATTCGCTGTGAGTTCTGGTATAATTTTAATCGGACATTTGCTTCTTAAATCCCGGGCAACGGCGGGTGCATTTTCTAATAACAACAATACGGCGACAGAACATATCAGCGTGTTATTTTGTATTTCGATTGATTGTGTAAAAAACTTGAACTAAATAGAATTTTTGTTGTTTGCATGATACGATTAAAAATTCCATTTTTATGTCATTATTTTCCAAACGATGATAAAAAAAATGCAATTTTACAAACAGAAAAAGGCATATTAACTAACTTTTCCACTTTTCCCAACAGGCTAGAACTAAATCGCTCTTAGAACGTTAATTTTTAGTAGCTTTTTTTTTTTTTGGGGGGGGGGGGAGATGTTGGAAGTGTTAGAACTATGAAAATAGAACTAAATGCATGAATAAAAACTGCAAATTAAAATTTTAAAATTCAAATTGAACTAGAAATATAAACTATTATTCTATAGTGACGACCAGATTTTCATATAACGGATGCAAAATATTTATTGCCAAAATTTCTCGCCAAACTTTATCATTCTAAGCGCCAAATTCAGTTACTCCAATGCATTTTCTTTCAATTTCCTTATTAATTAAAGTCGCTGATTAGGTATGTAAAACCACCAAGAAATTATTCGTCATAGTAGAAAAACCCACTTTTTTAAAAAGTGTAATAAGGAAATGGAGTTTTTATTGCCAAAATTCATAGAAGATAAATGCAAACAATGGATAATAATAATCATTAAGAAAACTAGATAACCACATGATCTGTAAGAACAAAGAAACAAGCAATGGCTTCCAAGGATTTATTTGCCTGTTTAGAACACCAAACACTCTTGTTCCCAGGACTTGTCACGCAAACACCTTTTAATCTCCTAAACGCTTTTGAATAAACATGTGTTCTTCTAAAGTATATTCGATTCAAAACATTTGCATAAGCTCCTTATGGCAACAGTTTCGAACACGGAACTAAAAGAAGGAAGTTGATTGTATACACAGAAGTTTTTAATCTGCATCGGAAGATATTTCGATGGTATAATTTTGGCAACTTTGATATCATCTCATCGGACCACTAATTATTACCACTAATGAGTTCATGTCAAACAGCTCGGTTAACTCAAAACAAGCAATTGGTCTTAGTCAATGAGTGATTTTCAAACTTAGAATTTCAAAAGATGTCTTTCAATGGACTATATATATTCTCAGTCTTCAGTAGTGACGTATCAAGTTTTCATAAGCAGAAGATCGTATGGCGACAGGTCTAGGACTTGTAGCGTATAAGTTCTGGATTCTGTCCTTTCCTGCTGCAAATTGTCTCTACAAGACTGCGCTTAAACTGCTGCATTAAAAATGATGTACAATAGCCTCATTAATATTTATTTAAACAAATTATAAACAAGATTATGCATACATTCAGCAAGCCGAAATTGATGTCTAGCCTACTGCCTTAGGAATTTTGTCCTTGCCTTAGGAATTTTGTCTACTGCCTTAGGAATTTTGAAAGTCATGTGCTGCCCACATCAGATTTTTTTCTTTGTTTTCGAAGCTGAAATGGATCGAATGACTCTAAAACTAGTATAGCTGTAGTGTAAATGTTCAATAATTTTGATTTATCCACTTCACTGTATATTATTATGATATAGATAACGTGCTACATTTGGCATGACATCGCATGCTAGATGCAGATGCATGACATTGCATATCAGATCCGCTACTTTACGATGAAAGTCATTTGCAAGGAAACTTTATTTATCTGCACATTAATTGTATATAATAATTCATATTAATTCTTTATTAATATGGAAAATGGCGTACCCTGCATGATGTCCGGCGATTATGACGAAGATGAAAATCACCTATTTGGCCAACGTTCAAAAAACTATGCGAAAACCACTATCACCCTGAAGCTAATAACAACAGCGCCATAATCTAACAAATTTCTAGCTCCAGAGTGTGATTTGCCTTCGTAAACAGTCTATAAGAAACCGGGAAAGAAACAAAACCAGTAAATAGCTCTTCTGACAAATTGTCGTCATATTTCTCTGTCGTAGTTAGACCGAATTCTTTTATCTGAAGTATGTTATTTCACTGTCCGACCTTTAGCCCTTGCTGTTTTTGAGGAGAAATCGTGATTAATGAAAGTAAAAAGGGAGCTTTTCTCGCCAAATCATTAATGGCCTGCCCCGAGGACGGCACTCCAAAGATGCTGACCTCTTCTCATGAAATTAGCCATCCTCTTTGGCGAAGATTGATTTCACCAATTTCTCTAACGCTTTCACTGCGGATAAAATATATCGCTCAAGACAACGTTGAAGAGTTTGATCCCATTTTTGTCAGTCATCAATATACGGGGCGTGTTGAGTGATCAAGGGTTGAAGATATCTTGATGGATGGTGAAGTATTAAAGGATCGTACGTCACTTTTGCGGATGGGATCTCCTCAAGCACACACTTCTTACTCTGTTTGTAATCAGGGCTGGATTGGTGCCATTAGCCTAAGGTGAGCAGGGCCTTGATTTTTTTTTAAAGTGAATAAATAGAAAATTTATACATTTCGTTGGTTATTTGCAGTCAATTATTCTTCATGGCAACTCATGGTATCTTCATGGTATGTAATCAATTATTCTTCATGGTAAGGTCCACAGTGAGCTGTCAAGCCATTGATGATGAACATCAATGGCGCTACTGTAGGTCTTGGACTTCCCCAGAAGATATTTATAAGCAACCTTGGAGCACTGCTTCTCCAATTTTTAATCTTTAACACCTCAAAATCCTTGTCCATACAATCGATTCATCTGTACTTCAGTCATCCTCTAGGTTTTTACTGATGGATGTGAACATAAAAATTTTCTTTATGATTTAATACTATCTATTATTACAAAGTGCCGTTAGGTGGATACAGGCCTTGAAATTTTTAAATTGGAATAAATAGAAAATTAATAAACTGTGTTGGTCATTTTTAGTTTAGTTATTCTTCACGATATCTCATCTTCATGAAAAATTAACTAATGAAAAAATAATTAGTTTTAATTGGAAAATGGATAAATTTATTACAAAAGAGAAAAATGATCTTTTTACTTTTCCCTGCAATACATGGTAATGTATAGGGAAAGTATTGGAATCGTGTCGAAAATCGCAACTCGAGTTTTCGACAGATCTATAAGTTTCTCATACTTTTCGAACCAGAAAAAACAATTTTTATCGTGGCATCTGTGTCTGTGCAATATATACATCCACTCTAGCGCAAAAACTAATTGACCAAATTTCATAAAATATGGTAGATAAATCACTTGTGGGTGACCTTAGTGCTGATTAGATGTTTTCTACTTTCGTATTTTTGGCTGAAGACTGACTCAGCTGTGTGCTATAGATTTCTGTCTAAGTGAAATTCAGTCATACTTGGAGTTAAAATACATTTACCTGGAACCCCTCTTTGCTGTGCTTCCTCCTTCATAAATATATGAATATTAAAAGTTTCAAAGGATATTATATTTAAAGATCAAATATTCAACTAGAGCAGAGATATTTACAGAGGTACATTTACACCCTTCCTCCACATGCCACTGTCTTGAACTCTTGATCTGTAGAACTATGGTAGTAGGAAAAATCTGTAGAACAAATTTTGGCCTATAGCAGACGTAAATATTTTTTAAAGATTTAAGAAAACATTAAGAACAACTTAAAAACGAAAGCTGAAAGCTTATGATAAAACACATTTCACTTTACTCCGATACTAAGTGATAATATAGTAGCTTCACCAGGACAAATTTTAGGGGTGGGGGATGGGGAGGTGTTGCAATAGGAAAACTTATAGTTTTCAGTTCTTCAAATATCATCTCAGGTTTGCTTATTAAAATGTAAGGGTTTAAATTTTCATCATATGAAAAAATTAAATAAAATTTTAATTACGAAATTTTTAAACTTACAAGACTAATTTTTGGATATTTATATCTATGAAAGTCATCTATATCTATGAAAGTCATCAAATCAGCGATAATCCGCAGAGAATGGAAGTTTTCCCCTCACCAATTCGGATACTTGTACTTGCAGCAGAAACGGTTAGAAATTCTTTGTTTGCAGCGTGAACGCATTTGGTTCCACAGGAACCTCTTCCCTCACACACTCGACTTGATCTGAATCAAAATTTGTAATGTGAACAGGGTATTACAGAAAGTTGACAAGCATGCTTCGTAGTTCTTAAGACATTCATGACAGATTCTGACTATAAAATTTCATGGCAACTTTTGACTTTCGGACTCATTTTAAGCTTTTATATTATTAGTGTACACCTCAATCATTTCACAGTCATTCAAAATACTTCGGTAAATATTATCAAACGATCACTCAATGAAAATTATACTATTTTTCTTTTTGTTTCATTAGCAATAGAACTGTGATCAAAGGGCATTTTTTTAAACGTGATTCAAGTGTATATTTACACATTGAAATCATATTTCAGCAAATGTGTTTTAAACGACCCAATACATTAGGTCTTATTCGGTTGGCCTGTTATTTGTAGATATATACACAGAACGGGATATACTTTTGAGGTGGGAAATTTAAAAATAATGTCCATTAAATGGAAATGTCCGCTAATCGGAAGTGTCCGTTAAGGAATGTAGATTGAAAACGTTTCTTAAATAAACATTGCACACTGGTGTCTACTACGTATAATTTTAATACTGGAACAGAATGGGTCTCAG
Organism: Amaurobius ferox; assembly: GCA_951213105.1. Lineage (NCBI taxonomy): Eukaryota > Metazoa > Arthropoda > Arachnida > Araneae > Amaurobiidae > Amaurobius > Amaurobius ferox. The sequence goes on from OX578146.1 coordinate 122,417,556, forward strand.
GGGAAAGATATGACTCCTAAAACCACCCCCTTGGCGAAGTTCCTGAGTTATATACAAAGGTATGTAGGCAGAGGGAATGCAGAAGCTTGAGAAAATCTATTCCAAATATTTGCGATTTCAGAAAAGTCTATTTGTGCACTCGAGACTGTTGCGGTAAACAATACATCAAAATTTTGAACACGTTTATTTTCAAGACATACCCAGAATGATGAATACGTAAATCTACCTCAGCTACAGATAATTACGACTATAAAAGACTTTAAAGATGATTAATTGCAAAGAAGGACAGAAGTTCCTTGTAATTATTTCCGTAATATAAAGGTTTGACGAAACATCGATGATGAATTTGTATCAATTAATCAGCATCAATGATGCTTCAACTTGTCATCTAAAACAGCAGAGCTCTTTGCCTATGAATATCTAAATGAAATTGTCCTTTCTTTTCTTGGCATCATGTAATGTGGTCTTCTCCAGAAATATACCAGATAAGAAGGTTTCTTTGCTAATTATTAATCATGACTTTAAGATTCATGTAATTATATATTAATATGAAGTTTTGAGCTGATTATTACTTTCCTTACAGGAACTCGTTGATATCTCTATTAATTTTACTTAAAATCATTAATAAACTCTTCAACATAATTATAACAGATGCAATGTTCTCTTAGAATCAATTATTATAGAATAATTGAGTGTTATCTATATCAAATAACCGATAGAATGTTTATGAATATTCAGCTTTGAGATTGAAAAGCTGATGGCTAATGTTTAACGGTGGAAAGTTGTTTCTTAATAGTTTCAATAAGAATTTTTTATTCATTCCAGCTCTTCCAACATTAATATCAATTAATTGTTTCCCGATACAGTAATCTTAAGTACAACATTCCAGCATAAAATTAGAATATCATTAAAAGCTGCGTTATTTAAAATTCCAATAACACATTTAAACTTAACGACAAACTATCTTAAGTACACTGTTGAACCTACAAGTGTTTTATATTCAGTTTTATCTATTTATATTGAGACATATCCTGCGGAATGTTTTGTGTATTCTCAGCATACAGAAATTTTGAATAATTAACTCTTTATTCATAGTAATAATAAGCACAAACTAAAACAATATACAGATAATAATTCTAATAATAATCGAACGCGTTTTGAAATAACCGTCAGATATAAAACAGCAATTAAAAGCCTAACCCTTTCACACAACATAAGATTGTATTTTCAAACCACTGACATATTTACAATTTACTTTTACTCATCTCACGTCAACTATTGCTAATTGAGCGATGGCGGACTTATATACCCTCTGGGGAAAGATCTAGAAAAAATCGACGTAACATGTCTCAATAAAAATTCTAGACTCAAAATTCAAATTACTTTTGTTCTCGAAGTCTCCCAAACTCGCTAAAAGTCAGTTTATTCAGCAAACCAGAAGTATAAAAAATTATGATAAAGTGGGAGTAAAATATAAAAAGTGAATGGCAGGTTACAACAAAGGATATTAGATACTAGATTGAAAGAAAACCAATTAATTTTTTCATTTATAAAAGCTAATTTTATTAATTTTGGATTAAATAAAAATATTAGATAAATATTTTTTTAAACCAGAGTTTGTTGTTTACTGTGGGTTTTTTGAAAGTGATATTGTTTTTATTAAAAAAATTATAAAACCTACTAAGTAAAAATCTCAAGATTCTTCTGTCACAAAGGAAAAGTTTTGTGTTTAATTCAGTTTTCCTATTAGGAAACACAAACTTTTCCAACCAAACAAAAACCTCTTAACAGGAGAATACCTAAGTAATTAAAAACATAGAAATTTGTTCCACATGGTTTTTCCTCGAACTGAAGAACTCATATGTAGCCGAACAGTTATTGCTCTAGCTTTCGGATTAATGGGAGCCAGGGTTTTAATTCCGTTTAAAGGTTGGGTGTCCTTAATAGGCATGCATGATAGCACCGGTTCAAAATCTATTTTAAGCTGTAGGTTTAGTCAAAGTTGTCCAAAACTATGTACAACAAGGATACCAGAATTACAGTAGCGTGTCAAAATATTACAATATTTTCCAAGAGCTGCCAATTGATCCTACAAGGTACTTAAATTCTTTCTGACAAGAAAACTTCTTGTCAGACAGCAAAAGAGATATTTTCTTCAAAAATCTTACAGGGCAGCTGAAGGTATTTGCCCCAGAAACCTATGCATCTAGTTTTTACAACGTAAGATTGTTTCTTTTCCTTGTAGTCGCAAACAAGACTGGCCAGACTGCTGTATAATTTCAAAGTTTATGAAAATACTTTTCCAGAATTGCCACAATGAAAAAATGACTTACTATATACAAGCATATTTCGAGTTACGGCTATTAACTTACGACACTTGGGTCAGGTGAATGGACGACTAAATATGGGGTTGTGACTCATAAGACTTTAGACTACAGTGTTGGTGTCGCAGACAGCAGAGTAGAAATAAGACTTGCCTGAAGAGCTATTTATCGTTGAGCACAATGGCATAACTTCTAAAATTCTTTCCGAAGCGTTTCGTTGTTTTAGAGCTGACAATCTATTAAAGAACATGCTCTGAATTTGAAAAGGTTTGAAAATTAATAAATCATGCTAACCTTGTAAAGAATTAGGGTTGTTACATAGAAATCTAGAGAAAAGAAAATACCGTCTAGCTCACATATTACCTGAGATGGCTGTTTAAAAAAATATCACTATAATCAACATCCACTGAAAGTCAATCCATAGTATCAACATCAACTTGAAACCCTATTCTTAATACTGTTTCAAAAGTCAATCTAAATCTTCAAGAAAACGTAAAGTTCTTGATGATTGGACTTATAATGGCTGGGCTGATCCACGAAATGGCTCCCCAGACGGCCGCACCAGGTGTGATGGCCGTGTGCCACTCGACAATAAATGGGGGATCGGAGAATTAGCTAGTCCTCCTCCATACACGTATGCGGCTATCATCAGCACTAAGAGAGAAGCAGGATTCGTCACTAGAGACAACACGTGTCCAATCGGACACTGTCCAGGCTGCCAGAGTTCAGCACTCATCCAGACGGCTCTTTCTATGTTGAAAGGTCAGTAGTAGAAGCCTTAGTTAACTTTGACATCTAATCCCCCTTTAAGCCAATCGTCTTCGAATAGTATCATTCGATACAGGTGCCTTTGACTAGCTGGTAGCGACGCCATTGGTGTCGCCATGGCTTTTCTCCTGACTGCACAATCATCTCGATCAGTTTTTCGTCTCGGGCATTCTAAGACTCTGCGATGGTTATGCGTGCCTTCTCTGATTCACTGTTGCCAATGCCGAGCAATTACCATATCAGTGATATGTCTTTTGGATCAACCAGCTTTCCTTCGGTCTATGCAGTGCAACCTCTCTCCAAATCCTACAATTGTTCGTAACGGCTTCGAGTACTCTCAAAGTCATCTTTGTACACAACTTGTAGTATCCAAACAATAAATTCAGTTTCAATTACCCGTGGGTGAGAGCGCGTTGAGCGAGCTCCATAACATGATTGGCGTTGACAGTTTGATCATGTGTATAACTCTTAAGACGAGTGTCTCGGCTGTACATATAAAATTTATTCAAAACTAATTATCTAAACTAATAACGACATGCAAATGTTTATTTCTCTCCGAAAACACAGATTATAAATTTATTTTCAAAATTTCGTAATCTTAAAGAGCACAAACAGTTTAGTTTTTACAATTTCATCTCACAGATTAGTTTTATCATTCTTATAAACCATGTTTTATTTTGCATTAAACACTAGAGCAGAAAGTTATATTTTGAAAACGATTATTATTTTAAGTATCAATGAAATTGGATGGGTTGTTGTTGTTGAAACCCAGACCGTCCGACCTACCAGAAAGGTGTAAGGTAACTGTTTGGACGGTCGGGAAGTGCCACCCAATTCAGACCGGAACCCAGTGGGGGAGGCATCCACAGGGACCGTACCCTCCTTCCCCTACCACCAACCTCTCGGAAGGACTTTCGGACCCACATGTTTAACGTGATCGTACTCCGCATGAACACGGCGGCAGTTTTGGCAGTGGCTGGAATCGAACCCGGGCCTACCGAGTACAACTCCAGCGCGCTAACCAATGGGCTACCGCGCCCCGAAATTGGATGGGTATATTTTTTCAACAAATTTTAGCCTGGTCTGAAACCCGAAGTCAAAAAGACGAAAGGAAGACATTTCGTCTTTTTTGACTTCGTGTTTATAGGTTCTCTTCTCTTGCACTGTCGAAGAGAATCCAGCGAATTCTCAAAACAGCTGTATGCTGCATTATTATTTTATATGTGCTTAAATGCGTTGCTCATATTTTTGTTATCCTTCGCACAGTGTTTCATGCCTATTGGTAAACATTTTTGTCTGGAATCCTTAATACATACAAGTGCAAATGGTTGATACATAGTGATATGCCACATGGATTGATAACTCTGATAACTTAAAGATTACTTTGATGATAACTTTGATGATATTATGATATTACTTTGATTGATAACTTAAAGATTACTTTGATGCACCCAGTCTTAAAAATATATTTGCTTTTAAACACAAGTGTGTTTCATTGGAACTTTATGCAACGTCACTTCCCATAATAAGAGTGCTTGATATGCATGCCACAGTCATGGACAAATTTCCTGCAGGATACTAAAGCAAAAGAAGTAGATTAGAAACAGCATTCTTTTTATTTCTTAAACTCTGATAATTTGTCACCTTTCACCTATAATATAGATTGGATGTTTAATAGTTTCTCATAACCGAATCAATTCGATTATATTCAATACTAGGGGGACACTTAGATTGATTCATAATTCTGATTTTTCTTGCGGTAGGCCTCAAATGATAGGTTGGCAGGAGAAAATCTTAGGTGGTGTCAAATCTATTATGAGTAATAATCCGAATGCAAAACAGGGTATTTGTCACCTCACCGGGCGATTACCGTGAGTGTGTGCTCGCTAATGCAGAAATAAATGTTTTTAACGTCGACCAACCGCACGGGATGGCTGAAACTGCTTCAGGGTGGGCTAATATATATAATATAATCATCGTTAGAAGGTTTTGACAAATTTGATGGTGAAGCGATAAGGTCTTATTTGAATTTTATGTCTTTTCTTAATCCTCCTAATCATTTTAATTTGTAAATTAAGGTATTTGTGGATCAGATATGTTTTCTCTCAGAGATGACATCCGGTAGATGAAGATAGTGTACTCCTCAAATGCCCAAATGTAGTTAAAAATCACAAGAATTAACAGCGTTTGAGACTAATTTATAATGTCATCATTAGAAGGTTTGGACAAATTTGATGGTGAAGCGATAAAGTCTTATTTGAACTTTATGCCTCTTTTTAATCCTCTTGATCATTTTAATTTGTAAATTAAGGTGTTTGAGGAGCAGACATGTTTTATCAGAGGTAGATTTCTGTAGATTAAGGTAATGCATTCTTCAAATTCCTAAATGTAGTTAAAAGTAGAGTTATATGTACAAATTCTCAGCTTTCTGATGAATTTTTTATAAAATTAGAATAATGAAGTACAGTGAATTGTAGTAAGGGAAATAGCTTCAGAATTTGCGCATTAGTATTTATAAAGTTAAACCTATTGAAATGAATATACCAGAACAAGGTAGGTACAAGTCATTCACTTCAGTTTTTAAATACTATGTAATACATGCGTATGGAGAATGTACGCTTGAATACTATTTCTTCATATGTAAATATAATGAATTACATAATTATTAGTTATTAATATAACACGGTTTTAATCTTTAATATTAATATATTACATTAAAGAGATGACAGTGCTAATAACCAGATATATTCAATATTAACTGATTACTGTTCAAATACTAGCAAGTAAATCAGAACGAAAACTAAGTTCTGTATTAACATAAATTAACAATAACTAAGATTAATAGATGACTTAATTACTATGTATTTCGTATCAATTTCATCCCCTTATTCGATAATTAATTAGAATTTATCAGGCGTCTTTTTATAACTCTATCCAGTAAATACAGGAGCACATAAATATACAACTCAGTTTCTTACCATTGAAAAAAAAAAGTGAGTTTTTGCAACATTGTATAACTGTTGACATAGCTTTCTAAAAACACGCAAGGCGTTTAAACGTTAAAATAAATCTTGGTAATCAATTAATTCTTCCTCAACTTTCATGCACATCAAAATAGGTTGGATACTGTACGACATAATGCTACATATGTATTCCCTGATCATCTACTTGTGAGAAAATAAGGTAATTAATTATGGAACAGACTCTTATCGTTCTCATACATTTCATTCATGACAAAACATCATTTTAGTTGCACACAATGATGTTCAATAAGCTTTCGACACAATTTTTCTTGTTTACGAGCGTTTACATGCACTTAATTGCAGAGAACTGAGAGAAAATGGCGCTAATGATCTGAAGCCTGCCGAAAAGGCGCGAAAATTATGCCCAGTAAGAAATTCAGATCCAAAAATGATGAATGGCAACGTAAACCTCTCCCAGGTAATGACAAATTGCCTATTTATGTTGATGAGGAGGTATTAATATTTCTTATTATTCCGGTCAGATGCGCTATGTGTATTAAATTCGTGGAATATGTATAGGTAACAACAAGAAAAGAACAATTGGGAATATAAAAATATTCCAATCAAAATAAAGAGATAAGATATAATATTTGACATGAGAGATACTAATTAAATCCCTGATAGTTTTCGATAAGCTATAACTATAAATAAAATACTTAGAACATGAAATGATATTTAATATGGCGGCTTTTGTGATCAGAGGAATATGGTAAGTAGATTAGCAAATTAAAGAGAATAATTTAAACACCATTCGGATGACTAATCTAACATGTATGAAATACAATACACAATTACTGTGGAATTAAAAACAAAAAACTTTGATGATAAGACAACATTTTGTGCACATCAATTAACTTCAATCAGTATTACCACGTTTGCTTTAATTGAGAATATATTTTACGCCTTTAAATGAGGAACCGGGCCAGTGCTGTCAACCCTAGGGTTAACTTCATGGTTAGAATCATCAAAAATGGCTAGATTTCATGAATGACCTTTATTAGTTGCAAAAGCAGAAAAAAAGGCTAAATCTAGCCATAAAATGCCGAAGTTTGGAAACCTGAATCATACGTACATACATTTGTAAAATACGAACATTATTTTTTATTTGTACACGCGTTGCATTTTTGCAATTTAAATACATTAAATCTTACATAGCTTCTTTTCTACCTTGAAATGGGTAAAATACTGTTCGAATAAACAACAGGAAAACGGATTAGGATTCTTCATTTCTTTGATATGAATCGCGCATTCAATTAAAATCAGTTAAAATATACGCAAAAATCAATTTACCTATACCTGTATTAAAAAGAAAAAAAAAATAAGTGGGCTTTGTAATGACCTAATACATTAAAATTTAGTATAATTAGATAATTCGCTATAACAAAAAATAAAATAAAATACAATTTTCACTTCAACATTGAATAAAAATTTTAATCTGATGGTAACCAAAATAGAAAAGGGTCATATGTTACAGTATTTTAAATCAAGTGTTGGCAACCGACTTTATATGACAAAGTTTTATGCTGCCCACGAGTGATCTCTTGCGTTAGCATTTTATGCCTAAATTTGAATTTAACAGTATTTTTTTAAATATTTTATCGCATTTTAAATTTTTGTGTGCTTTTATTGTACTGCTTTTCTACCTGAAATAAAAAATGTTTCTAATATTGTTTTGTTTAATAATACTCTTTTTTAAATTATTTATGATCATTTTATTAAATAGATGCCCAAGCAACGGAGCCTAAAATAATTCAATGACTGGCATTAATCCTTACATTCCTATTAAGAGTTCAGAGAATAACAGTTGGATTTTCAACCAAATAACATAATATATATGAAATACATGTAATACCAAATAGCCTGCATGCAATATCTATATATAATAAAATACAGATAAATGCTGACCTAAATAACAGTTTTCGAGATGGATGTCTTACGTACGTAAGTAAGAATCTGTATAATAATTGTTTTACGTGTTTTTTTTTCCAGACCCTCCAGAAAGTTAAAAATGTTAAAAGAAGGCTAAATCTTTGTATACTTTTAGTATTGTCTACGGAATAGAATCTAATGGAGCTTGATTTCTTCATCGAGGGGGGGGGGGCAACCAAAATGAATGAAGGTTCTAAAAGATTTTCTCAGACCCTTCAAAAGTTTCTTTGCAACCCAGAAACCTAAAAATTTGAGCACTTTTATAGACCAGAGGATAGAACCAAAGGGGAACTTAGGGGATGAAACTGAAGTAAAGATTACTATTTTCGACGTTAAGCGCAATACATTGTTAAACAAAATCAAACTTGTTTAAAAGAAGTTAGAATTTTACTTTTTAAAAGTGTTCCTTTACCTGCCCTTGCGAGGATTAAATACTAGTAATCTCATAAAAGGGATACACAAATTTTAAAAGTTTGTAGTGATTTGGGGGAAGTCTTGTGCTGATGACATCGGATTTCTCAAACACTTTCATTTTAATGACTCCACATGAAAATGATTCACAAAAATGGCTCCTTTTCAGAACGAAATGCTAGTATCTAATTAAAGGCAGATAAAATAAATTTAAAATATAATATTATAAGCGCTCACCAGAGGGCATACTATACTTGCGTGCACTGGTGCTATTAAGCACATTGTAAATCACACCCAACCTCCCAATCTTATTTTCCATTTCTTGCAATCGATAAAAGATGGTAGTAATATGTAAAACAGCTGATATCTAAGCTATTGCTACTCGTATATTGAAATTTTAATGGGTTAAACACATAAAGCATGCATAAATATTCGATAACAAAGCTGTATCTGAGCATTTTAAGACCCAGGTCAATTTTATTTTCACATATGTAAAACAGTTTTCGTTATTAATGAACATTTCGTTTTCTCAAAAAATTAGTTGCGCAAATTATTTCAAAATGGCTGAAAGTAATCATTTTTTCAAATAAATTCTCGTTATGAAGTTAGCGTCATGTAATTAAATAGCTTATTATCTGATTGAAATCGGAGCGTTGCGAAATATGTAATCATTTTGGACGCATATATCTTCGAGCCTAATAGATACAAATATGAACAATTTAAATTTGTTTTGCCAGAATTGAAGCGCCATTCAGGAATATACAAAATAAATTTCAAAATTTTATTATTTTGAACATTTCTTTTACGAAAAAATAAATAAATAAAACATTTTTGACCGAATAAGTTTTGGTTAACTTTCTTACTTTCACTAGAAATAATTTCTGAATTATAAAAGATGGTATAAACAGTGAAAATGTTCAGTAGAAAATCCAGTTTCTAGATCAGTAACTTTTTTTTTGTTTCGCAAAGCTTTTGGAAAAATCGTTTATGAACAGTAATTTATAGCTCTTTGAAAGTTTGCAAGGATATATAATTGGATTTTGGATCAAGTTCCATATTTAAGATATATAGTGGTCATAGTTGAATTATAATATTTTGAAATGTTAGTTCTACTTTCGATATTTTAATATTTTAGACTCTTTTAAAAATGTCTAAAGGGGACAAACCACCCACAAAGAAACGCGTTATTACACCAACGTCAGTAAATAAAAGGTTTTGAGTGAGTTAGTGTCATTCACTCAAAACCATTTCGGCTCCATCAGGATGAAGATATAACCAATGTTTAAGAAAGAAACCGCTCAACAACTCTTAACCATCTATGCTTTCGCGGTCATTTCCGTCTATATATATATACACAGACACAGAATACTATATTAATCTGTATTAATCTGTGTACACAGGGTAAGCCGCAATAATTCCATCATAGAGTACAAATTTCTTTAAATTAAAAATTTTAGAAATTTTCTGGTAGATATATTTGCTTCAAATTTACAAACAATCCAAAACTATTTTAGCACCACACACCGTTGAATAAATTCTAAACTCTCAGGACTACAGTGAAGCGAAATCGCTTAACTGCAACCGGATTGTAATCATAATTGTTAATTATTTAAAATAATTTTTGTCCAACGCTGTTTCTCACCCATTACATACTGTGTCGCATTCACAACTGACGACAAAGGCGAACGTTATTACCAAAAACTGTCTATTACATAATTCATCGCGATAAAATCGAAATAGATGGCGCTGATCAAACGATAAGATCATAACCGAGATATCCAAGAAGCTCCATATCCATTCATTATAAAAAAATCCCCCCCCCCCACCACTTTTTTGCTCACTATTTCATATAGTGTGAAAATTACTTCCTGACTTTTATGGCGACTGAGACAATAAAACAGGCGTGGCGTCAAACGATCTAGGAGGTGACGAAAAACAAATTTAAGATAATTCAAATAGCTGCCTTAATTTCACATTGACAGCATGACAAACAGCAGTATCGAATGAAGACATTATGTAATTTGCTTGCGGTTTTGCATGGCGTCCATTTTGTTACTAAGGGATTGTGCATTTTTCATTGTCATGCATAATAGGACCCTTAAGTGAATTTGTAAGATGAGTACTAGATGTGTTGCATTTGCAAAACGGGGAGTGAGGTTGCATTCAAATGACTGTTTAGAGACAACTGACATTCACCGTTAGGGAAGTGTTGACCCATGTATTTTTATCTTTTCTTACTATCATATAAAGTATTGTGGTTATTTTGTTTTGTTTTTTTAATTTTTCGAATCCGAGGTTTTGACGTTTCAAGTCATCCTAAACCCATTTCGCACACTTTTAGAAAGTTGTTCATACGAAGCCGATAATAATAGTTCTCAAAACAATAATGGTTGTGTATACAAAGTGCCCGATAAAGTTGTAAGCCAAATATGTTTTGCACGATCAGGGGCAGATGAAGGAAAGGGCCCCCCAAAGCGAATTTATTTAAATAAAAGCAATTTAAGCATCTGTTTATTTATTTTTATGAAAAAAAACACTAAACATAAATTACATTAAGTATATATACGTAGAACTCTGCAGGAGGTTGGTTTGACCATCAATGACGTAAAATAAAAAATCTTATAAATTATTTTCCAATTTATAGTATTTTTTAACAGTTTAAGGTTTCACATAGGTCTCCTAAGTAAAAGCAATGGAGGAGTTGTTTTCGAAATTCCTCACTTGCTTCTATGAACTATTTTTTCCAAGTACAATAAAACCTGATTAAAATGATGACTTTTTATCACGATAAAGTGTAACCGTTATTGTTTTGTATGGTTAGTGATCAATTTTCTTTGTCCCACTGGACAGGTGGTCACTTCAACCAGGTTTCACTGTACCAAATTTAATAAAACATCGAATTCTACCCATGAGAGTAGACCCATGGGAGTCTGAGCAAAATCTCCTGGTCGTCTCTTTGACACTTTGATCGGTAACTTCTGTTCGTATTGAAGATGAAGCAAGATGAGAATTTCAGAATTTATGTTATGTCTTTCTGAAGATGAAGCAAGATGAGAATTTCAGAATTTATGTTATGTCTTTCTGAAGATGAAGCAAAGTGAGAATTTCAGAATTTATGTTATGTCTTTCTGAAAATGAAGCAAGATGAGAATTTCAGAATTTATGTTATGTCTTTTTGAAGATGAAGCAAGATGGGAATTTCAGAATTTATGAAGAGTGTAAATTTATACATATTTGACAACACAAATATTAAAAGTGTCATTTTTACTAATTAAAACACATTGTTAATATAAAATGGAAAGTTGTGATATTTTTATGTTAGTTAGGTTGGGAAGTATCGCAAATTCTCAGTCTTTTGTGTACTATGAGTAAAGAGTCCCCAATGCTTACTTGGGGCAGGGCGCTTATGATATGATTGACGACGGCGCCCCTTACAGCAAAGTTTAGAAGTTATCTATAATTTAGAAGTCTTATATCTCAGAAACTATAATTGATACTGAGAAAAAGGTCAACTAGAAAGTTGTAGAGTATCATTAAATTAGTAAGAAATGTTATTTATTTCATTTAATACAAAAGTGCCATTTACATAATGTACAGTTTAACGTAAAATATGTTCAATATGCCCACCATCTGAAACAATACATGTTTGTATCCGGGAAACAACTTTCAGTTGCACGTTCACCAGCATTACGGATGAACTTAGAGCAGTAGAAAATTGTAAGTGCAGTTTCCTCAGCGTTTCGTCTGTATTCGCCATAGAGCAGTACTATTTCGCAATAATCTTCATTCGAATATCATGATTCTTTTCTGACACGATGCTCATCAAAGTACACTCATCTGACGATAGACGATCGTTTTTTTCGTCGCAAATTTTCTCGCATATTTTATCTGCAAGAGCAGTTTTGCTCATCACAACCATCATTTACTTACGCAAAATTGCGGTCAATAGCGAGTTTTCCTGCTGCCATTACAGTTAACGGTTATTCCATATTGATGAGCGCATAATAAGCATCAAGGTTATCGAATTTGTCGCCAAGGTCAAATGCCCAAATCTTCAAATTACAATACTGCTTTTCCGTTAGGTATCCATAGCAATATGGTGTCTTTCCTATTGCATACTTCCGTTCCGTTCCGTCCCCGTCACATTTTTTTCAACGGTTTTTCTCTGTACCCTGCGTCCTAAGATGTTTCTCATCAAAAACTGGCCCCTTTAGTGGGCTCAACGAACCCATTCTCCTCCGGCAGAAGATACTTCCGAAGCAAGTGTCAAAAACATAAAATCTTGAAAAATAACAAAAAAAAAACCACGATATGATCTAGGCAGCAATTTGCCACAGGTATGGAGGATACAGAAGTCGCCTCCGAAATTTATTCTCTGCCGTTCGTGTAATAGCGACTAAATAAGCGACGAATCTGACATCTAGCGAGAAAAGTCATCCGTCAAGATTACGTCGAGATAGGGATCTGTGGCGGTCAACACTGGTGTTGACATCTCTATCCAGTCAAGGGGCTACTGTCGCTGGAATATCTCCATCGAAGAAGACGTCTATTTTGATGTCCGCTGGATGTAAACGGGATAGTCATAAAACGAAATCAGTTGTAGTGTCTAAAATATCAATGTATTTCAACCTTCTAGAATCAATCTTTTATTCAGTTTTATGACACTGATTTAGCCCCTTGGGGGGACGCTCGTTACATTTGCTAGTGCGAGGTGTACGATTTGACCCTAAATGTTGCTTGTTGCTTCAATATCTTTCTACGAATGAAAGAGCATGCATCTAAAATCAATTTAGATATTTATAACAGGTAGTGTATGATAACTACCGGTATTTTTTTTACTTTATCTGTATATCAAATATAATGTATAAGGAAAGTACCGTGATTGGGATGAAAATTCGAATTCGAATTTTTGACGACAGAGCATGTTTCAAGCATGCCTAAACTCGAATAGAAAGTTTTTGAGGTGATTGTGTATATATATATATATATATATATATATATATATATATATATGTCCAATTATATGTGTATGTATGTTAGTGTGTATGTCCGCGAATCTGTGGAAGCGATATCACACGAAGAAATAGTGTTTCAAAAAGAATTGATATAACGGATATAACTACTATATTCAGTGAGTACTTAAACCTTATTGATTTTGATCGAATGTTCTAAAGACCCCTATTTTCAGATTAATTTTTCAAAATATTATAAGAACAACCAGAGCTTTAATAAGGGTAAATAGATTGTCATTTCATGCGTAATTTTTTACCAGAAAATAAATGATACGAAATTCAGAACGCTAGCTTGAACTTCTCTCGAGAGATTGCACGATTTTCGAATAATTTTTTGAAAATCCATCACAAAATCAGAATCTTCAATTATGTTAAATAAATAAGCATTCCATACTTAATTTACTCATCAGAAAATGAATGACACAAATCACTGAATCAACTAATTAAATGACAAATCTTAAAAACCAGATTAAAACGTCACTTTATTAAAAACCATCCTACAGACGTACAACAAATAATTTTAAACCAGAGCGTTTTCGAACACATTCATGCTCTTCCTCAGTGACGATAGAATCAGAACAGATGCCATCATGCTTAAATACATTCCAATGCCGTCAAGCAAAATTTGCATATTACGAAAATTGCCATCATGCTTAAATACATTCCAATGCCGTCAAGCAAAATTTGCATATTACGAAAATTGCCATCCATACAAAATTGTGAATCCACGAAATAGATTTCAAATTATAAAATTACAAATCTCAAAGGTAAACATTTAAAAAAACTTTTTATAAAACTTTTTAAAAAACATAAAATACTTTAGAACATTGTTATAAATTAAGGTAACTGTGTAAAGGTTTAACATGCTCGGCATCGAGAACGAGTCGCCAGGCATAACTTAAGACCTAAACAGGGTCAAAATTACAAATAGAAGAACGATATAAATAAATGAAAAGGGATTCGTAAAATAAAATAGAGCGGGGGTTATTACAGCTGATCAAAAAAAAAAAAAGAATTTGCAAAAAGGGGGCAAAAATTATCTTTAGTCACTAATTGGGTAAGGGCGGTCGTTTGTTTACCATTTTTTACGTCTCTAACAAGTTCAGTCAAACGAATACCAATCGTACGTTTAGTACTACCGATATAAAATTTATAAACATTATCCGGAAAAAGAAGGGGCACAACACATACCCCAGAAAGACTTCTAAAGTTAGCATCTACGGTTTTTTTTTTATCTTTACGTTCAATCGTTATAGTTTTAATATTCCATTCGATCAGTCTGTGAGGTCCCGTGTACGATTGACTTAAAGGTGGTTTTGTACAATCTGTACAACCCAATGACACAAACTTTACAACTCCACGAACCGTTCTAGAGACATCACAAGTTTATAAAATAAATTTATCAAAAAATACACACACACAAATTAGTATTATTAAATACACCCGTTTCCAAAAAGTAAGCAACAAATGGAAAAATCGCGTTAACTCAAAAAGTATGCAACCAATTTGGATGACATTTGGTAGTGGGCTCTATCAGACTGGATGTAATCTAAAAATGTAAATACATGTGATACAAAACATTGGCATGTGGTATTATCAATACAAATCAAAAACATTTTAAATACAGGTATCAAGATTAAAGAAAAAGTACTGCAATACGGAGTATAATCACCCAGAACAGCAATACAAGAACGACAGCGATGTTCCATGGCGTTAAAGATGCTGTCAATGAGTTTCGTTCGAACTAGAATCCATTGTTCACTCAAAGTAGTTCTAGACCTCTGCAGGGTTCGGGGAGGGAGCTAAAAGCCAACAACACGTCTCCCAAAAGCGTCCCATACATGCTCTATGGGATTCAGGTCGGAAGAGCATGCTGGCCACTCCATATGGACTATATTTTCCTCTTCAAAGTATTGCTGCATGCGGCGAGCTGTGTAAGGGCGGACAACACTGGCCTGCAGTACGCATGTATCACCAATTGCGGCAGCATACGAACGAACAGTGCCACGATATCGTCTGAGGATTGACGTGTCCGTGTGGCAACACATAGAGGTCGATATGTTCGCTTAAGAACATGCCTCTCCATACATGATAAAGTCATTTGCTTGGACTTGGAAGTTACCGAAACTAACCAATTTCAATTTAAGTGGTGTTTATTCAATACCAGAATCATCGTTCTGCCAAAATCATTGTTGTGTGGATCTTGTACACCATTATTACAAAAGAAGTAATATTCGAAAGAAGTAAATTCATTGAGTCATTGTATTATGTAGGGGAAGTTATATACTGCCCACATCATATTATTTTTTAATATAATTTTTTTTTTCAATTAACTTAAGGGGTCGAAACCTCAAGTAGAGAAATAATGGTCGGCTAGCAATTGTTTACTTATGTTTACGTAAGGTTTTGTTATGTTGCTGTTTCTTCGATGAAATGTCACAAGTGTAATAAATATTTAAAATTAAAAAAAAATCGTTAAAAGCTGCATATAATAACATTAAAAGTATCGACCGATTTCGAAGGCAAAAATAATCTTCTTTGTCAGGACACACAATAAGCGCAACCTTCAGTCGTTAAAGAAAGATCGGCGATTGATGCAGGAATAGCAAACGTGGAAAACCAGGGAAAGGCTATTTCCAACAACGAGAGAAGGATAAGAGGTTAAAAAAAAACAAGATAGCAAGAACCAGATGTGGAATATAATGAATGAACGTAGAATACCTAAGAGGGAAGTGAACGCTCAACGGAGGATTCGAAACACTTGTTCATAAAATCCCGATTAAATTAAAAAATCAGGAAAATGATCAAAATTACCGAAATACAAAGAAAGCAAACGAAATTGGAAAATTAAATCAGATATTTCCAAGCAGAAGAGAAGAAATAATAATTATCATTAATAAGGCATTTTAACTGGCAGCAATGGAGAAACTTTCAAGAAATTCCGTTTCAAAAATGGAATTAGTAGGAGTAAAAACGATCTTAGCCTTTAAAAATTAAAAGCATGATTCGAGTCCCAAGAACGTTGAGCAATTGCAGGCTTAGAAACTTCTTGTTTAGAAGCATAGCTCATGTGTTCCTTAATTCCCTTTAGTTTAACCAACATAACCAATACCGCATTCGCAATGAATGTGATAAACATCCCCAAAGTTTCAAGACAATAAATAATAAGGTCTTTAAGAGAAGAAAAATTAAATTTATTAAGAGGTTTAAAGACATACCTAAAATTAAAACGAGAAAGAATATTGCAACCTTACAGCTAGCCGATGAATAAAAAAGGTAAAACCATAGAATTGCGTGAGCAAACATCTTGATGTTGAAGTTTAGAAACCAAATTCGGATTGTTGAATTTATAAAAACCCTGCAGATAATAGTGCCTTTAGATACGGCCAAATATTTCAGATAGTCAATCTCACAATTAAATGCCTGGGAATCAGAACACAAATTTAAGGCACGGTAAACATTAGTGTAAAAAGCAGACGATTTTTACTAAATCGGATGATTAGAACGTGATGAACGTAAGGACATGAGGAGGCATGGAATCAGAGAAAGGTTTACAGAAGCTGAGAAGGTGGAATTATATCTTGTAACCGGAACATCAAGAAAGGATATTTGAATATTCTATTCCTCGCCACTGATAAACTGAATGCAGAGGTCAATGGAATTAAATGAAGCAAATTAGAAAGATTGAAACTATTATCAACCAACACGGAAATACCATTTGCATATCTAAACCAGTATTTGAAATCATACCAATTAAGAAGTCTTTCTTCGAAATGATGCATATAAATATCACATAAAATAGAAAACAGCGGATTGCTCATAGCCTAACATTCAGATTGTTTATAAAATCTCCATTGAAAAACGAAGGACGTTTGTTCGATACTAAAATTGGACAAAGTTATAATTTCTTTAACTTCAATATCTGGATAATGAAATTCGCGTAACCTTTTTTCCAAACAATTGTTCCTTCAGTAGGGACATTGGTGAAAATTGGTGACCTTTAGCGTCAAATGAGAGCATGATACTGTTCATTAGAGAGCAATATTTTATCTTCATTATTTCATTATTCATATATTCAGATATTGAAGTAAAAGAAGTTATAATTCTGTCCAATTTGTGCATTGAATACACATCTTTCATTTCTAACGCTGTTTCGCTGGAACCCTGTATGCATTTTGATGTATGTATACCAATTAAATCTTACCAGTAATAGGTTGAAATTGTCATTTGGTTCGCTAATGATAAAAAATTATATTATGTAATCCACTAATTATTTAAGATTATATTATCTGGACTGTTAATGGTTAAAAATTACATTATGTGGCCCGTCAATGATTAAGCATTATATTGCCTGGTCAAAGAATGGTTAAAACTTATATTATCTGTCAATTGACTCCAAAATGATTGCCCATGCCTTGGTTTAAATTGTAAATTTCAGTCAAATTAGCCTTTGTCTGCATAAAATGACCGTAAAGCTGAAAAAAAAACCATTGGCAACGATAAAAATGTTTAATGAGAAGCTAATTATAGCATAACGTGGAAATACAGTGTTCTTAAAATTCGAACACACAGCAAGTTTCCTTTTTGTAATTGTAGATGTCTGCTTTTCTATGCTAACTAGCGTATAATAAGTACGAAACTAGTCCGTGGATGCTGTTATCTGGAATGAGAGTGCAATCTCAACTTTTGATTACACTTTCTAAAGACATGTTTGTTCTGTGGCTGTGAATTTGACCGTCATAGCTTCTTGTTGCTCGTGCTTTTGAGGGAAACGTGGTTGGACTGAATTTATCGGTTCCCATTTATCGTTTCCCATCGGTTCAAAAAATTGTGGTACATAACAAGTTTTCTTGCTATTTATTACAGATACTGTCTATTCAACGCTTACGAGCGAGAAACTGATCTGTGAATACTGTTATTTGCATTCGAATTATAATCCTATCTTCAGATAAACTTGATTATATACGAAACTAAAAACAGAACCGCATATCAAATAGGTTTAAAGTTCATGATAACATGGGAACGTGAGCTACTCATTGTTTAACACCGAGCCAACCATCCATCTTGATTACGTCAAGATAAAGATCTATTAGGACATTTCGTATCGGAAAAAAGATTCACTGTTTGGACGGTTTGTATGAAGATTATTTCTTTTACATTTAGAGTTTCTGTCCGTCAGGCACGTTTCAGGCGATAAAGACTTAAAAATGGAGAATTGGAGTGATTAGAGAGAACTAAAGCAATTATATGACCAAAAATAACTACAAGCACATACAACAGATATTCTACTGCATATCATTTTCCTCCGACCAATCAGTACTTTAAACCATCGTTTACAATAAACTGGAACCCATTTTCATGTAATGCCCGGTTGTTTAAATCATCACAAGTGGTGTTGTTTTTAGAACTGATATTTGAAAAGAAATTTTATGTAGTCACTCAAGGCTCGGTATTTATATTTACAACCGTGAATAAAGATTACCCGCCAATTGAATCGTGTATTTTGAAAACATATATGTCTAGAATTCTAATTTTGCACCAGATGCTAAAAATTGATTATTAGAAATTAACTGGAGTGTGGCTCAACACGATATTCCCATACCTCAATCTATTTTTTAAAAAACTATATTTTTCTTATAAATATATTTTCTTTAAAAAACTATTTTTTTCTATTTTATAGAAAAAAATTGAAAAATCTGCACCGTGGGTTCAAATGACTACAATTACAATGTGTGTTACCCATCACTTTAAAGAACTTGAAAAAATATTTCGATTGATACCATACTTGACAATGTGCTCCTTGACATCACTCCAAAATAGTCAAAATGTGTTCAGGGGGTCTTACAATATACAGGGTGCCCCAAAAAGATTGAAACGCGCCTTAATTCTTTACCTGTTGTACATAAGTGGGCAACGTAAATTACAAAAACGGTGAAAACTGTAGGAAATAAGACTACGTTAATGAAATTGTCATCCCATTCATTTTCAAAAAGTTACACTTTTTAATTTTTATACGACCCCTTACACAAATTGGGTCAATCAGAAAATTTTTAATTTTAATGCAATAAGATCATTATAAAAACCGTATATCTCTATCTTTAAAATTGAGCGAGTTATATTTAATTGAAAATTGAACGTTGTGAATGGGGACCCTATATCAAATTAGAAATGTAAATTTGTGACATATCACAATAAGAAAGATCAATCATGCATAAGAATTGATTATCAAACACTTTCCAACTGAAATGGAATTTCATTTAAAAAATTTTAAAATGTGATACATTCAGTAGTGATATCTTTTACATTATCACAGTACTACAGTAATTTATTGTACTTAAATATTTAAAACTGTATCGAAATATAAATCATCTGATTCTCTATGCAAAATCAATGAATATTTCATTCATATAACTTGTATTCCAGACTCCAGAGCTAAATAATTTTGTGTGAAAAAAATTCAGCAATTCTTATGTAACTCACCTTACAATCGCTTGAGATATTTGCATTCTGCATAAGTTAAAATTAGGCTTCGTTGAAGAAATAATAAAAGCTTAGGGATCATTTAAAATCACAACTATTGTAATTGCGTAGGCACGGAATTTAGATACACAGATACTATATGTGTGTGTGTGTGTGTGTGTGTGTATTCAAAGTATTGGAATCGTGCCGAAGATCGGAACTCGAATTTTCGAAGGATCTGCACGTTTTGGGACTTCTAGAACACGAAAAAACTATTTTTAGGAAGACGTCTGTGTGTGTAAGGGTGTTTCTGTGAGGATATTACATCCACTCTAATTGAAAGATTAACGGACTGAATTTCATAAAATTTGGTAGGTATGTTTTTTGTAGGAAATCCAGCTGTTCATTAGATTATAGTACGATTCGTAATAAAAGAATCTGCCTTCTTTGCGAAATGGCAGGCAGAAATTGCCTTTATCCACTCTAGCTAAAAACTAATGGAACAAATTTTACAAAATTTGGTGTATAATATTTCAATAACCTACAAGTGATTTATATACCAAATTTAACAACATTTGGTATATAAATCATTTGTAGGTTATTCTAATACGATTCGGGAAAAAGGAACGGGCTATTTTTGCGAAATGACCCGCAAAATTCGTTAAATATAAAAATAAAAGACTACGTGTGCTCAATTATATCAAATAAATTCCTATTTTATACGTGATTTTTGACAACAAAGGAATAAGACTAACCCCATTACTCTAGGACTAGCCGTTCTTGAGATATTCTAGTTTTTTCGCGTTTTCGCTACGCCACCTTTGACAATAAGTCCAGCTATCAAATGAGAACCAAATTTAAGTTTAAAGTGCAAATTCAATGTCATTTAAAATACTTATGGCTGTTATTTTGTGCAGATAAACTCAAATTATTATTGAAGAAATAAAGAGAACGTGAATATGAGTCTGCAGGGAAAGACATGTGCTGCCCACATCAGAATTTTTAACAATATTACAACAATGAACGGGGATTATTTGCAGGCCATTTCGAAAAAAATGTATCATCTATATTTAAAGATCCACCAAATTTTTGTAGAATAAAATTTTCAACAAATTTAAGCTGTGTACCAAATTTTAACTCTCTAGGACGTAGGAAAGTGTATTAAAAATGCCATCAAATAAGTATATCATGAAGAGTTATATAAATTTAAAAAAAAAATTGAAAAATTGTGATCTACCAAACTTATTTTAAAATGCGAAGCCTCTCTCAAATACAAGATGATTAAACTTTTGGAAAGATATTTATTATATAATATATCTCTTTTTTCTTTCTGGAGGATATCCTAAAAGTCAGAATTTAATTGAATTTGTTTTTTTCCCTATATTAAATAATTTTTAATTAAAAAACTACTTATTACATAAACTACATATTTTACTGAAATTTTTTTTTATATTTTTTATGGGATAATGTGAATATTTCCTAAAAATTTCGAAGCAATTTCTGAATTTTAAATTTGCTTAAAAAATGTTTGAAAAATTAGGTCCCATTAGGCTCAATGTATTTCAGTTTTTCAACACGGGTTCAATAAAAAACTAATTGGGTGATATTATTTATTTATATTCCCATAGGTTCCACAGACCGTCTGAAAAACATAATAAAATTTCATGTTGATTAAGTCATTTTTACGGCAGTTATCGTGCTAATGGACAGACAGACACAGACAGACAGACACAGACAGACAGAATGAGCAAAGTCATAAACACTTTTCAACTATGTTGTAAAGTGTTAAAAAAGATAAAAACTGAATGATAATACATAGGTTTCCAAGGATAGGATACCCAATCGCGGAGCGAGTACCACTGCTTTATATGATCTCTGTTTGTGTAATGCTTTATTTAAATGCATTTGTGATAAAAAATTTTGACACATATAAACGTATTTTTGATCTAAACAACTTGCATCGTCAATTTGTTTATGATCCCTATTTTCACTGATGAAGCAGCCTTCACATGGTACGGAAAAGTAGCATAAGCCAGATTTTTTTCCTTTATTATAATTCAGTCGATTTTAAAGATATAGATATGCCGGTTTTTTTTAATGATCTTGTTGAGATAAAAATAAAAATTTTCTGTTTGAACCAATTTGTCTAAGGGGGTCGTATAAAAATTTAAAAAGTGCAACTTTTTGAAAATGAATGGGAGGACTATTTCATTGACGTAGTCTTATTTCCTACCTTACTTTCAACACTTTTGCAATTTACATTGCCCACTTATCTCCAATAGGTAAAGAATTAAAGCGAGTTTCAATCTTTTTGGGACACTCTGTATATTGGTTTTCTCTATGTATATTGGTTCTCTCTCTGTATATTGGTTGCAAACGAAAACTAAACGAGCTACACAAGAATAGTATACTTGATTAACGGCATAATATTGCGCATGAAAATCTCCTTCTGTTAATGATATATAGTATATTTTTGACTTGTAAATCATAGCCGAAAATGAATTCGAATTCGTACAATATCAGAAAAATGGTCTACGCTCTACGCTAACATGTAAAAATTAATGTGATTTATTTTCTTATTAAATATTACATGTGTCCCAGAATCATACCAATATTATCCTAATATTGGCCTTCGTGTTTCATCGGAAATATTTCCAATGAAACAGTAATATTGGCAAATTTTTTGTCTACATTTATCCAACATAAACTAGCAATATTTAGCAAAATATGGTTTACCTTTGACTGCTAATATTTAGTTATTATGAAGTGCCGAACTTTAGCCAATACCAGCATTCCAATCAGACGCAAATATTGAATTTCCGATGAAAAGCCAATACTTGAACAGTGTAGGCATTTCAGGAAAACAGCAATATTGAGCTAATATGTAGCCAGTAATAACCGAGATTGTATTGATATACACTACCCGACATAGAAAATACAACACCATGCAGCTTTGGCCGTATAATTATGCAAATTGCCAGACAAACATAGCTGGTCTGTGTATGCAAATGATTTGAAATACAAGTAGGTTACGTAATTAGAGCGCGGGATAAAACAGCAGATGAGCCAACATTTGTTACTGTCTGTCACCTACGGAAACCCATTGTTCGAGCTGTTTTTTGTTTCAGAAGATACGTGTTGTTGAAGAGATGCCTAGCCGACGACGCTGAAGTCCGTTTCAGCATTTGGATGATCGTGCAAGGGGATTTATTTTAGCCCTACACGCGGCTGGGTGGTCGTACCGACGTATCGTCGCTAAAACACCATAGATGCTTTCATTGTGCAAAGGATTTCTAAAAGATGGTTTGAAGAAGGGCATGTGAATCGTCGCAGTGGTACAGGTTCATCCAGACATACGTCAGCAAGCGTTGACCGACGAATTCGAAGGAATGCGATGGCAGCCCCACAAATGGTGACTGTCGACATTCTGCAGAATTTGCAGAGTACATTGGATGTTTCAATATCAGCGATAACAGGTTCTCGACGATTGACTGAAAACTGCTTGTACTCAAATCGCCTTTTATGAAGACAGCCATTGACACCAAGACACCGTCGCGAGAGAATGAAACGGTGTCCTAGTCTGAGCCTCTTGGACCACTGAATGGGACAGGGTAGTGTTCAGCGACGAGTCTCGGTTCTGTTTGTCGAGTGACAGCCGTCGTGTGAGAGTCTAGAGGCGACGTGGAATTAGATCCAATCCTGTTGCGACTGCTGTACGCCATACTGCTCGGCAACGCGGCATCATGGCTTGTTTGTTTGTTTGACCCAGACCGTGCCCCTTTCCAACTATGAGCTTAAAGGGTTTTTAAGCACGGCCGAGAAAAGGAGAGATCCCCAGCACGAGCCAAGTCAACGGGCCACTCCACCCCGCCGGACAGAGAAAGCCGCCGACTCCACCATGGCATTATGGTTTGGTGTGTCATCGGCTTTGATAGCCGGTCATCCCTGGTTCATATCAGAGGCACAACGACGGCAAAACGATATGTGTATGAGGTACTGCCCTACCTTCAACGGTTGCAAAATGCTGTTTTCCAGCAAGATTACGCGCAACCGCACACGGCAACCATCAAAAAGCTTTGCAAGGTGTCCGCATGCTTCCTTGGCTTCATCTCTCTCTAGATCACTCACCCATCGAGCATGTATGAGACGTGATTGGTCGTCGTTTAACTGCCCTGTCCCTGTCTCAAACAGAGGACGACCTCTGGAGGATGGTTGAAGGCATATGCCTTCAACCATCCCTCAGGACTATCTATACCTCAGGACTATCATCCATCTCTCAGGACTATCCGCACGCCCATTGCATCTGTTCCTCAAAGGTTTGCTGCTTGTATCGCCACAAGAGGTGGTCCTACTGCCTACTGATCACCCTGTCTATGTCATTATTGTATTGCATGATCCTTCTGAAATTAAAATCACTTATTAATATACGTCACCTCTGGCTGGGTCTATCATCACATTCCATTCGCTCTTTCATGGCGTTGCATTTTCTGTATCGGGTAGTATAAATTGACAATATGCAGCCAATATCGGGTAAGTATTGACCAATATCGGCTCTATATTGGCGTTTCATGGGAAATATTTCTATTAAAGTGTCAGTACTGGTGAAATATTGGTTGTCAACCTCGAATGCGGCCTCTGGAGATTTTCCGGTGGATCAGTCACGTTGAATCTGTATTTTTCCCTTATTAATAATGTGTACTATGAGCCGAAGTTCAAAGGACCGAGCATGAGCGTCCGTAAAACTTTTCCCAGCAGAGGGACAAAACCACTGACGTTAGTGGAACAAACTCAAGGATAAGATTTACAAGCAGACCATTGCATTCACAGATGCTCACGCACTTCAAAGAACCACATAGCACCACCAGCATTACAGTTCAGGCCGCAATGGGCACAAAAAGTGGCATTAAATAAATCATTAATGAAGAAAATTAAGCATTTAATGATCTACCTCAGAAAATGCATACAATAACTAAATCTCAAGTACCTTCATTCTACTACACAAAGCATTCTCTTTCATCATTTCCCTGAAAAAGTAAATTGAATTAACATGGAAACAAACAAGCCTGCAGCCACTCTCATGAGCAAACAACGCAAACAGCTCCCACAGGACAAATAGTAAAAATAGCTCTAGAACCAAGCCTGCCCTACAGTTACCACCAACCAACCAGATTAAACTCGCTGAATCAAACCTAATTGAGAGGAACCTCAATAAGCCTCGAAGAACATAGACGTCACATTCTACTTCCAAACTTCAACCAAGCCTGAAAGACAATTCTCCATCCCTTATCTTTCCCAATACATCGTACCTCTAGAAACTGCTCACTTATCCTCTACAATACTTTCATCTTCAACAAACAAAAAGGTCAATGGCTTCATTACCATTACACATCAAATACTTGCATACAAAATGTAAATGAATATAGAGTGTCATATTTGTATTTTGTTGGTTATACACTATGTTAAATAGTAATTGAACTTCCTAGGAGAGGTCCTTTACAAAGGGTTAGATGGCTGCGTGCATCGAAGACCCCATTATGGATACGAAACAACAAAGCAGAATTTGATCTTTAAATATTAATATAAATGTAAATATTTCATTCTACAGTTATCGCTGTCTACCGTTGTCTCCGTCTTGCGTCCCTTCCAAAAGTTTTAAGAATTAGATAATTAAACACCCCAAAGCAAGATTCGAAATATTTTAAATGCACTAAAACAGGGAAAACGCGATTCATTCTCGTATTGAAAATGAGACTACACTGAAATGATAACGATCATGTGATCATTTACAATTTTTAAATATAGAGAGATAAATAGGAAAATCAGGATATATGATTTATGCATATAGCCGCTAAATCTTAAAACAAAAACATTTTTTTAATATTATGTTGAATGTTTCGATCCTAGATGTTCAATTCCAATAAAAGATCGATTTTTTTTATTATTATTATTGCTATGAATCGCTACCTAAATTAACCAAATCATTTCAACACGTCATTATACAATTCATCTTGCTCAAAACACTGAAAATAAATTCATTTTTTATTCAAAATAATTCGGTTTTTTTCTCTATTCATTTGCAAACCACGTTATAACACAAGAGTTCGTTTTCAATTATATTTTGTTTGCGGAACTTCAATCTACGAACTGGCAACAAAAGGATTCTTGAACTTATAACAAGAGAAAAAAATTTCATCCCTCGTAATTTCATCTGAAAACACTTTTAATTATAACAGAATCGGTCGATCTTCTTTGCATTAACACTTCCTCAACTTTGTTCGATAATTAACAATCATGGCGGCATTTTTATATTGTCACGAGTTTTCAATTATTATTTAGCTGGAAAATGTCATCTCATGTGACGTCGGCCTATTGATAAAACAGTGCCGTTGCCCTCTTGAAATAAAGAAATTTATCCGAATCTTCGAACATTTTTTGTGTTGTGCTCTGGGTATTAGTATCTCAAACAGTTAAACATTTCTATCTTTCAATTAAAACATCAGAGGATGGTGTCTATTCGATATGTAATGATACATCATTATACGAATCGTTGAGTTCCTTTTCAAATTCAAATCAAACGTCGTGTAATGTTAATTTCAGTGCTGCAATTTTATTTTAGCGTTGCATGAGACACGCTTCCACGACAAAGATAAAGATGTCATCGAAGTCTTTTATTCGGCTTAAGGGGGTAGATTTTGTTTTATTTGCTTATAATGAGGCTCTCAGATGTTTAAGAAATTCCTTAAGTCCACTTGATTGCAAAGAGACATCTGTAGATCAGTTTTATAGGTTGAACATATAGGGGGCGAACTGCATATAATATTTTGTAAAAAACTGAAGTAACATTACAGCATTTTTACAGCGCGAAGCGTTATAAATTTAACACCACCTATAATGTAACTGATATTGCAACACTTGTGCTGCATTGTCAGATCTCTGCAATCAACCTGCTAATTGCGCATGCTCTGGAGAATTCCTGTGTTCGTTTAAGTGAGTTTCAAACAAGTGAGTTTCAAACAAGTGAGTTTAAGTGAGTTTCTTATGAAATTCAGTCCTTTGCTTCTACTGAAGAGCACATAACTTTAAAGCAAACATTTTTTCTAAAGCGCCTTTTTCAGCAGTTCCTTGCCCTCCTCTTATACATTTACTTATAAGTAGAAATTGTATGTGTCGTGTATATTGTATGGCAAAATAAAGTTTACAGTGGTTGGAAGTAGCGCGCAACAAGTAACGAAACTACAGTAGTCACTACTTTTTCTCGTAGTTTGTAGTGTAACGCCCTACTTTTAAAAATAAGTAGTGTAGCGAGTGGCGAGATACAAAAATCACTAGTTTGTATCGAGTTTTGACGCTACTTTTAACGTTACTTAAGTAAGCACACAAGGTGCCATTCTACATATCACGTGATCACCCTTTCTTCCTTTGTGCGAAAATGAAGTTAATTTTTTATATGAATATATTCAGGTGTGTTATATCCCAAAAGATCCTGCTTTGCTTATCTGATTGCAATTTTGAGATGCAAATTCTACTAAAAATGAACAATCGCGCTTTTAAATAAATTATTTTTACTTTTATTTTATTTTATACTTTTGCTTTATTTTATTGATTTCAGAAATAGGTAAAAGCATAAAGGTTGGTAAGTTGATCAATAAATTTGGGAATCAGTTAATTTTGCTTATTTAGAATAAGTATGTTAAACTACTACGGTATATCCATATCCTCAATTTGCTTGAGTAAATTGAAGCTGTGGTAAAATTTGTCTTAAAAGTAGTTAAGTAGTGACTACATTTAAAAAGTAGTTTGCAGTCACTACTTTTTAAGAAAAGTAGTTGTAGTTAATTACATTTGTTATAAAGTAGTTGTAGTTAATTATATTTGTCATAAAGTAGTTGTAGTTCACTACAAAAAAAAATAATTTTTCCAACCACTGAAAGTTTATTATTATTGTTGCTATTATCATCAATTTAATGTGTCGTAAAATAACAACATAAAAAAAGTATGGGAATTTACATGTAAATGCTTACTGTCAGTTATAACAGCATAACTCACATTATAGCTCATTTCAAGTATAAATGTATCGCAGAAAAAATCTGATGGCGGCCACACACAATGTATTCCTTTCTTTTTTCTACACTCAATTATTTTTCTCTTATATATTCCATAATACATTATTTTCAGTTTCATCAGACAAAAACCCTATCTAAGAGATACTTATTCAAAATTATATCTAATTTTCAATTAAAAAATATTTTCGTTGGCGACATTGCATATAAAACGTTGTTAGGTCACCAAAATTCCAAAAAGCTAAACTATCTCAACTGCTTACCCTAAAAGAATTTAGTTGATTTTTCGTGTTTCATAATTTTTTTATATTTTTATATTTTTGCGAATCTGTACAAAAAAGAGCTTGTTTTATTCATTTTTTCAAATAGTACTCAAATCTAATCAGAACCAGAATGACACAAAATGGACTTAAATATCAAATTTCATGAAATTTTGTCGAATAGATTCTGAGTTATATATATATACATAAATTATATATATATATATATACACATAAATTACATATATATATATATATATATACATAAATTACATATATATATACATAAATTACATATATATATATATATATACATAAATTACATATATATACATAAATTACATATATATATATATACATAAATTACATATATATATATACATAAATTGCATATATATATATACATAAATTACATATATATATATACATAAATTACATATATATATACATAAATTACACATATATATATATACATAAATTACATATATATATATACATAAATTACAGACACACAGACACACAGACAAAGTTAGATAGAAACACATACACGCAAATAAGCTGACACACGCAAATAAGCTGACACACGAAAATAAGCTGACACACACACATACAGGAAGATTCGCGCACATACAGACACACCCACACAGATAGATAGGAGCACTCACACATACACGCACACACAGATGCACACTTACATACACACAGACTAAAAGCTAGTGTATACAATTAACACCTCCCTTAAAGAAAGAGTATCTAGACATTACAGAAGAATAAAATCGATTTTATTATACACAAAATACAAAATATTCACCTTGTCGTTTAGCAACTATAAGTTTCAGCAATGTTTCTGCGTTTACACCGTTACATGTATATTCATAAAATTTTCTCTTTTAAGATACTTATTATCCACCTTTTGTGGGGAGTGGGGAGACAAAAATGCTTAGTACTCATTTTGTCGTTGTAGGGCGTGAGTACTCAAATGCTTTGTACTCACGCTTTACAACTTCGTAATTCACTTTTCTCTCCCATCTCTAAAAAAAGCCGAGTTATCCCCGTAAGGAAAGGAGGTGTCAGCCCTCAAAACGTTGTTTCCTCGCATAGCGCCGTAAGGGTTTCTTATACACCTGGATGAGAATTAAACGATAATCCTAATACTTCTCAAATTATTTGCCTGCTTCCATGGCCATCCTTGTCATTCTGTATAGTTTGGTTACAGTGCTTAGAAGTCATTTCTTACCCAAACTACAGTGTCTGTTCTAGGTTTGGCTAAAAGGTGCATGTCCATTTGTTTCGCAAGGAAAGTCTCGGAATTGACAGATTCTCTAGGTTTTATATCGGACAGAAATATGGGTTGCGTTTTACAAGACTTTTTTTAACACTTTCTTCCCCCGTCACTTAGTCCCTGAATAGTAACAATTCGTTGGATTTGAACTAACAATCATTACTTTCCTTATATACATAATGTATAAGGAAAGTATTGCGACGGGGTCGAAAATTCGAATTCGAGTTTTCGACGGGAGAGCACGTTTCAAGCATCCCTGATCACGAATCGAACATTTTTGAAGTGATGTCTGTGTGTGTGTGTGTGTGTCAGTGAGTCTGTGGAGACGATAACTGACGAACGAATGGACCGATTCGAATAAAATTTGGTACAAAAATCACAATCCGTAAACACTGGAAGCCTATTGTTTTTATACGCAATCGAATGTTCAGAAACCCCTAAATTTTCGAATGAAATTTTGAAAAAATCGTCAAAAAATCCAAACCGCTAATAAAGTTACGCAAATAGACATTTCTTATGTAATTTTTCATTAGAAAACGATTGACAAATTTTAGAACGCTAACATGAACCGTTCTCGAGATATTGCACATTTTTCAAAAAAATTATCAAAAAGTCTTAATAAAAAAATATATATTTCCTATTGAGAAACATGTTCACTTTTCATATATAATACCATGCGATAAATTGGGTGACATCATTCTCGTGGATATAGCTCGTTCCATTCATGAAAAAAGATACTTTAAGTAATACTTTTGTATTTGAACGCCAATAGTCATTTATCTGCTGTAAGAATAACTTATTTCTTCGTTCATAACGCTTGGCGAGATTTTGGCGACGAATTTGGCGAAATGTCGCCAACTTGGCGACTTTTTGAAATGTTGCCAAATTAACGAAAATCTCGCCAAATGGATAAAAATGACGCTAAATCAATGAAAATGACAGCTAATTGTCGAAAATTCAATATCTTGGAAAGAATATTAGTATCTACTATAAGAAAAACCTATTTATTTACTGTAAAAGTAGTAAAATCATTACATTATATAAGGAAAGTCATGTGTTGCCCACATCAGATTTTTTTCTCATGTTTCCTTGTAAAGAACTTCTTATGCTGTTTAAAAAATAATTGGGACTGAATAAGCATTGTTTGTTGTCAAAATTGATTAAATAATTACTATAGCAATACCTTTGAGAATTGAATATAATAAGAATGTTTCCAATAAAACAGCGCCATCTATTGACATCTAATAAAAAGTGAAATTAGCTTAATAGCACAGATTACCTGTAAGGGTATTTGAAAATGAGAAAAGTATACTCAATTTCAATTCCCTTATACCTTTATACAACAAAAAAGTTATCGGAAAAACATTATCAATATATGCTTTTAACATTACATGCAAGATCATTAGTTTTTGTGTAGGGCAGAAGCCTAAATATTGATATAATGTGTTTATTTTTGTAGACACACTTTTGGAAATAAAACGAAATAATCGATATACAGAAATCGATTATCTTGTGTGCTGTATAAATTTAAAATATGAATATTAAGTTAGAAAATGAGTGTAACTTGAAAATGAGTGTGAGCACAAAAGTATCATTCTTAAATTTTAGATATTGATGTAATTTAACAATATTCTTTTTCAAATTTAAACCTATTGATTTATTTTAATAAAATATGAAGATTATTATATTTTCCATAGAGTAAATGTTCATCTATGTACACTACGTGACAATGAAAATGATACAACAAGACGGAGTGGGCAGAAAAATATGCAAATTGCGGGGGAGACGCAGCTCACCGAGTTATGTAAATAATGCGAAATGCGCAGCTGTTCCACGCACGTTGAGTGAGATATAAGGATATAAGGGAAGGAACCTGCAAAATCAGCAATAGTCGCGCTGCTTTGTCTGCCAGGGAAATCATTTTGCAATTTATGCATGCCGAAACAGTTCCAGCAGACAAACGATTTCACGAGGGGTATGGTGATCGGACTGAGAAGGGCAGGTTGGTCCATGCGTCAAATCTCAGGCCACCTACAAGCGCCCACGTTGCACCGGCTGTGGCGAGGATGGTTGGAACAAGGGAATGTGGCACATTTGAGGGGTGCCGGTACGGCCAAAGCGACGTCAGCACTCGTGGAACGACGCATCCGCTGGCAAGCGTTGGCGGGCCCATAGGCCATTTCTGTCGACATTTTGAAACATGTGCAGGACACCCTTGATGCTCCCGTATCAACCAGGACCGTTATCCGCCGATTGGTCGCCGGCGACTTGCACTCATGCCGCCCGTTAAGAAGACTGCCATTGACCCAACAGCAATGGTGTCGGGATAGAGCCAGGTGGACGGCGAAATGGCACAGGGTCGTGTTCTCAGACGAGTCACGTTTCTGTTTTAGCAACGACAGTTGCCGTGTATGAGTCTGGCGTCGACATGGTGACAGGTCCAATCCGGCCGCATCTGTGGAACGCCACACCGCACGACAACGCGGCATCATGGTTTGGGGCGCCATCGCCTACTGTAACAGGTCACCTCTGGTTCGTATTGAGCACACTATGACGACCCAACGATACGTGGATGACGTGCTGCGGCCGGTGACACTACCCTTCCGTCAAGGGGTGCCCAATGCCATTTACCAGCCGGATAACGCCCGACCACACACGGCACGCATCAGCCAACATGGCCTGCAAGGTACCCACTGCTTCCCTAGCCACCAGTCTCCCCTGATCTCTCACCAATCCAACACGTCTGGGATATAAATGGACGTCGCAGTTATCCCTCAGGACACCATCATCACGCTCATTGACTCTGTACCTAGACGTGTTGCTGCCTGTGTCGCTGCCCGAGGTGGTCTTATAACCTACAGATCAGACGGTGTTATCGCTCAGTGTATAGGTGTAACTTTGTAATAAACATCGCTAATCGTTCGTTGCTGTCTCTCTCTGTTTGCCGATTTTCATCACTTTCTGCAAACTCTTTCTTGGTGTCTCATTTTCAATGTCACGTAGTGTATATAAAATTTAGTCTGTTTGTTTAATTGTTTTTCTGTTTATCTGTTCCGCATAAAACTCTCCAGTTTTTAACAGAATTTTTTCAAATTCAATCCGATTATTTTCTACTTCACCGCAGGTAACAATATCCCTTTTTCGATTTTTTTTTCGTTTAACCAGGGGTTGTTGAAATATAAACAAGAAAGATCAATCAAGCATAAAACATTGATTATGAAACACTTTCCAACTGAAATGCAATTTTATTTAAATATCTCTAGAATATGGTATATTCAGCGCTGATATTATTAAAATTATCACAGTACTACAGTAATTTATTATATTTGGAAATTTCATCGAAAAAAATGAACTTTATTCAAATGACGTCATCGAAATATATATCGCCCGGCTCTATACAAAAGCAGTGGATATTTCATTCATAAATTTTCTCCTTTCCTTTCATTCAGCGGTGATATTTTAAAAATTATCACAATACTACAATAATTTATTTTTATTAAAAACTTAAAACCATGGAGGTACAAGTACTTTCTAACTCCATGATTAAAACTTCATCGAGAAAGGCAATACTATAAAATCGTCTGCTTCTCCATGAAAAATCAATGAATATTTCATTCATGTCAGCTATATTCCAGACTCCAGAGCTAAATAATTTTACGTTAAAAAGATTCGGCACTTCTTATACAACTCATCTTTCAGCTTGATGTGTTCACATTCTGCATACGTTAAAATTAGGCTTCGTTGTAGAAATAATCAAAGTTTGATGATCATTTAAACTCAAAAATATTGTTATTGCGTTGGCGCAGTATACAGATATACAGAAATTACGCAAAAATAAAGCGGTTTTAGGACAGATGCAAGACTGAATATAAATTAAAAAGATGGATGCCATATTTTATTTTGAAATGGGTCACGTGATCTCTTCATATAATATGGGTGCAATTATTATTTAAATTTTTATTTAAGGAACTACCGAGCGTATTTTGCTGAAATTCTTTTTTATATATTTTATGGGATAATTTGAATATTTTCTAAAATTTTCGAACCAATTCGTGATTTTTAAACTCGTATAAAAAATAATTGAAAAATTAGGTCCTATAGGGTTCAATGTATTTCATTTTTTCAACCCGGGTTCAATCCAAGTCTAATTGGGGGGTATTATTCATTTACATTTCCATATGTCCCACAGACGGTCTCAACTACATACTAAAATTTCATTTTGATAAAGTCATTTTAACAGCAGTTATCGTGCGAAAGGACAGAGAGACAGAATGAACAATATCATAAAAACTTTTCAACTATGTTGGAAAGTGTTAACAAGAAAGATCAATCATGTATAAAGCATTGATTATGAAACACTTTCCCACTTCAATGCAATTTTATATAACCATCTCTAAAATGCGATATATTCCCCGGTAATATTTTTAAAATTTTCTCAATACTACATTAATTTTTTATATTTGAAAACTTCATCGAAAACAAATGAACTTTATTCAAATGACGTCATCGAAAACAAAAGAACTTTATTCAAATGACGTCATCGAAATATAAATAGCATCTATATAAAAGCAGCATTTCATTCATACACATTTTTCCATTCATCACAATACTATAATATTTTATTTTATTTAAAACTTAAAACCATGGAGGTACAAGTAATTTAACTCTATGCTTAAAACTTCATCGAACAAATCGTCTGGTTCTTTATGTAAAATCAATGAATGTTTCATTCATATCAACTATATTGCAGACTCCATGAGCTAAACAATTTTGCGTTAAAAAATGCAGCAATTCTTATACAACTCATTCTACATCTTTTGGTGCTCACATTATACATTAATGAAAATTAGGCTTCGTTGTAAAAATAATCAAAATTTGATGATCATTTAAACTCAAATATATTGTAATTACGTTCTTTCAGTATGTAGATGAACAGAATTTAAACAAAAATAAAGCGGTATTAGGACGGATACAACACTAAATATGAATTAAAAAGAACTTTAAAAGTCACGATTTTGACACAAGATGGATGTCATTTTTTATTTTGAAGTGAGTCACGTGATCTCTTCCTATAATATGGGTTGTTGTTGTTGAGACCCAGACCGTCCGACCTACCAGAAAGGTGTAAGGTAACCATTTGGACGGCCAGGAAATGCCATCCAATTTAGACCGGAATCCAGTGGGGAAGGCATCCACAGACACCGTACCCTCCTTTCCCCTACCACTAACCTCTCGGAAGAACTTACGGACCCACATGTTTAAAGTGATCGTACTCCGCATGAACACGTCGGCAGTTGTGGCAGGGTGCAAATCCAGCGCGCACACCACAGGGCTACCGCGCCCAATGCCAACAGCACGCGGTGTTGCCAGGTGGTCACCCACCCAAATACTAATCGCGCCCGATACTGCTTGACTTCGGTGATCTACAAAAACCGGTGTTTTCTGCACGGTAGGGCCGTTGGCAGGTCTATAATATGGGTGTATAATTATTGTTTGAATTTTTATTTAGAAAACTACCGTATATATTTTGCTGAAATTGTTTTCATATTTTTATGGGATAATTTAATATTTCCTAAAACTTTCGAAGCAATTTGTGAATTTTAAATTCGCTTAAAAAATGTTTGAGAAATGAGGGCCCATAAGGTTCAATGTATTTCATTTTTTCAACCCGGATTCAGTCCAAAACTATTTGGGTGATATTATTCACTTATATTTCCAAAGTTCTTACAGACCGTCTCAACAACATACTAAAATGTCATTTTGATAAAATCATTTTTACGGCAGTTATCGTGCGAACTGACAGACAGACAGAATGAACAAAGTCATAAACACTTTTCATCTATGTTGTAAAGTGTTAAAAAGGAAAATTAAATCTTCATAGAAATACCATTATGCAGACAATTGTTTTCCGACACTCCGTTTGCAGATAATTGTATCAAATATTGCTTAGTAATAGAATTAAATAAAACTAGTCGAATACCCGTTGAAAATTAACGGTCTCACACAAAGCAACCCTTGAATAATGTAAATTTTTTAATAATTCGCTTTTCACATTTATTCGGCAACTCGAATATTTTGGTGTGCACCCCCACCCCCCAAAGTAGTAAATATTGAAAATCTGAAATTGCATGCTTTTTTCCTTTGAAACTGTCTACCTGTACACCAAATTTGAAGCCTCTATCCTACCGTGAAGTATGTTTTTACTATCACTTTACCTTTCGAACGTTTCTCTATGTAACACCCCCTTAAATGAACATTTTTGAGAAACCGTATTCATCTTGGTCTTTTTTTTATCAAATTATTAGCCCATATACTAAATTTCAAGCTTTTACCACATTATAAAAGAGGCGTTTTTCATTAGTTCGCCAAATCGAATATTTTAGTGAGCGGCAACCCCTACAATAGCAAATGTTGGAAAACTGAAATTGCACACTTTCTTCCTTTCCAACTATTTACCCATACACCAAATTTGAAGTCCTCTATCTCATCACCAAGCATGCATTTTCTATCATTTCA
The DNA here is from genome assembly GCA_951213105.1 of Amaurobius ferox. Classification (NCBI taxonomy): domain Eukaryota; kingdom Metazoa; phylum Arthropoda; class Arachnida; order Araneae; family Amaurobiidae; genus Amaurobius; species Amaurobius ferox. The sequence goes on from OX578146.1 coordinate 122,453,600, forward strand.
CTTTTCGAACGTTTTGGTGTGGAGCACCCACACCCTTAAATATACATTTTTGTAAAACTCTATTCTTGTGTTTTCTGTCAGATGATTCGTCCATATACCAAATATCAAGCCTCTATCACGTTTTAAAAGGTACGTTTCTCCTTTAATCCGAAAATCGAACATTTTGGTGTGCGACACCCCCTAAAGTAGAGCCAACGGCCGTACCGTGCTGAAAACACCGGTTCTCGTTATACCACCGAAGTCAAGCAGCATCGGGCGCGGTTAGTACTTGGGTGGGTGACCACCTGGGAACACCGCATGCTGTTGGCACATTTCGGACGCGGTAGCCCGGTGGTTTGCTCTCTGGATTTGCACGCTGCCACAACTGCCGCCGTGTTAATGCGGAGTACGATCACGTTAAACATGTGGGTCCGTAAGTCCTTTCGAGAGGTTGGTGGTAGGGGAAGGAGGGTACGGTCCCTGTGGATGCCTCCCCCACTGGGTTCCGGTCTAAATTGGGTGGCACTTCCCGGCCGCCCAAACAGTTGCCTTACACGTTTCTGGTAGGTCGGACGGTGTGGGTCTCAACAACACCCCCCCCCCCCTAAAGTAGAAAATATTGGTAAACTGAAATTGTACACTTTCTTCCTTCCTTCCTTCCAAACTATCTACCCTTACACCAAATTTGATATCTCTATCTCATCCCGAAGCATGGTTTTTTACCACGAAGCATGGTTCACTTTTCGAACGTTTTTTTCTGGAGCACTCCCTTAGACGAACATTTTTGAAAAACTATATTTGTCTTGGGTGTTTTCGTCAAAGGATTAGCCCATATACCAAATTTCAAGCCTCTATGAAATTTTAAAGTAGCCTTTTTTCATTTATTCGGTAAATCGAACATTTTGGTTTGCAGCTCCCCCTTAAGTAGAATATATTGGAAATTTGAAATCGCACACTTTCTTCCTTTCGAACGATTTACCCATACACCAAATTTGAAGTCGCTATCTTATACGCAAAGCATCCTTTCCTATCATTTCATATTTCGAATGTTTTGGTGTGGAGCACCCCCTCTAAATAAAGTTTCCGAAAAATTCAATTTTTCCAGGGGTTTTCATCGAACACCCGAGCCGTGTACCAAATTTCAAGTCTCTATTATTCGGGAAGTGCCTAAAAAACGCGTGACAGACGGACAGACGGTCACTTGGCAATTAGTATATATAGATGTTTTATTCGACAGAAGATTTTTTATTTAATTTATATAATTTAATTTTTTTATATATATAAATAAACGGCTATATTTCTGATTGGGTTGTATCCATTACGACTTTCGGTTATAATATTACGGGGCTGATTGATATTTTCAATGTCTTAAGTCAGTTTTATTTTAACATCATACATTTTCTACTGCGTTTAAACAATTCTTGAAACAAGATAACAATTGTGCAAGTATAAGATACCATTTTGGAGTCTTCATTTTAGCGAATGCTTAATAAACTGTATGAACTAATGGTACAGATAATCTTGCATAACGAAAACAGATATACTTATGCTACATTTTATGGAAATTAAATAAAATATCTAATTAATTTATTTTTAAAAACACGATATTATAATTTGCAAATATTTTTAATCACAAGCAACGCCGTGTATAGCCGATAGTAATTTATAAATATCGGAACTAAACGTCGGATTCTAACTATTTAAGCAGTCAATTATTTCCTTTAAAAATATAATTTCAAAATTGTAGCTCAAGTATAAATGATATTAAAACAACAAAGAAAATACTACTACCGGAGCATAAAATGTTATTTCTATACTATAATTTGCAAGTTGACTACTTTTTTTCATACAAAAAGTCATTTAAAGTTTTACGCTTTACAGTTTTGTTTTCCCTTCGAAAACAAAATATTTTATTTATGATAATGCTATAAAAATTTCCTAGACATCTCCAAAATTCCATAAGTCTCTATATTCCGTTCAAAAAAATCCTCAGACCATCTAAGCCTCTTGCTGCCCAAACAAGTATCCTGCAGTAGCCACACCTGCCTGTCTGTGAGCCAGTCACATCATCACATGATTCCTCCTTGCATGGTAATTAAAAGGAAATCTGAGGAGAGAGCGAGATGACTAAACGAAGGAACACTGCTAGCTAAGAAGATGCCAGGTATTAAAGTCTTTGATGTCTTAATCACCACCGACACGGGATTGAACACCTGCTGTGAGTTGAATAATTTTCAGTTGGTTAAAAGGATTATATGCGTGATAATAACGCATCGATTTGTATTTAATTTCTATACATCAATGATATGCAACATGTTGCCAATGTAGTTTAATGTTGTGTTTGTTCTTCAGAAAGATACAGTGAAAGATATAGTGAAAAGATATATCCGATACAGTGAATCAAAATCCCCTTTCTTGTAGTTTACCTTCCAAGTATTTCACATGAATTTTACGCACCCCCCCCCCCCTCCCTCCCACACACACCATTTTTTTTTCTTGCCTTTTGTTCCTTAAAACTTTGAAGAACTTTTGAACTTATCTCCTCAAGGTAATAGTAAGAATGTCTTTGCTGTTACCCTCTCCCTCTCGTTACTTAATCGGTTTCTACCAGAGTTTGAACTATTTTAATAGTTGCTTGCTCAATTGGATTTTTTGCGCTATCGACGTCGCGTCGTTTTAAAACGAATGGTGAAGGGAAAAGAAAAGTTTTTGAAATCGGAGATAAAATGAAAATTATTAAGCGGATAGAAAATGATGAAAGTCAACAGGCGATTTGCTTTATAACATTTCCAAAAAAAAAAAAAATACATTTATGTCAGGAACTGTTAATTATATTTACATTTCATTTAAATGTAACGAATATTAGAAAATAAATAATTTGTCTTACAGATATATAAATTAACAAGCTGAAATATAAATACATTTATATCTGCATTAAAACGCTGCTGTTCGTATTTGCGAACTTTAGTGTTACACTGTTTGCATTTCTCAGTATACTTTTATATACCTTGCAATACCATTTCGATAAAACTCTATTATTAAATTAACATAAAATACAAAGATCAATTGCGTAAAAATATATATTCTGACAAGCTTCCGAAGGCAAAATTTTCATTTAATAAGATATAATGCGCATATAGGATCAACACAAACAAAATGGCATCAAATTAAAGATAGTCATGTAGATAGTTATGCACGTACAGGGCGACAAAGAAAATCATGGAATAGGACAATAACTCGAGGGGTTACCGTATGTATTTATTCAGGTAGGTAGGACACTCCATGGCGCTCGCTACACATAGACATAACTTTAAATAGATGAGCTGCACCGATCTGGGCCCATTTTAAGGAGGTAAGGGGGCTATCTTTTTAAGTACCTTGGGGCTATCTCGCTGTCTATCAAAGATAAGGGGAAAAGTCAAACGCAAAATTGAAGATCGGTGCAAAATTAGTACTAAGCATTTTTGTCCCACAACAAAAGCTACAAAATAAATCTTTAAATAACGATTTTAAAATTGATGAGTCCACTTCGACGATAAGAGCTTGTAATTCCGTCCCAGTAGCTCTTTAGGATAGAGAGTCGACTGGCTAGTGCGATTATCCGTGGTTTGATTCTCAGTTGGAGCAACAAGGTTCATTCCAATGGCGCCCGAATAAATCAACCAGGTAGGTGAGTTCAAAGATGTCGGTAGTATCAAATTGATCCCAGTACGACTAGCACGGATTCAGTGGACTCTGGGATATTGAGCTCCGATTTCAAATCGGGAGGATAACGACCCAGCAAGAAGCGAGCCTGATGGATAAAAATAGCATCATGAAGATAACCTGCGGTAAAAATAGCAGGAGGTGGTCAGTAAGATTATCAGTAGCACGCTAATCAGATATTAGAGGGTGGAAAATACAAAGTTCACTTCAACGATAAGAGCTTGCAATTCCGTCCGAGTAGCTCAACGGTAGAGCGTCAGCTGACTGGAACGAAGATCCGTGGTTCGATTCTCCGTTGGGGCAGCAAGGTTCTTTACAAAATAGCCGATATTATTAATCTACTTGCAAAAGTGCAAACGTAGGACATTGAAAAGCATTCGAACATCTTATTACATGTGTGGGAGATCACTGCTGAAACTGAACATATTATATTCTATGTATAATAACGTTAATATTATTGTGATACAGAGTCTAAATATTCGGTTGATTATTGGGGAAGATAGATTGTACACATTGGTTTTGAGAGTTCCTCTCCATCTTTTGTTGTTGGACAGAAATACTTAGCGCTAATTTTCCAACGCTCTACAACTTTATCTCTAACATGAAGCGAGACAACACCCCCCTTACACGATAAAAAGAAAAGTCATCCCCTATAAGTTGTCTCATCGTGTAACGCCATAGGGGTTTCCTATACGCCTGCATAAAAAATATACGATAACCTTAATATTTCTCCAGTCATTGGCTTGGTCAATGGCTTTCCTTGACAGCCTGTATATCACTGATAAGCTAAAAATAGTTTAATATATAGATGACTCCTCAGTATCTACAAATGAAATCGGGTAGAGTTATCTTTTCGCTGATTAAGTCCGTAACTAAAAGAGACGTTGAAGTCGCGTGGGCTCTATTTAGGTATGCGTCATCGAAGATTAAACGCGCTTGCCACAATGTGTTATTAAGGGGAGACAGGTGAATGTTCAGGTCTTTAATTAATGCTCATCTGCTTAACTGAGCTGACAGATCACATTCTTAGCGTAACATCCCTGAGCGAACTTGTCACTTATGCAAATAAGGATATTCTAGAGAAATGAACTGTAACTTTGTTTGCTGTTACAGTAATAAGAGAATGCTATTGTAAAACAGGCGAATTACGATTTTATTCAAGTTACTACAAAAGGTTTTTCTTTTATTACAATGCAAATTGGAGATATATAATGTTTTGAGAAGGGGTTGTACAGTTAAATTTTTTTTGGGGGGGAGGGGGGAGGTGTATAAATATTTCATTTAGTTACAGAGCCGCCCTAAAGCTTGGGTCAGCCGGGCTGTGACCCGAGACGCTCAACAAGAGGAAATTTATTCATAATTAGAACTTACCGATTTTACTATGTACTTATTCGTATAAGTAAAACAGCAAATACGATGTACACTTTATTCAAATACAATGTAATTTGTAATAACTATCAAATTCATACATTATTTTGTTCGAGAAAACTCTAAAATAGATTAATGGTATAAAAAAATGCAATAGTGAAAACAAACTTGTGGGTGTTGAGAAAGTCATGTGATGCTCATGCGATTTTACTACGTAAATAGCGAAATAGATTCGTCTAATATGTAAAACGGCAAATACAATGTAGTTTGAAATAAGTATCGATTTCATGCACTGTTTTTTGTTCGAGAAAACTTTTCTTAATATACGTAGATAATGCAAGAATGAAAAACAAATTTGAGGGTGTAGGGACAGTCACGATTTTGCTATGCATGTAGAAAAATATATTAGTCAAACATAAAATTAAATATATAAAACGGCATATCCAATGCAATTTGAAACAAATATTTACTATTTCATGTATTATTTTCTTTTAACAAAACCCTAATACGCAAGAATGAAAAACAAAATTGAGGACATAAGGAAATTTATAATTTTACTATATACGTAGAGAAAGAGATTTGTTTAAGATGTAAAAAGAGGAAAATTCGATGTAATTTAAAATAAATCTATATTTCATGCATTATTTTGTTCGATAAAACTATTTAATGTAGATAAGGCGAGAATGAAAAATTAAATTGAGAGTATTAGAAAAGTCATAATTTTACTATATATGTGGAGAAAAATATTCGTTTAAGATATAAAAAGACAAATTCAATGTAATTTGAAATGCTTATCTATTTCATGCATTATTTTGTTTAATAAAACTCCATTTAATGTAGATTACGTAAGAGTGAAGAATAAACTATTTTGTACGTCGTTTAGGAAGTTCAATAAATGACCTTCATATTTTAATTTGTGTTGTGTCCTTGAGTTTTATTCAAGTTTAAATAGACATGTTACCAACTGGATTATGTGAAGAAGTAAATTAAGGGTGTAAGGAAAGTCCTGCCCTACCCATCCGATTTTACTATATCCGTAGAGAAACAGATTTGTTTAATATGCAAAACGACAAATTCAATTAATTTGAAATATTTCTCTATTTCATGCATTATTTTGTTCGATGAAACTGCATTTAATATAGATTACTCGAGAATGACACAGAAAATTAAAGGTGTAAGGAAAGCCATGTTCAACTCATCCGATTTCACTCTGTCCGTAGAGAAACATATTCGTTTAATTAGTAAAAAGACGAATTCAATGTAATTTGAAATACGTATCCATTTCATGCATTATTTTCTTCCAGAAATCTCCATTTAATATAGACAATGTAAAAATGAAAAGAAAAATTATGGGTGTAGGGAAATGCATGTGCTGTCCATTCGGGTTTACTCTGTACGTAGAGAAAGGGAGCCGCCTAAAAGCATCTAGAAAAGGAAAACAGTATCCCATAGCAGCTACAAATGTAGGACGAATATTGCGTGAGCGAGGTCATTTAAATGAATCTTCGACACGCAAGGGGACAAAATATTGACATGTCTCAAAAATGTCGCGTGCTGCCGGGACATCTATCGGCTTTACGTTTGCGGTTTGTAGCAGTAAGAGGAATCACACTGAGAATTTACCATAAGCTGTATCACAGTCATACAGAGTTAATTCCACAGTCACTGAACTGTGAAAACCACAGATATGTTTTAATACCAGGTGGTTGAATCTTTCTTAGAAATAAGCTAACGATTTAAGAAACTGATTATAAGAAGAGATTATAAAGATTTAAGAACTGATTATAAATTACTTTTGAATGCCCATAAAATTTATAAATGCTAATAAAATTAAGTTATATGCTTATTGTTCCTGTTATATGTTCAGTTATATGTTCATTGTCGGCAAGAACTGAATTCGTAGCCTTCGGTAGAGATCAGTGTTCCTCCAAGTGTGGGCTGCGGTCGATGATGATGATGATGATCCCCGATAGCACCATGAGTGGATATATGAAAGGAGTTACCACTCAGTTGGAGACAGCGGCGCCGACTTCGTGGGTTCCAGGCACTTTTTGAACCTCCAATAATTTCCGCAAATATCCTATATAATAGATGATTGACACTGGCTTCTAAGACGGTCCTAAGATCTTTCTTAAGTGGGTTGGGATTAAACAGTAGGGATTTTGCCGGTTGATTCCTACTTTTGCGAGGTCATAAAGACAGGATATCGGCACTTACGGTCCGCATGGGTGGTCGATCTTTACATCCCATTAGTGTACGAAAAGAAGGCGTGGTCATAAAAAGATTAACAGTTCACGAGCAAAATATGAAAAAAAATGTAGCCAATCAGAAAAGAGTTTTGACACTTTCTCAGCAAAACCACGAGGTCAAAGTGAGATGTTACCCCGGAATTTCTATTATTGGAAAAGAGAGTTATCCTAAACAGTAGAGAGTCTACCTATGATAATTTCGTTGTGGGTTCCTTGAACCCCTAATATTTTTTTTTTGCGTATTTCGTGGGAGAAATGTATATGCATATATTTTATTATAAATTCTTCAAGTTCTTAATTATTCATTCCCTGTTTACTATAAAGTGCCTATAGAAATGTATCCCCTCAGAGTGTTTATTGTATTCTGAATACAAGGTTTTACCCCAAAAATGATTTAATGATAATATTTTTTGACAATTTTAATAGTGGTAAAAATAACTAAAATAATTTTACATTTTTCTTTGCTACTTTTATAAAAAATAATTTAGTTGGAAATTCACAGTATCTGTATATTGTATATAATAATGTTGCGCCTAAAAAAGCAAAATAAATGAAATAAATAATTATCTAGAGAAAAAAAAATATATTTTCTGAACTTAATTATAATTTGCATCATTTTAGCATTTCAGACTTCTTTATGTACCATATTAATCGGCCTAAATGAAATTTGAATTAGACTTAAATCTTTCGAAAAATACATGGACCATTCGATTTAAAATTTCCGGACCCCCTACTAATTTTTCAAGTTGCCGCCTATAGTTGGAAATCAGTTGGCTTGATACAAGCTATATTGAATTGAGAAGTACATCAATGTTTTAAGAATAGCATCGTCTGTTTTGTGAAATTAGTTTCTGTTTTGTGAAATTTAATTACTGTTTCATTGTACCTGATAGTTGCTTAGCGATCCTGTGAGAGAGTTATCGAGCTAACTGCAATACATTGTTCTTGTTTACGCTATCCGTGTGGATTGTAGGAATTGATGATGATGGGTCCCGAGCCAGGTTCGAACTCGGAACCAGGAGCTTACAAGACCGACATTATAAGGCGAGACCAAAAGATAGCTTCCGATCCGAACTTATAATTCGGGTACTGATTCCAAGCATCTTCGCTCGATGTTTTTGGCAGGAGCAAAGTCGGCTGCTAGCCGACTCTGTTCCTGGTTCCGGGTTCGAGCCTGGGTCATGACCAGCATCATCAGTTCCTACAGAATAAACTTGTAAGCTGTCCAGAAATTTGGACTCATTCTTGTATCATGAAAATACACCCACTGTTCCTATCCTTTCCTCATAAAATTGGTGTGCTAAAGGACATTTCTAGGGTAACCCTGTATTTTAAACCAGTTTAACATCTAATATTTAACCAAACAGATCATTTATCACGAACATCCCACCTAAACTCCGCACCTTTGTTCTATTTTTAACACCTTCCAACACAGTTGAAAAGTGTTTATGACTTTGGTCATTCTATCTGTCTGTCTATCCGACCGTTCCTGCCGTAAAAATGACCTTATCAAAATGAAATTTTAGTATGTTGTTCAGACGATCTGCGGGACATACGGGAATGTAGATGAATTATATCACCCAATTAGTTCTGGATTGAACCCGGGTTAAAAAAGTGGAATAACCTAATTTTTCAAACACTTTTTTTCTAACGAAGTCAAAATTCGCAAATTGCTTTGAAAATTTTAGGAAATATTCAAATTATCCCATAAAATATATAAAAAACATTTGAGCAAAATATGTTCGGTAGTATTTTAAATAAAAATGAAAATAATAATTACACCCATAGAAGAAAGATCACGCGACCCACTTCAAAATGAAATATGGCATCTATCATTTTTCCCAGTGTCAAAATCATGATTTTTAAAGATCATTTAAATTTATATTGAGTGTTGGATACATCGTTAAACCGCTCTATTTCTGCGTATTTTCTGTACAGCTATATTCTGCGCCAACGCAATTACAATATTTTTTAGTTTAAATGATCATCAAACTGATTATTTCTACAACGAAGCCTAATTTTAACGAATGCAAAATGTAAACAAATCAAGCTGTGAGTTGTATAAGAATTGCTGAATTTTTTTAACACAAAATTATTTAGCTCTAGAGTCTGGAATATAGGTGATATGAATAAAATATTCATTGATTTTGCATAAAGAAGCAGACGATTTTATAGCATTGGCTTTTTGGATGAAGTTTTAAGCATGGGGTTAGAAAGTACTTTTACCTCCATGATTTTAAGTTCTTAAATAAAATAAATTATTCAGAGAATATTATATATATATATAGAATAAATTATTATAGAGAAGCAGACGATTTTATAGCATTGGTTTTTTCGATGAAGTTTTAAGCATGGAGTTAGAAAGTACTTTTACCTCCATGGTTTTAAGTTCTTAAATAAAATAAATTATTGTAGCACTGTGATAATTTAAGAAGCATCACTGCTGAATGCATCGCAGTTTAAAGATGTTTAAATAAAATTGCATTGAAGTTGGAAAATGTTTCATAATCCTTTGTGAGTGATTGATCTTTCTTGTTATTCTATATTCTCAAGCTCAATTTCACAGAATGTTCAAATTTGTCATGCAAGAACTGGCTGCCCGACGGCGTTTAACATCCAATTACGAAGATCACAGAAAATGTTTTAAGCCATTAAGTTATAAATCATCAGTTGCTCTCTTCCAATCATTTAACGGACCACCCAAGAAATGGTCCGACTCGATTTCAAATGAAGTTGTTAGGGTCGCTTCTCGATTGGGGCCGCACCGCTCTGTTATAATGGAAAATAATTTGGTGGGTGGGTTACTGAGAGGCATCAGCAATTGATATTGTTCTCTAATCCGACAGATTGGTGATTTCATGAGCCGTTCTTATCTCAGTGACTAATGATAATGGACGGATAATTGATATCGGAAGGTTTGGTTCGACTTGCGCAGATGAGAAGAAAACCGAAACGGGGAAATTGTTTTTATTTTTATTTTATTTATTTTTTTTGTCGAAATACTTCGTGAAAATCACTGCGCATTAAATCCTCTACTAGTTTCTCTATAAGTTTTAAACTATGCCGGTAAGATTATGTATACATGTTTTTTTTTTTCATGATTCACTTTTTCAACTTTTCCTAAATAAAACAAAACAAGACAGAAAATAAACAGCCATAAATCTGCTACCATAATAACAGGATAAAAAAACTTATTCCTAGTTACTTAATACAGCATACTATTACGAACATGTAAAAAACCTTTACTGGAGACTTTTTGAGTTACCAGAAGGGAAAAAAACCTTTACAAGCAGCCATTCCTATTACGTGAATGTAGGATTGCTATAATTTGACTTTCCGGTCAGGGTTGCCATATTTGGCTATTATCCGCCAACTTGGCGACTTTTCTAATATACTAGAACGTTTTCGAAATATCGAATATTCTTGGAGATATGAGCCCTTTCCGGAAATTTCTACGGAGAGTATATAAAAGGATTCATCGCTCAGTTGGAGAGCAGTGAAGTGATACGAGCTGAATTAAATTGTGAGATATGTCAGTGTGTGTTTTGAGAATAGTATCCGGTATTTCTGCGAATTAACTGAGCATTTAATGGCTGTTTTATTGTATTTGACAGTTGTGTTTAATGACCTTATAAGATAGTTATAGAAATATTCGCTGTATATTGCTCCTGTTTATACTTATTAGTGCTTTTAAATAAAAATATTGGTTATCCAGAAATTTGGACTCATTTTTGTATCCTGAGAGTACACCCACGATTCCAGAGATACATCGTAACAATACATAAATATATCAACCAGTTTTAAAGACACGAAACAGCTTTCATCTTCAGGACTGACAAGATGCGTGACTTCACGTATTCAAGTCAGATAGGCAAGACAAATCAGCGACAGTTGCTGATCTGACCGGTTGACTAATTTCTACATATGTGTATGCTGCATTTACAAGTACATATTTTATCCTGTTATCAAGCTACAAAAGTTTTGATTACTGAATGTATTTCGTGTTATAAAATTATATATATACATTTTAAAAATAAAAGCTATTTCAATAGGTAAATTTTTCTTTTAGGCTTAAGGGAACAATGACCAAAATCACAAATTTTAGATTTCTGTTTCATATTTAAGTACTTCAAATTAAATGTTTCTTGCTGAAACAAAATTTCTATCTCATTATATTTAGCTGTGAAAATCTAATTTTAAAATTTTGCTTACAGATTTTCTATAAGGTTTAAAATGAGATTCTAAGCTGTCGTTGTTTATACTACATCCGTATTCATTTGCTGTATATTAGCAAGAAACTTGCTAAACATCTTTATGATGATATGTTGGTATGTTGTTAGTATGGATATTGAAAACAATACATATTTAATATATTTAATAATATATACAAAATTAATATTTAGTATACTTTTTTTTAAATATGAATTTTGATATATTTCTTTCTCCTTAACTAATTACTCAAGTTCAATATCCATGCTAACTTTTATTTATAACGATGTTACGAAAATACAAAAAAAATATCTTGGGGATTTTTCCAATTGCAATGCGCATATGCTTTTGCTGTTTCCATGAAATACGACAAAATTGATAATAAAATAAATTTTATTTAAAAAGCAATTAACACATTACCTAAATATGTTCCTTATACATCTTATACGCTATGTAAAGTTATTTCAAAATTTTAGCAAAATTGGAGAAATTCATTTTGGACATCTACCGTCCTTAAAATGTCTTAGAGTAAACAAACATTAGAATACCTTCTACTTGCTATTATCTAGAGGTTGAACTTCAGGAACTTTCATTGTCATCTATTATACCAGTTCTATCGCAATACCAACAAGTATTTTGATTTAAGGAGCATTTCGATGGAATAAATCAATTACTAAACAAAACACCATATTTCATCAGAGTGTGTTATTTATAACTCAATAATCATCTGGGTGTAAAATTAAGAGAAACACCTAATGGGTTACCCTTAAATGTTCCCTTAATACTTACTAACGGCGATTTTCAATTACTAACAACTCTTATCGTTTCAGTAACAACTTAATTCACCTCAACAATGGTATCAAATCATTTGATGTCGATGTGAAGGATTTTTTTCCAAATTTCTGGATAAATAGCACAATTATTTACAAACACAGCATAAACAATACAGGAACAACAACAGGAACAATATACCGTAAATAGCTCGATAATTATCTCACAAGGTCATTAAATAACTAAAGCTACAGTAAGACAGCAAATAAATGCTCCACTAATTTCCCAAAACAGTGGATATTATTCTCAAGACATTAACGAATGTTACAATTCAATTTAGCTCGTATCACTCCAACTACTCTTCAATTGAGTGCTGACTTTTTTTTTTATAGACTCTCTTTAAAAACTTCTAGAACTCGCTCATATCTCGCAACATATTCGTTATTTCGTGATGATTCTCGAACCTTCGAAAAGCCGCCATATGACACCAAATTAGCAATAAATAGCCAAATCTGGCAATCCCTCCGCCTAAATTCAGCACATGGGAACCCTAGATTCATGTCATGGAACAGGTTGCCTGAACGGGTGTTTTCTCCGTCTGGTTTTCGAAAGGAACTCCAGTGAGAGCATTTTCCACGTTCATAATAATATATATCAATGTTCCAAATATTAATACTAGAACTTTTCATCACTTTCGCTATTTGATATCAAAATTTTCTTCACGTGTTTTTGTAAGCAGGATTGATACTTTGAAATGATCATTTTATGTTTACTCTTCTTGTGACGCATCGCACTTAGCACTGTAATGGTGTCAAAAATCTGTATTCGTACTTATATGTAAAAGTAAAAATTTGAAATATCTAATAATATCTATAGTAAATCTATAGCGTAAACAGGAACAATATACAGTAAATAGCTCGATGATTATCTCACAAAATCACTCAACAAATGGTAGGTACCGTAAAATAGCAATTAAATGTTCCACCCATTTCACAAATCAGCCGATACTATTCTCAAAACATTGACGTATCTCCCAATTCAATGTAGCTCGTATCACGTCAACTGCTTCAACTGAGCGATGTCTTCTTTTATATACTCCCATTAATAACTTCTTGAAGGGGCTCGTATCTCGTAGAATACTCGTTATTTTGAGAGTGTTTCCGAACATTCGAAAAGTCGCCAAATCTGACAAACTTCAGAATTTCAGCATATGGCAACTCTAAATTCAAGTCATAGGAATGGCTGCCTGTAAAGGTGTTTCCTCCTTCTGATTTTCAAAAGAGACTCCAGTGAAGACACGTCCGTATACAATACTTAACAAAAAAAAATAAATTGCCCGACAACAACTCAAGGGTTCCTCCTTTTAAGTGCAATAACCTTTCTTATACCTGCTTGCTAAAACAAACTGAGTCCCAAACAATAAAGATAATATCCACCTCATTATATCAATAACTCGTGTGATTTTTTGTCTTATCACGGTAGAAATCTATCTATCCTCTTATGACTACTATTATCGAACTACGTTTTGGTTGTTTAAGATTAGGTTACCACTCCTGATGACTATTATTTTGCTCATCTTCCTACAATGCTATTATTATTTCCCCATCCACATGCAATTTTTTCTCGACTGCATTCTATTTTTTTTTTTTTTTTTTATGTTACGATGAATTTACTAAAGGACATTTGCACATTTACTATATTTTCATTTGAATGGAACAAATTTATGGAAATAATTCTAAATTCGGGTAACTAATATCTGTATACGGACAGAGGGAGGGGGGGTAACATGAACAAGATATAGAAGTAGTATAAGTAGGTAGTAAATAGTCGGATTAGGATCATTAGTGGTGGGATTAATAAATATCGAGAATGCGGAAGGCCATTTTTGCATTCCTGACTTTGAACAATTTAAAGATAAACACGCTTTTTCTGCATGCTTTTAATCGTATCCGGATAACCGTAATTTGGGCTTCCGTGCATTTGGTAAACCGATTTTAAAAAATCAATAACACACGTTTGAAAAATTTGACTCAATGTTGGACACAGCTTTATTTGCGACAAAACTATCTTTACTGTGGAGAGATATAGTAAAAACTACAAACCACCGCTCAATTATATAGTGCATCAATATCATGTTATCTATATAAATAAAAGTGAAAATCAATCTGTTTGTCTTATTATCACAAGAGAGTAGCTGCACTGAATTTCATGAAATTTTGATGGGTAGCCTTGGTGTGGTGCCACTTAAAATTTTGGAGTTCGTATGTCCATCTGTCTGTCCCCACTGAGCATGAACTATTTACACTTTTTACAATAAATGTAATTAAAAGTCTGATAATATCTCTAAAATTACGGAATCACGAATCTGTGTAAATTAGCGAAATAAAAAATAAACCTCTTAATTTACAAACAAAATTCAAAAAGTGAATTTGTTTTTTTTCATTTGTGTTTTTCATCAGAACAGCAGTCTACAAATCAGCTATTGTTCAATTGTAAAAATATTATTATCTATATAAATAAAATTAAGTTGTGCTTCTCTATGTCTGTCTATTATTGGTATACGAGAGAATTTACTTTTATTTGTGAGAATTACTATGTTTCATAAAGAAAAACGCCATTATATATACGATACACACACACACACATATATATATGATACTTGAGAACTACTATTAAATACTATACTTGATACTATAAAATACTTGAGGTAATTATTTCTTTTTCCTAAATGCATTTACAATACAGAACATTTTCTTTTAATGATCAATCTCAGGTATATATAATACAAGTAAAATAAAAAATTTTCAATTAAATAGTACCTTAACAATTATCAGCAGCTTAAGCGCGTTATTTTTAAAAAAGGATTAATTTATTACCTTCAGTAATGTTATTTGAAACTATAACAAGTCAAACATCTTATAAAAATAATCACTTCACAATATTACAAACTTAGCAGCAAAATTATAGCACAAGTGGTAATATATGTTATGCGTTTTTCTACTAAAAATAATATATATATAAAACTGCTTGTTTATTAAATACTTGAGATAATTACTTCTTTATCATAAATGCATTTACAATACAGAACATTCTTCATCTTTTAATGATCAATCGCAGGTACATATAATACAAGTAAAATAAAAATTTATATATATATATATATATATATATATATATATATATATATATATATATATGTATATATATATATATATATATATATATATATATACATTTCGAAAATCAAGTATGCAGCTAGTTAATTAAAAATTGTCTGTATGACACGAATGATTTGAATTTAAATCGACCAATTCCAACACTTAAAAATCAAAATTGTATTTATGGTTCCTCATATTTAAAAAAAATTATTTTTTATTAATATTCAAAAATGAATCAGTTACCATGGAAACCATCTAGTCAATGCGAGTAAATAGTCACTCATATAGTTTCTTCAGTGCATTATTACAGGGGCAAAGCTAACTTATAAGTTAGCCTTCCCCTACGTATAAAATATTTTTAAAAATTGCTGATCTTCTAGCGTTCAAATTTTGCCTTTAGTGACACTAAAGTTATCGTAACAGATCGTACAAAACTTAGGGTTATCTATCGGTTACAATATGTGTTTCTGTCACATCCAGAAAAGCTCGTATAGTTTATAAAATGAAATTACGAATAAGCAAATATATATTTTCGTTGGCAACAACGTGGTATAAACATTCGCTATCGAATTTAATAACATTTTTTCGCTGATAAACTCGTATATAAACCGTTTATAAATAGTTCACAAACAGCGAGCTTATTATTCACTGGTCTCCACTGTAGCATTTTTTTTTATGATCAATATCCAATAGATTAATTTTATTTTATTTAACTAAGCACAGATCGCTAAAATGTGTGCTTGTATACACAAATGTCACTTGTTTTATTAAAAGCCAGATTTACACTGCAATAAAGATGACGTTATATATAATAAGAAATCGAAACAGAATCTATTTAAACTGTGTTGCTGAGTCTGATACAATTTTTCTAATCTAATCTCACACCGGATTCATATTAGGCATATTTGAGTTTTCTGTGCGAAGTTTATGTGGGATGTATATGGAAGGTTTTGCACTTATCTTTTGTAAAATTATGTAATCAATCCATATACGTTCTACAAGGACAGCCTATATAGCTTTCATGGGTTCATATAGGTCCAAGTTAGGTCTAATATGAGATCGACATGAGTTGCTCATGCAAAATCAATATTAGTGTGTAAGAATGTGAAATTACCAACTTGATAGTGTTGGGGGTTGATCCCACAGACAAATGTATCTGCCCAGCATCATAGCGTTGAGCTAAAGACATTCTCAGCTCAAGGCACTCATTACTGCTTTATCAGCATTCGCTATACAATACTTCCCAGCGAACGGGAAGTATCGCGATCGATATCTAATGAAGTTATCGATGGGTTGCAGGTAAGGCGGACGAGCTGTAAGTTAGAGGCAAGGAGCGGTGATGAGACAGTGGATTTGCGGTGAATTGTGTTGGCAATCAAGTAGCCGATGAAAAAAGTAAGGCAGGTTCTGTCTCTTGGCACCATCTCATGGGGAATACAGAAAATATATTTTTACAATGCATATATAATTGCCAGAAAACTCACAAACTGGAAATAATATCTATGCTCGTCCAAGGTCACCAGTGTAGCAAAATGGCAAAATCGCCAACTTCGCAGTGCCGGAGTTTGATCCCGGAGAAAAATCATCGTAGGGCAGCAAGGCTTTATGTTAAAGAAGTCTCCAACTCAAGGCATTTAATACTGCCTTATGAGAGTGCGCTACATTAGTAAAAAAATAGAATGAAAGGAAAATAAAAAATACGTGTTTATTGCACTGCTTTCAAGGAATCGTTTTATTTCCTTGTTCGTTTTATTTCAATTCTACATATTTCCCATTTTTTTCCCCCAACTTTCTTATAATTTTTAATTTTGTAATTAATAGCTTATAATCATCCACTTCCTTTCCATCGTATATTCCAACAAAGCTATAATTATTTTCCCATATTCACGTGCCGTAATATAATTTCTCTGAAAATATTGTACATAATTATTTTTCTAGTTTTATATTGAAAAAAAATTAACTATGCCTCGACGCAAGTTGACTCATTTGAATGGGCGCTTGGATCTATGGATGTGATGTAGTGAATTCTCGTACGAAGATCGAGCCCCGGGTCTTCATGGGCATTCGTAGCCACTCAGAATCAAGTTTAATCCGTGTGTTCTCGTAAAATTAGCTCTCATGGGAATAACATGATCGCAGACTGGTTATAAAACATCAAACAAATGCTCAAATAATTCACAAATAAGAAAATCGTACAGACACCGCAGCTAGTAGCTTAGTCTAAACTAACGCTTTTCTAACGATTACTTCCTTTAGCAACAACAGCTAATGATAGATATCGATAGAACCTAAAATATAGATTTGTGCCCGCAACAGTACATGATTTGTTAAACATTTTCCCATGTCCTTGGTTGAGTTGGGTCGGTGATGCCAAAATTGTCGTCTTTCCAGGGGTCCATGATTTACAAATTGTAGGGAGCCTCTGCTTTACACTATAACACGAGAAAGGTAAGTGTCTAAATCACGAAGACATCAGTGGAAAACTAATAAAATATTTAAATATGTCCTTTATTTAACTTTCCTGCTATAGAATCCGAAAACATATTTTACTTTATTATTTTCATCATTAAAATAATTTTCATAAATAGTTCTCAAATCATTAATACATGAAGGGGGAAAAATTCCTGAATATTTCACGTAATGATAAGTTTTGAAAGATTAGAATTACATGTTACGACCAGTATTCAAATTTTCACCTTTAAATTCTGCGTTGTAATGTTATCACACTATAATTTATTTCATGGTACTCTATTACATATAAATTTATATTAATTATTTCCCTTGCACAACGCGCGACACCGCCTCAAAAATAAGACAATATTGACATTGAGCAGTGGCATAACAACCACAGAATTGCCAATATTCTTGTTTGCATTTCCTAATGAGGCTAAAAGAACATGTCCCCATGCCTATTATTACGCTTGTACGTAGCGCCTAGTCTCTTAAGTGAGATGTAAGGTATGTAAATGACTATATTTCACTTTAGAGAGTTTATTCCACAAGTGTTAATTATTTTTCCATTAAGGCACCATATCAATGAGGTGCACAAAAACAGAAGGATATGACAAATAGGCGACTCCCTTATATGTAGAATGGAAAATCGTTTAAAGTCAGTCGGCACAGTTTGAGAGAATTTTTAAAGTTGTAAAATTTCTCTCAGACTGTTGTATAAAAATATCTAAACTGAGAGTCTCCACTCGACTTTATCATACGATCATATTCCACATTGCACTATATCTCTATATTTAGGGAGCCCCAGGACTCTTAAAAGTGTCCTAAACAGAGTGAATTTCCATGTTTCACGTTTTATTTTCTACCTCTTGTAAAGAACCTTGCTGTCCCAACGGGGAATCGAACCCTGGATCGCCTAACTGGCCAGCCGACACTCTACCTTTGAGCGGTTGGAACGAAATTGCAAGCTCTTATCGTCGAAATGGACTCTGCATTCTCCCCCCTCTAATGTCAGATTGGCGGACAACTGACAATCTGACTGACCATCTCCTGCTATTTTCACCTCAGGTTAGCCTCCTGCTACTACTACTATGTTTACCCAGGTAAGTATCCTGCATGGTCGTTATCCTTTCAATTTGAAATCGGCGCTCCATCTTCCAGAATTCACTGAATCCGTACTAGTCGTACTAGGGTCACTTTCAGATCTCAGACATCTTCGCACTAACTTATAGGGTTGATTTGTTCGGTCGCCATTGTAAAGAACCTTGCTGTCCCAACCGGGAATCGAACCCTGGATCTCCGAAATGGCCAGCCGACGCTCTACCGCTGAGCTACTAAGGCGAAATTGCAAGCTCTTATTGTAGAAGTGGATTCTGCACTCTTCTCTTATACGTCAATAATACCTAAAAATTGTATGGCAAACAATTGAATACCTGTAACATATATGATTATTTTTTTCAATAAGGTGAATCTGAGAATAACATTTTGAAAAATTGTGTAATGTTCATGAATTTATTAAAATTTGATTTTGACATAGGGTGCTAGCGCGCATGATTGCAACACAACTATTGCTTCCAAAAACATAAATATTACTTATTAGGATGTGAAAGGTATACGTTCAAGAAGTTATACAGTTCAAAACAAAAAATTTGCATCATTAAAGTTAAACAAAATTAATTTAAAATATAATTAAATTTATTATTTAATTTTAAAAAACTTAATGTATGCAAAACAAGTGTTCAAAATGGGTTCAGAAGGTGTTGAAACGTGCTTATCTACAATAAATCAAACTGTTGCTTGTAAGGTAAATGCTTACAGAACTTCTTTGAAGAAAGCAGGCATATATATATCAGTTAGGTAACTACAATGGTTTCGAAGGCTCTATAAGCCACTTTCTGCAAGCCAAAAGGAAAGGTTGAACAGTATGTGCCCGTAACAACCGCTAGGAACGAACTGCAAACTCGAAACAATTGCAGTCACCTTACTGACATATATGCCTGATTTCTTCAAGGAAACTCTGCAAGTGTTTATCTTACCAAATTTCGAAATTTTTGGGGAAAACAATACTTTCACTGTACAATAATAGTACGAGAAATCAAAAATCTTTTTTAATGAGAATTAGTATTAAAAATTGTTAAAATTATGATAATCTTAATTCGTAGTGTGCACATTTGGTGCTGTTTTGAGAAGACAGCAAGAGCTGCATTAGAAAATACATTTAAGACAATGAGTCCTGTTTTATTTCAAACTTTATTACTGAAAAAGGACGGGAGTATAATAGGTTATTGAGTTTGAAATATTGATAAATATACATAGAAAACAGTGGCTGGTAGGTATAACAAAAAAAAAGGCAAGATGGTTACAATAATATGACTTTAAGATGCTAATTCTGGATGTAGAGAGAAGACGTTTGTTTTGAATGTCATTTAGAGATCTTCAGATGAAAGTTATGAAATTGATATTTAAAATATTTAGTAGTTTCTTTCCTAAAATTTCGCCACCTTGGGTTGTCTAGGAATTTAAGAAGCAAATTCTGTCAATTAAAATTCCCGGTCTATCTTAAATGAAAGAAAATAAAAAAAATACATAATGCATCCTTGTTTTGCAATTAGCCGGTAAAACTGCTCCAGATTTTAACCATTTTGATTCAAAAGAACGAGAAATAATCAAATAGTATGATATTTGGTATAGCCCGCAGATAATTCAATATAATTGAGATACGGACGTCAAAGATGTAAGTGTTAAAAGGTGTGAGCTTCATAGAGGAAACCTGTAGATAAAGGATGAAACAGGATTATAAATTCAAAAATATTATTTTCTCAAACTTCTAGTTATATAATTCAAATGGTATGGCCACATGTAACCATATTTCATTATCATTGTTAGCGTGTCTAAAAATCATGCAATTCGGATAAAAGTGTCTGAGTTAGAAACTTATTCAACATGTTTTTCTGTTTCTCAATTTACTTCTTCTTGTGAAAGTAAGCGGGTATATTTTTGGTGAGATTATTCTTCTCCAAAGCCAGTTGTTACAAATGTGGAGTTTGTTATATTGGGAAGGAGAAGACATCATCTTTTTTATTCATTAGGTGCTGCGAAAACGAAGAAAAGAAGCGGATATTTTCTGTATTATTGTTTGCCATGAAAGTTTAAAGTAGTGACTACTGAAAAATGATTATTGGAACCTCAAAGACTAATTCACTGAGGGTGAAAACAAATTTTCTAAAGACTTGCTTGTCGCAGTGAAGTGATTTTCAAGAGTAGTTCTTAATACCAACTCAAATTTAATTTCCTTGACATAGTAAAACTAAACCACTGCGAACAAAAGTCTATACATAGCTTGAACTAATCACTTTTTAGGTCATGACAAAGACCAAATTTTAAATTTCGGTCTACAGAGATATTTGAGATTACATGTCAGAAAATGTCTAGGAAGAAAAGTTAATATGAAAAAATTCGCACGCCAAACAGAATATCCGATTTGTTTGGTATAACTTGTAGAATTGTACAAGTTATTAGGCTACCTTGTACATTAACTGTTTTATATTTAATATTTTAAATTTAATAGAGTTTTTTTACTACTTCGTAAAATTAACATTTCAGTTATTGAACATGTACACTGTAAAACATTTTGCAACCTTTGCTCATTTTGTCAGCTATACTTTGTTGATAATTTCGACAAACTGATATGAGAAACCACAATTACAGGCATTAATGAAAATTGAAACTTCATTTCTAAAATATTCAGCTAATTATCGTCTGCTGAAGCGTTATTATTTTTAATATATATATATATACATATATACATATATATATATATATATATATATATATATATACCTGATTTTTTTATTTATTAAAACACAATTTAATTTTAATTTCAAAACCTTGCTCTAAATACAGCAACACATAGACAAATCAATCTCAAACATTTTAGAATAAAAAATATTAAACAATTTATCATTTCCATATTTCACTTTCAACTGTTGCACTCTTAGTATATCAAATTAACTGTAACCTGTTTTGAGTTGGAAAAAGCTTAGTCAGTAACACTTACTCTACAATGTTAGAAGCACATGGAGTAACTCAATGTATGTTGTTTTATTATTCTTATTCTCATTCATTTTCATCTTATACATAACATTGTATTCTCATAAATACACAGCCATACGCTGGTATATTTGATTGTTTTATTTGATTATTTTTATATTTATATCTGATCCATTTTCTACTTCTACATCGGGCCATGTGCATTGTTTCTGTAATGCAATTTACAGTAATGTACACAGAAACGCAGAAGTAGAATTAACGAACCAGGTATGGCCCTTGATAACGTACATGGTTTCGGAAATGCTTTTCACTTTTTCAATTTATTCCTTTTCAAAAAAAATTTTTTGGAACTCCACGTGCAAAAAATGTTTTTCTGCTTTGCAGCTTTTCATCTTATACACTATTCTTGCTAGAGAACTACGCAGACTGCACTGAGATTTGGTGAAAGATGGTCGATGATTAGGACTTTGGCCAAGCCATGTAACTACCTTTGTTTGAAGTATCTTGTAATAAAGTAGAATTGGGATATCGAGATATGTCTTTTCTTTGGACTATTCAAGACAAATATTACATACATATATAATATATATTATCCAAAACTATCAGAAACCTTACTCCCCATTTGGGATAGCTGATTCCTCTAAAACTTTCAGCAACATCCTTGCAATTTGTCTAGTAATATATATTCACGTAATTTTAACTCAGTAAGTAAGATACATATTCAAATAGGCCAATCAAGCAATTTAAGAAACAGGTTTATCACCTTCCGTTGGCAACAGTCATAAAACGAAACTTACGCAGAAAAAAAAAAGGAAGTAATAAACAAAATGGTGGATTCCAGAAAACATACTGATACATATTCCCTTTTAATTAAAAGGGTATTATTGTTCCGACTTCCATTCAAATCTGACGTAAATCTGAACTTGAGGGAAATCCGACGCGTCCATTTGACGTCGAAATTAGACGTTGTATTCAAGAGGCCCAGCCGACAAAGATGTCAAAGTCTAAGAAACGTGTGTTAAGAATTTCAGTCCGATTGTCTTAGCAAGAGGTACACCTAATTTATTTGGGGCCATTTTGCAGTTATTAATAAAGATGGATCACATGGTGCATAATGCGATTTTGCATGTCTAAGATATTATATTTCTGATGCGTTTTGAGACAAAGGCGTAACGGTGAAGTGGAGACAAAGTAAAGCGAAACTTAGTCGCTTAGTTAAGGAGTCGTTAGGAACGAAGGGTTTCACTTAATGGGTGTCTGGAGAAATGATTGTTACGAAGTAGAAAAATGTTCAATAATTATGTAGATTTAATTAAGATGTTTGTTGCAAAGATGCATGGTAAAAAAATCTGATGTGGGCAACACATGACTTTCCTTATATAATGCAATGAATATACTACTTTTACAGTTAAAAAAATGTTATTCTTATGGTAGATACTTATATTCTTTCCAAAATATTGAATTTTCTTCAATGAGTCGTCATTTTCATTGATTTAGCGCCATTTTTATCAATTTGGCAAGATTTTTGTTAATTTGGCAACAATTAAAAATGTCGCCAAGTTGGCGACATTCCGCCAAATTCGTCGCCAAAATCTGGACAAGCGTTATGGACGGAGAAATAAGTTAATCTTACAGCAGATAAATGACTATTGGCGTTCAAGTACAAAAGTATTACTCAAAGTATCTTTTTTCATGAATGGAACGAGCCAGATCCATGAGAATGATGTCACCCAATTTATCGCATGGTATAAAACATATGAAAAATGAACATGTTTCTCAATAGAAAATATTTTTTTGTTTATATAACTTTTTGATAATTTTTTTGAAAAAATGCAATATCTCGAGAACGGTTCATGTTAGCGTTCTAAAATTTATGTCAATCGTTCTCTAATGAAAAATTACATAAGAAATGTCTATTTGCGTAACTTTATTAGCGGTTTTGATATTTTGACGATTTTTTCAAAATTTCACTCGAAAATTTAGGTGGGTTCTGAACATTCCATTGCGTATAAAAACAATAGGCTTCCAGTGTTTACGGATTGTGATTTTTGTACCAAATTTCGTTCGAATCGGTCCATTCGTTCGTCAGTTATCGTCTCCACAGACTCACTGACACACACACACACACACACACACACACACACACACACAGACATCACTTCAAAAATGTTTGATTCGTGATCAGGGATGCTTGAAACGTCGAAAACTCGAATTCGAATTTTCGACCCCGTCACAATACTTTCCTTATACATTATGTATATAAGGAAAGTAAAAAGAAAAGTTGGGATTTGTTATGCAGCATAAAAAATATGACTTAAATGAAAAAATAATGACTTGAAATTATGCAATATTTATCTATTTTATTTATTTATAAAAAGCATGCTACAGGAAGAATCTCAATGACAGCAGGCAAAATAATACACAGAGTGAAAACACCAAACATTAAAATAAATGATTTAATATATGACTCACCCTTCAGACCCAAATTTATTTTTACATTCTCATACTAGAATAGTATAGAGAAAGAGTTGTTCTATGGAAAATTTTCGATTTTGAGATTTTAATGGCACTATATGTTTTAGGAGTCATTTTGTTGGTCTTATTTTATTTCCTATAAAATATTACGTATAAAACAAGCATTTAATCAATACATTTGAGTATATTTATTTTGCTGATTTATTAAGGTACTTTCGCAAAAAAAAAGACAGGTTCTATGTTTTCGAATCGTACAAAAATCTAATCAACACCACAGAAACCCACACGATTCTTACCTGTCCAATGTTATTACATTTCGTCAAATAATTTTTGAATTTGTATGGATACATACATTACCCGCGCACATACACATAGACATCACGTAAAAAAATGAATTTCGTGTCGACTTCAAAAAGTGTATATCCATTGAAAACTCGAGTACAATTTTCGTCATGATTCCAATACTTTCCTTATACAATATACATTACAATGTATTGTAGGGAAAGGCAGCATCTGCAGTAGGTATCTGCTTAAGGCCGTTCCATAGTAACACTCTATAAAAGATTTTTTCCCTCATTTATTTCCCCCTTCTGAAAGACAGGATTATAACAGCAAAATTTAACTTTTGAATTCAGTTTATATTTTTATCTAAACGTTTATACATTAGTTTCTTATAATAGAATGTATATTGTATTAAAAATATTACAATCAGGCTCCAGAAGTTCCGGGCTGTAATTCGTACATAGTTATGACAGTCTCCTACTTCCACCATTTTTCTTTTTTTCTTCCAAAAATTCTAATATAGCCCCCCCCCCCCCCCCCAGATTTTTCTTTGTAAAAAAGAAAAAAAAGATTTATTATCAGAATTCTACTGCATTTATAGTGAAGCAACTATCAGGGTCTGATCAAACCCAAATGGGGCCCAAGCCCTGGTGTTAATTCGGGGGCCCCGCATAAGGACCCCGAACGCAACGCATGCAAGACACATGCAAAACATTAATATATAACAAAATTGGGAACTAAGGTGGCCATTTGACACATGCAAAGAACTTTCAAACTTTTTACATTATAAATAAATAATATATTAAGATTTTAAAGGATGTATAATATTTAAAACTATTAGCATATATTTTTATTTAAAATAAAAACTAATATTATCAGTTTTAAATTAATTAAAAAATTATTTCTGTTTAAAATGCTTTATCATATGCAAAATTTAGGGTGCTCCTTAAAATTTGGGGCCCAGAGCCGCGGCCCGCCCGTGCGTCAATCGGGCCATTGCAACTACTGTTTATACATTGATGAACTACTTTAGCAGAACGCTAGTTTGTGTCAGTTGACCATATCCACCTTATAATCCAAAGCTTATCTGTCCAAATTACATGAAATCTTTAGTTCGTGTTACATTTTACTTCAATATTGGAAGTTTGTAGAGAAAGTAATGTCTTGAAGACACCTCATTCTTTTTCAATTTGCTCTCCAGAACTATGTATTACCTTTATAAATTCGTAATCACGGTGTTCCACAATTCATTTACCCTAATTTCATTACCATCATTCATTTACCCTAATTTCATTACCAAGACAAGATGCATATTCCTTGCTTTTGACCATAAAAGCCAGCATATAATTCAGCCCGAAGTTAACTAGGTCCCACCTGCCCGCAACAGATTCATACGGCACAATTTCGCCAGAAACATGCCCCGGCGTCACGTTTAACGAATTAAACCGTAAATTCCATCAGCACCCGGTGCTTAGCACTCACTAATGATGATAGATTTCATGAACTGTTTTTAATGCAGTGGGCTAGAATCATGACATTCAACTTATTCTTTTGATTTTTAATTTTCGTGCAGGGGTTGATGGAGTGCATATCAGTGGCAGTAGCATAGAGTGAGATTTTTAACTGGGGAGGCTGAAAATTCGGCAAAACTTTTAGTATTACAAGTGTACATTTATATTGGAATTCGCATTTCCATAAGTTTTATTTCAATAAGTTTTATTTATTGGTGGATAAAATAAAATAATTTTACACAAAAATGCAAAGAGTGGATGAAATGCATGAGATTTTAAAATGTTACCAATGTAAGATGAATACATACAAGATAAACATTTTAAATGTTTTCTTATTTCTAAAATAGATGAACTTTTACAATCATTTTATTAAATATGAAGTCATGGTCGCCCACAGGGGAGATAAAGGGGGGGTTACAGCCCCCCCCCCCTTGAACATTCAATATAACAAAGACGAGCACCAAGTCAGTCGATGTTGTACATCACGTGCTTGAGTTTGAAATACCTTGAAACGTCTCACTTTAAGTAAGAAAGTATAACAGTTTTCTAAAAAAAGACATATTTGTGAAGTTGTTTTAAAAAATATATTAAATAAAAGTATCTTTAAATTAGATTTTAAACAGGGGAGGCGCTCAGCTTCTGAGCCTCAGTGGAAGCTACGCCACTGGTCAGTGGTCATAAAAGGGATATAAGTTCGCGAACTGCTGGTCTGACTTTGCCATAGATGTCTTATTAGGAATAATAGAAGCCTGAAAAAAACGGACCAAAGATGTTTTTTGTATTGGGAATTAACCGTAGATATCATATATAGCAGATGGTTGATCCTTTATTCCAAAGCGGTCCAAAGATCTTTGTTATATGGGTTGGGCTTAAACAGTTTTTCTTTTCGCATGACCCCCCTACTTCCGCGAAGTCATTAAAAAAGGGTATCTGCACTTATGATCTGTACGGGCAGTAGAAGTTCAAATACCATTAGCATACGAAAAGAAAACTTGGGCATAAAGTGATTAGGAGTTGACGAGCAGAATGTCAAGAAAAAGTGGCCAATTAGTGAATATTTTTGACACGTACTCGTCAAAACCACGAGGTCAAATTGAGAGTTCAGAATGAGATGCTACCCGCCGGATTTCTAGTATTGTGAAAGATAGGAAGAACCCATCTAGTCTTTAGGATATCTGCAGACTTTTCATGTTCAGTCCCTTTTACCTTCTTACAATATATATTGTTATATCCGGAAGAAAGGTAAATAATGTGATAGGGTCAAAGATGATAATCTGAATCCGAGACTTGAACGGATCTTCGTTTCAAGCATCCCTGAAGGTTCATCAACTATTTTCCCAATGTCTGTCTGCCGCTCTGTTGGCCCATCTGCAATCAGGAAATCTTTTGCGCAAATCCACCAAACCGAATGAAACTGATTTGCAATTATTTCAATAAATAAAAGTCAAAGGTCAATTGATTTTCAAAGATGTCTGGACCAAAGGAAGCCCCATTGTTTTCTTGCATTGTCTTACAAAAATCGAAGATTATCTATAATAATGAAAGATGTCCGTCAGTCTGTCTGTCTGTCTTTCTGTCGGTCGGTATCGTTTGTTGCGAAAAATCGTACACATTAAATTTTGGTACACAGGTACTTCAGAACCCGAGACGATTCGCCTGGGCTTTTTTTTTTTTTTTTTAAACTGGCATTAGTATTAGTTATTTTATGTTTTAGCACGAATTTTACACATGCGTTCTTCAGTTACCGAAAATACTATTTCAGAGTTCCCATCTTCATACAATCGGAAAGGTAAAAAAAAATCATCTTTCAAACAAACTGTGAACGAATCCATATCATGAAGAGTAAAATTTTCGGGAATTTTTAAAAAATATATAATTTTCGCGAGTTGCATATATCCGGGTTTTCGAAAATTCTTTGTGAGTCCCGTTGTGATTGTAACCAAAGATTTGAATCTTAAAGCATCGCCAAGGACATTTTCTAAAACTTTCTTAAGTTTCCAGGGATTTAAGATGCAAATCTCCGATTAACAAAAACTACACCGAAACTCACAGCGAATTCCCGAAAACCCAAAGAACAATACGCTTGGTTCTCCTTCTTCGACCCAGACCGACCGGCCTACCCGAAGTTGTAAGGGGTGTAAGCTATTTATTTGAACAACCGAGAAGTACCACTCTTTTCAACCCAGTGGGAGCGGCGTCCACAGGGACCGTACCCTTCTTCCCCTACCACCGACTTCTCGGAAGGACTTTAAGACCCACATATTTAACGTTTTCGTACTTTGCATGAACACGGGGACAGTTTGGTCAGAGGCGAGAATCGAACTCGGGTCGTCTAGATGTAATTCCCGCACTCTAACCACTGGGATTTTCCACCCCTCAATAAGCTCGTTTATAGCAAAATTAAAATAACTGTTGTGTCTGTATGCACACAGCTACGCCACGACCGCTTATATTATAAATCTCGAGAAACTGCGGGTACATTTTCTAGCAAGAAATAATGATGTTATTTATTTTATGGAAATAAACATTATATATTTACTTTTGCAGTTAAACGCAAATGACATCATTTACAGAAAATATACACTAAAATAATGAAATGCATAATAATAACTTAGTTACATAACAGTTTAGATATGTAATTATATAACTAGAAAATAAGGTAGAAAATAATTAATTTAATTATTTTCATAACAATCGTTTCTATGCATAAATTAACTATTTCATTTTGATACATTTTTGCATTCTACATTAGAAATCATTTCTTATAAGGTACTTCAAATGGAATTTAAAAGGAGCAGTATGCTATTAAACTAATGACCCATTACTAAGGAAATCTGGATATAGTAAAAGTAAAATACATTCGTTAAGTTAGTTGATGATGGTACTCATAACTTCAAAAACCGGTTGTTTTCCTGTTTATATTTCCTATTCACAGGGCACTTAAGTAGTTTTGTTTACTGAGAAAGTGTTTTAAATCCTTCTGCTGTTCTTTTTCCCTCTTCATAGGGTTTCCTTTTTCTCTCTATTTCTTTTTAGTTTGGCAACGATAAAATACCATTGCTAATTTGTTTTATGCTGTGCTTTTAACGAGAATTTTACTATTTTTGCTGCAGTTTGGGAGTTTCACTTTAAAAGGATACACTATTAAGCTGCATCTTTAAAAAGAAGTAAGTTAATAAGAGAAATGTGAAAAAGGGGATACGTCAATAAGATTAAAAGGGGTACACTAATAAGATCAATGTCCTCAAAGGGGGCACGCCGATAGAAACAATGGTTCAAAAGGTGTGTGCCGATAACACCAATGTCTTAAAAGGCTGCGCTGATAAATATTTAACAGAGGTACACCGATAAGAAAAAGTTTTAAAAAAGCATAAGGTCAATAAAATCAATATATTAATAGCAGTGCATCAATAACATAAATATCTTGAAACAGGGCTACATCAATGAGATCAATGCCTTTAAAGGGATACGCCGATGTTAAAAGCGGTACGCCAATAAGTTAAATGTCTTCAAAGAGGCACACTGCTAAGATGAATATTTTTAAGGGGTACATCGATTAGAAAAAGATCTTAAGAGGGGACGCGTCAATAAGATCGATGTATTAAAATGGGCACGTAAATAATCAAAAATCAGAAAACTCTGCTATAAGAAGAGAAACCAAGATTGTTGGAAACCCATTTTACTTAATGAAGAAAAGAAGTCGAATGACTAGCGTAACCGGTCCGTTTGCAATGAGAAAACGGTTTCCTTTTCTTCTGCCAACGGTCAATCTTTCGCTGCCATTCCCTGCTCACGAGTTACCACCACTGGCATAATTCCTTACAAATCGACGGTTTAGAAAATTCCCAGTAAAAATATTTAAAATGAGCAAGCAACTACATCGCCAGAAAACGCACTTATCAGTAAAATCAGGAAAGAGCTAAAAATTGAAATAAAAATCACGAATTCCTCTAATGATAGACATTATACCAATCAGATTTCAGATGCTAATGATTTAACAGAAATTACAATGATGGAAGTGCTTATTACGTTCAGGTGGATGGGCATTTCGATTTTAAGCAAATGTGAATCCAGGACGAAAGGTGAAAATTAAGACATCATCGCAGAGTTTGTTTTCAATGTAGAAACCGGTCACTTTGCTATAACACTGTCAATGATATGGCGTTTACATGATATAGCGTTTTGGGGTATTTTTGTTGTTTATATAATCTTTATTATTTATCACGTTTCCACCTCGTCTACTTTTTCAAATACATTTACGTCACATCAGGTGAAAATCGATTGTAGTAACGTCACTTATAAATAACTGATTGCATTAAGTATCTTACGTATACAGGCTGACGCAACCACCATTTTGATTCCAACCGGTCCAGTCAGTTATCGTCTGCTGTGCTTTATTTCATTGGCGCATGCATGTTACATGGCTGGCATTTGATATGCAATTTAGCTGTAAAATAGATGCTTCTGTTTTCAAAAAAGTGGACTAATTATTCAATAAAGTAGGCTAGAATGTTTTGATTTTCTTGAGAACCCGATTAAACAACGAAAAAGTAACCCTCTTTTCGTCATGTACGACCATTAATTGGGCTTCAATTGGGAGTTATGATGACCACCGTTGCGTCAGCTTGTATGTATAAAAGGCTTAAGTTGCATATAAATATGATTTAAATCAGGCATAATCAACCCTATTGAGTCGCTGGGGTTGATGACATTTCAACCTATAGCAGTTTACATTTTTTTCAAGAATAAATTAATATGTATTCTCTTTTCAAATTCTGTTTAACCAACACTATCTAAAGATTTATTTTTGAACTAAGCAATTACACAGAATATAAAAATATGTGAGCAGCACATGACTTTCCTTGAGGTGACCCAAATTCATTTTCGCTATATTTCATTAATAATTCATTAAAATGTGTTTAACTTCACTAAATAACACTCATAATTAATTGAAATGACACCGAATTTACACTTTTAATTCGATTTTCGTTTTCATTTGGTAATTGGACGTATTTTCAAAACAGGTGTAGCAAGAATGCGAAAATGACTCGAGAACTGCTATTCCAAGATTAATGGGATTGGTGTTATTATTTTCGTTGTCAAAAATTTCTTATAAAATAAGCGTTGAATTGATATATTTGGTCATACGTAGTCTTTTATTTTTAGATTTAACGATTTTTGAGGACCATTTCGCAAAAAAAGGCATGTTCCTTTTTTCAGAATCGTACTAATACATATAATAAGCACCAGGTTAACCTATATGTGATTTATCTACCAAATTTTGTAAAATTTGGTCTATTAGATTTTTAGCTAGAGTGGATACAGGTAATTTTTGTGAGCCATTTCACACACAGACACAAACACACACACACACACACAAAAACAGGTTCTTTTATCCCGAATCGTACCATAATCTAATAATCAGCACCAGGGTCACCCATAAGGGACTTGCTTACCACATTTTATGAAATTCGGTCAGTTAGTTTTTCAGTTAGAGTGGATACAAAACCTGCACAGACAGACACACAGACATCTAGCTAAAAATAGGTTTTACATGTTCTAGATGTCCCAAAACGTGCGTATCCATTAAAAACCCGAGTTACGATTTTCGGCAGGATTCTAATACTTTCCCTATATATTACCATGTATTGCAGAGAAAGTAAAAAATCTGATGTGAGCAGCACATGACTTTCCTTGCAGACTCAAATCCATTTAATCTTTAATTCATTAATAATTCATTAAATTGAGTTTAATTTAACTAAATAACACACACAATTAATTTGAAATTACAGTGAATTTACACTTTTAATTTCGTTTTCATTTGATAACTGGACTCATTCTCGAAATCGGCGAAGCAAAAATACGAAAAAACTAAACTATATCTAGAACTGCTAGACCCAGAGAAATGGGGTTGGTATTATTCTTTTAATCATCAAAAATTACGTATAAAACAAAGATTTAATTGGTGCATTTGAGTATACGTAGTCTTTTATTTTAGATTTTTACGATTTTTGAGGGGCCATTTTGCAAAAAGCAGGTTCTTCTTTTCCGAATCATATCAAAATCTAATCAGCACCCGGGTAACCTACAAGTAATTTATCTACTAATTATTGTGAAATTTAATTTGATCAATTAGTTTTTCAGTTTGGAAACAGACAATTTTTGAGGGCCATTTCACGAAAAAAAAAAGAATACAGGTTCTTTTATCCCAAATCATGCCAAAATTTAATTCGCCCCAGAATCACCCACAAGTGACTTACTTGCCCACCAAATTTCGTGAAATTTGGTTCATTGGTTTTTAAGTTAATATGGATACACACAGACGTCATTCTAAAAAAAAATTTTTTTTTCATGTTCTAGAGGTCCTAAAACGTGTAGATCCGTCGAAAACTCGAGTTGCGATTTTCGGCACGATTCCAATACATTCCCTATGCATTACCATGTATTTCAGGGAAAGTAAAAATCTGATGTGGGCAGCACATGACTTTCCCTGCAGACTTATATCGACGTTCTCTTTATTTTAATTAAATTTGATTCACTTTTAATTCAATTTTCGTTCTCATTTGATAACTGGACTTATTTTCAAAGGTGTCGTAGAGAAAATACGAAAAAACTAAAATATCTCGAGAATGGCTAGTCCTAGTGTAATGGGGTTGGTTTTATTCTTTTCTTCGTTAAAAATTACGTATTAAACAAGCATTTAATGGATATATTTGATTATATCATGTTTTTTATTTTAGATTTTGCAGATTTTTGTGGCCATTTTGCAAAAAAAGGCAGATTATTGTTTTCTGAATCCTACCAAAATCTAATCAGCACCAGGGTGACCCACAAGTACTTATCTACCAAATTTTGTGAAGTTCGGTCCATTAGTTTTACAGCTAGAGTGGATACAAGCTCTTGCGGGCCATTTTGCAAAAAAAG
This sequence comes from Amaurobius ferox, assembly GCA_951213105.1. NCBI lineage: Eukaryota > Metazoa > Arthropoda > Arachnida > Araneae > Amaurobiidae > Amaurobius > Amaurobius ferox. The sequence continues at coordinate 122,486,732 of OX578146.1, forward strand.
GCGGGTTATTTTATCCTGAATCGTATCCAAAACTAATCAGCTCCAGATTCGCCCACAAGTGACTTACCTACCAAATTTTATGAAATTCGGTCAATTAGTTTTTAAGTTAGAGTGGATACAAAATCTGCACAGACAGACAGACACACACACAGACGTCACGCTAAAAATGGTTTTTTCGTATTCTAGAGGTCTCGAAACGTGTAGATCCGTCGAAAACTCGAGTTGCGATTTTCGGCATGATTCCAATACTTTCCCTATACATTACCATGTATTGTAGGAAAAGTAAAAAATATAACGAACAAGGTTAATCGCCTTGCTTCTTATCTTTAGCTTCAATTCTTTCGATTTAAGGAATAATATCCAGAATCCTTTCCATTTCACTAAGGGTAATTCTGTGTTTTTTAAAGGGAATTCAAACATAAATTTCAAGCTATTATAAGTTGAAATCGAATGACACAGATACAGATGGATACAAGATTCCTATGAAAGTCCTTAAGGCACCCCGATAACTTTGTAAAGATCCATGGATATACATGTTAGGTCTATTTATTGTAAATCAATTATATCCGATTGAATGAAAAGGATTGCAGAACTCCTTGCTACATGTTTGTTTGTTTATTTATTTGACTTTGCTATCCTAACTTTTTAAATTATCCGCGGAGGGCGTTGTAATCAGTTTCATTCGATCGGACATTATCACTTTACAAATTATAGACCTAACGCGTACACTCGTGGACATTTCCTGAAAAAGTTGCTGGGGTGCTTAAGGATTTTCCTGCGAACCTTGTACTACATGATACACGTATACCGCACATCCGGTTCTCGTTAGATCACCGAAGTCAAGCAGCATCGGGCGCGGTTAGTACTTGGTGGGTGACCACCTCGGAACGCCGCGTGCTGTTGGCCATCTCGGGTGCGGTATCCCCGTGGTTTGCGCGCTAGATTTGCACGCTGCCACATATGCCGCCGTGTTCATGCGGAGTACGATCACGTTAAACATGTAGGTCCGTAAGTCCTTCCGAGAGGTTGGTGGTAGGGGAAGGAGGGTACGGTCCCTGTGGATGCCTCCCCCACTGGGTTCCGGTCTAAATTGGGTGGCACTTCCCGGCCGTCCATACAGTTACCTTACACCTTTCTGGTAGGTCGGACGGTCTGGGTCATCAACATCAACGTATACCGCACATACATTAAGCGATAATTGGTAAACTTTTAATTTAAAGCATAAAATCGACAGTCCTGTCCAGTTTTTAAGATTTAACGGATAAAACTGACGGTACAGTTCACAAATATATAAACGCACTTTGACCTAAAGTTATACAGAACATTGTAGAAACAAAAGTTTCGCCATAAATATCATAATATAAAACAATATAAATGAACGTCTAAAGCAGAGTTCAATAACTACCGCTAAAAACACAAAATTTATATATTTTTTAAATTATTCGTAAAATACTTTATATCTCAAACAATTATAAATATGTGCACTTAGATACTTGGAAATATAATTAAATAGTTGTCAATTAATGAAATTAGTAGAAATCAAACATGTATACTTAAAGATATTTGTGGAATCGATAGTTGCAGTCATTCCACGTGGAAAAGAACTAACATCAAATGACATAATATTAGCATGATAGTTACTAAGTTGAGGAATAAGCATAAAAGTGAGATATCCAAGTAATTGGGTAAATTAATGTAAAGCTTCAATATAATAATTTAAACAATAAGCATACAATTTGGTAGCATTTTCTAAAAATCACAAAGTTGGTGATATTTCTTTATTTATGTCCCCAAATTCACTAAATTGTTGCCACATTTGCTGCCAAAAAAAAGAAAAAATCTTTTTTATAACGTATAAATCGTTCTCTGAAGGGCATAGTATTTCAAAGACAACCCGTGGTAACTGAAGAATCTTAGTCAATTAATCTCAATTTAAAACGATATTACATTTTTGTACGATTTTACTGCTTAAGAACGAAAATATGCACTATATTAAGAACAATAATTGTCTTAAAAATCATGCTATTCACTTTTAAATAATGCACTGCCCTTTATGCGATAATGCATAGTACGAAGAAGTAAAAGCAACAATATATTTTATGAATGGCAATTCATAAAATATATTGTTATTTTTACTTTCTTATACTATGCATTACTGTATAGAGAAAGTATTGTTTTCACGAAAATTTTCGAATTCGAGATTTTGATGCCAAAATATGTTTTAGGACTTCCTGAACAAGTTTTGACTATTTTTGTAGTTATGTCTGTCTGTCTGCATAGCTGTGGTAGATTTGATATTTGTGATAACTTCCACAAATATTAATAGTTTCCACGAAACTTTATATCCGGTTTTGTTGTAAAAAATCTAGAACTAAATAGAATTTTTTTAAATTGAAGAAAAAACTTCGAAATATATTCGAAATTTTATATTTTTTAAAATGGCAGTATAGGACAAAATTTGACATAATCCTGCATAAAAGGAGTTACTTGTGGCACAATGATCGAGAGACTTCAGAATTTCATTCATTGTTGAGAAAAATAGCCCCGATACAATTTTCATGTTCGTGACGTCATTAGCCCCCCTTGGCGGAAGGGGGCAAGTTACCTCCACGGAGGTACTTTGTCAAGTATGGTATCATTCGAAATATTTTTGAAAGCCCTTTAAAATGAAAAGTAACACGTTACAATTGTAATAATTTGGACAAACGATGCAGATTTTTTCAAAATTGTACCTATAAAATATAGAAAAAAAACACAAACTACTTCAAAATGGATTCTGGTATGAGAAAGTCGAGTGGAACCACACTTCAGTTAATATTTTATCATTTCAACTCTGAAAAAAGAAACTCGAAAATCTAAAGTATTTTTCCTATTTTAACCTTGCTGAAACTCTAGAGTCCTGTTACGTTTACAGATTAAAATAATCATACGAAATGCCATATAAGTTTCTGTAGAGTGACCCTTATGACCCTTATATATTCCATGACCCTTGACCCAAATGAGCACAATTACCCTTATATATTCCATAACCCTTGACCCAACTGAGCACAATGACCCTTATATATTCCATGACCCTTGACCCAATGAACACAATTACCCTTATATATTCCATGAATTGCACGAACAATAAAAATTGTTACTAAAGCAAAATTATTAAAGCTCTGATAAAAATATCATATTAAGCTATAATCCCAGTTTATAGTAATGAATTACATTACTCACTTTTCAATCGGAAAATGGTTAATGAATTGCTTTTATTCCGCGAGTGTTTTCCACTATCACTTTATACGACCTTACAGAATTTTTAATATATCTCTTTGCGTAAGTATGGATCCCGTTTACACTAATAAAAAAAATCTGTATTCTTGTCACTTTTCCCATAAGAGATAGCGGCGACAGAAATACTTTAAAGCTCTCGCAAAAGAAAATGGTTAGCAGGGTTGCCTGCTCCTTCATTACTCTGCCATTTAAGAGCAGTGACATGTCGCACCTATCTCGGGAGGAAATTTTTTTATCTCCCCAAATATGTAATTGCACAATCACTTCTTAAGAGAAGTAAAACAAAATATTAACAGAAGAGATTTCAGTTTTCCCCTTAATGGTAGATGGTGGTTTGAAATGTATTTTATTGAAAAGATAAAATTTCAACTTTGTCTAACTCTTGCCTTGAACTGTTGTTGCACTTATTTCTCGAAAATATTCTTTGAAATACACGAGGGGCTGTACCGGAGGTACGTCTGCAACGTAGAACACGTCTTGCCACACTGGTGCTTGCAAATGAAACAGCGGTTTACATAAGAATTCCATTTATTTCTACAAACTGCCAACAGTAGTCTATGATAGAAGAAATAAGTTACAAAGGGAAGACACTTAACTTCTGGGTATCTTTCAAGTAGTCTTCAAGGTCGTCCATAAAGGGGAGGGGCAAACATCAGTGGAGTAGAGAAGACCGAGCTTCAGAGGAAGCCCAGACGGCCAATATTTTATTTTGGGGGCTGGAGAAAAGACATAAAATTCGCAAAGGAATGAGAAAATCAAATATGGAGGGGGGGGGGAGCCGGAAATCCACATCCAACCCCTTTCATCGCATCTTAAAATATCCACTCCCCGACCACAAAATGAGTGGGTTCCTTACTCGGTCCGTTTTTACCTCGAAAGAGGTCTCGAGACTTGCGAAAACCTGGGCGATTCATTCAAAAAATTGAAGACCTGCCACTGATAAAGAGCTTACTATTAATCAACGGATGGATTTATGAATTTTTTTTTCTAGAGTATCTGTGATATTGTAAGCAAGCGGCTGAAAACACTGAACCATGAATGGCAAGTCCATTTCTCTATATCGCAATATAAAAATCGGAGATGTTTAAAACGTATGAAAAGTATACATTTTTTAAAATTCGTTAAATATCGTTTAACAATCGTATACATTATTTTCATAGTTCGCTTGAAAAATAATTTTGATCTTCCCGATGGTGTCAAGATTGAAACTATGTGATAATGTTAAGGTAAAAAATAAAATATTAAAAATAAAATAACTAGAAAATTAATTCTCAAAATTAAAAATAAAGCTAAAGTGCACCTATTCGGATCCTGAATACTTGTGTACCAAATTTCATGGTCATACAGCGATTAGATTTCCCGCTACGGACTGCACAGACAGACAGGCACACAAACATCTTCTTTTATTAAGCAAGATATTGTCTTTCTTCTAAATATAGCTGGGGACCCCTGGTATACAGGGTGATTCAAAAAGGCAAATGAAACGTAAAAGCGCCAATGGGCGCTTATTGGTGAAACCGATGAGGTAAGGCAAAAACACAAGAATGACATAGAAGTTATAAAATGGCATTTAATAAACAATAATTACAGTAATGGCTCAAAAGAGCAACCGCCAACATGACAACATGAATGTATATCTCACAGTGACGATGGGATTGGCGTACTCTCTCGAACAGACCAGGCATGTCGGGCACTTCAGCAGCAATGACTGAAATTCTGGCGACGAGTTCCTCTTCAGATTTAAGGGGAGTGTCATAGACGGGACTTTTGAGATATTTCCACAAAGAGAAGTCAAGACACGACAGATAGGATGATCGTGGAGAATCATCTAGCCCAATCCATCGTCCTGTAATGCCTTTACGTTTAATTTCCGACCCGGTAAACCATGACGAAAAATGCTTGGTTTGGTGCATACTACCACCTCGTAAAGTTTCCCCATTCTTTTTTAATCACCCTATATAGTACAAAATATAATTTATATGTTGAACCACTAAAAGTGAAAAATCAGCCTTCTACCTTGGAGTGTCTGGGTGGTAGTGGTGGGGGGAGGGGTCTTTAGACCAACATGGCTACATTTCCTCCCTCTTTACCATGGATTTTAGTCTTAAGAGCTTGCTATGGCCTAGTTCCAAGAAATGGGATAAGTAACAACAACAGTATGCTAATAGTATAAAAATAGTATTTATTTGCACAATCAAGACAAATACATTCACTGACGTCGCTAAGCTGTTGCCAACTTGAAAAAGGAACTTTGAAGAATTTTTACAAAACATTTTAAAAGGAATAACGTAGATAAAAAATATTATTAAGATGATTTATTTTTTCATTCTAATAAAAATTGTAATAAAAGTTGAATTAAGCACTATGAAATATGAATGTATGAGAAAGTCCAGTGGAGACGCACACTTTTGATATTTTTATACTGGTATAACCAACTTAATAATTTTGCACTAATATAATCAAGAGTCTCAAAAGTCAAAGAGCGAGAAAAGGCATAATCGTTTTCATCATGAGAGAAATTTCATTAAACAGCAATGCTTTTAACTCAGTTACGTAAACAGGTGTCATTTATATTTCATGTCTTCTGTATTTTAGCCATTCTTTTTAATTTGATTGTTAGTGGGGATAACAAGATACGAAAACTGCGTATTTACTGGCCCCGAGGTCGGCAATTTTAAAACCTGTATTTTTTTATATTTTGCAGTGTTTCTTTATCTTGAATTCTTCTAAAAATACAAATTTTAGTTTCTTCAAGAAATGCAAACCAGGAGAGATCAAATAAGGAATTTTTAGTTTAAAAGGGTTCCCCTAAATTCTAAAAGCCACTTATCTAGAATATTCAACTTAGTTCCATCCCTTATCTGTTCAACTCATTTGTGTGAAAATAGTTCGATTCATGATTCAATGGAAGTCAAGCCGCAGATCGCGAGTTTGTGCCTGCTATAACATTATATTGACAAGATATATGTGTTAGACTTTCATGATTTATCCCAACATTTTACATTTTGAAGTTCAAACTTTCTTATTTTTTTTTAAAAAAAAGTATCATAGCTTAAGTACCAGAATTTTTATTTTAAACTTTGCTATTTAATAAAAACTATATTATAATACAAAGATATTTTAAATTTATAATCCTCTCAAAGAAAGTTTCAGTCTCTCTTTAATTTATATGCTTTTCATAAATATTTACATATCCCACTGGCCCCACTTATTAGATTATATGCTGAGTCTTTATTATGAATATTTGAAATAGTCAACGGGAACGTGACTTCAAAAATTGACATAATGAGATCTAATTGAACTATAGGCGCAAGCCATGGTCACAGAAGGGATGTTGACGATCGGATTAATTTTTGTAGACTCAATTAGAAGAATGTAGTTGTTAAATTAATAGGGGACCTAGTAGTTAGAGAGCAACACCCCTAGTCACTAGATTAAACTATAGTCACAGTTTTCGGGACGAATTGGTCGCATACACCATTTTACGTAAAACATCCGCATTTCTTGGCAGAACCATTTTCGATATATTAAAAAAAAGCAGGGCAAACATTTTTTTTTTTTTTTTTGCTTTCACTGGTAAGGTTGACGTTTCTTTGTCTCCTAAAGGAGGCTGTCTTTATACCCAAAAAAGATTAGCACCTTTATTTTATTCTCTACTGTATTTAACGAATATCTGTAGCATTAATTTGATCTACATGTTATAAAATTCGATAATTGATTACTTTCTGCGTTATCTTGATGGTCATTAGGTTTTGCCTAACCAGGAGAGATCAAAAAACGAATTTTCAGTTTAAAAAGGTTCCCCTAAAATATAAAAGCCACTTATCTAGAATATTTAACTTATCTCCATCCCTTAACCGTTCAACTCATTTGTGTGATAATAGTTCGAAACATGACTCATGATTCAATTAAAGTCAAGCCGCAGATCGTGAGTTTGTGCCTGCTATAAAATCCTATTGACAAGATATATGTGATAGGCTTTCATGATTTATTCTAGAATTTTAAATTTTAAAGTTCAAACTTTCTTATTTAAAAATCGTATCATAGCAGTACCAGAATTTTTATTTATAACTTTTTATTAAATAAAAATTATATAACAAAACCTCTATTATTTTATTCTCTACTGTATCTAACAAATATTTCTAGCATTAATTGAATCAGCATGTTTATAAATTTCAGTAATTGATTACTTTCTGCGTTATCTTGGTAGTCATTAGGTTTTGATGTGAATTGAAAATAAATCTTTTATAATGATAGCACAAACTGTTCTAAATGTTATAGATTTTAGTATATTTAGGGATATTTCAGTGCTCTGTTTATAACATTCTTAAATGCCTCGCTAAAAACACAAGTTTAATAAAACTATCAAAGTGAATTAAATATTTAAGAGTAGAAACTATTTTCATCATCTTGAACAGCGGCTTCTAAACTTTATTTGCACGAGTACCGTCTAATTGTGCATTTCTTTGAATTCCAATTGCTCGTTTCTATGCTTTGTACTCCTTGATTTTTCGATTATTACTTTCAATTATACTATTTATATATTTCAATAGTACTCCCTTTCACGCATTACAATCAGCTACGACATTCTTATGGCACATGAACAGGACAAGCCATTTTTAAGATGATGATGCGACTGTTCAGTATAAAACAAATCGAATGTGGGCAGCACATGATTTTCCCTCCAGACTAGATTTATTTTTTATTACTTCATTTACTTATATACATTTAATTTAAAATTTATAGTACAAAGAAACGTATTAAATAAATACCTAATTTAAATTACAAATTTACAATTTTTTAAACATTATCTTTTGTTATTCATCGACTTTATACGCATTTTAAAACGTTGCCAACTAGCTGAAATTTAAATAAATAATTCAAGAACAGTTTATCCTGCAGCAGCGGTTCCCAACCTTTTTCACCCGAGTACATCCTGGCTATCAATTTCTTTCAATTCTACCTTTTCTTGTCATTTTTTGGCATTGCACCCTTTTTTTCTAATTCTTTCAGATGATCACACTGATTAAATTGTCCATACATTTCAATAATGTCTAATGATTCATTTTTCAATTGAATTCTCCAAGTTTTTTAATTTAATAAATATTGTAATTACCATAAATTGGATTTCTTATAAATAAAAATGCACGTTACAAGTTTTAAAAAGCACAAAAATTTTATATATTTTATATCAAGTAAAATTGTACTATGCTCCAGATCTCTACATTGAAATTTCATAGAACAGATGCAAAAAATTTAAAACTTACTATATGTACTTTGCTAATATTGTGTATGTATGTATACCAAGAACTCATGGAAATGCCTAAAAACGAAAAAACATTATTGTAAACGGTCCCAGAAAATGTTGAAAATGATACTTAGTTTCTGAAGTATAATATTGACTTTTCATCGGAAACGATGAGCAACCAACTATGATGTAACAGCAAGTCTGCTTAAAGAGAGTTCATGGAACACATATTTCTTCAGATGCGGCAAAATTTCGAAGTGGCACACTTGAAACCAGAACAGGTGACACAAAGTGGAATTATTTGTGTTTAGTTTTGTTTAATATTAAGAATATGAATTTAGTAGCATAAGTAAAATTTAAAATATTGTGGTTCTCAATTAAAAAAAAAATATGGTTTAAAAAACATCCATTTGTCAAGTCCATCGCTGGTGAAATATTTCCGCGTATCCCTAACTATCCCTTTACGTACCTCCAGGATTATGCATACCCCAGGTTGGGAAACTCTGTCCTAAAGTAATGAGAATGACACAAAATATTGCGTATAAAGCTAACATTTTATTCGATGCATTTAAACAGTCTTTAATATCAGATTTTGTCCCCCAAATTTTATAGGTCAAATTTCATGAAATTTCGTAAATTTCTGCGCTAGAATAGATACATACATTGCACACATACACAGACGCTATGCTAAAAATAATTTATTCATATTCTAGTCTGTCGATAACACATAAATCTGTCGAAAAGTCGTATTTCAATTTTCGACCTATCTCCAATATTTTCCCTATACGTTCCCACGTAGTATTGTAGAGAAAGTAAATATATGATGCATGCGTAATGACTTAAAAAAATACGCATTTAGAAATATTTCTAGAACATGAAACCAGAAACTACGCAAAAGTTTCCCTGTCAATGCTTTCAAGAATTCAACATAATCCCTCATTGCCTGACAATTGGTCGACAGAACCTTTAATGTGGTGCCACTCGACACCACCAATGACATCCGCTTTCTCGAAAATTGAATATATAACTCGGTGATGATTTTAGCATTTTCTGTCGATACTTTATAAGCAACAAATACTCTCTCGACAGGGAGAGGATGAAAATATCGCGTTGACACTAATCCTCCCCGTCTCATGGGGATCAAGACATGAAGATGACCCAATGAATTATGCATGACCCTATTTGAGTTACGAAGGGTTTTTGTTTCGAACCACCCTCGTTGCAAAACAGAAGCAGAAGCGATAAGAATCTGACAGTGGAAATTATGTCTCTCGATGAATTTCATGCAGGACTCTTCACATTAAAGCCCGCAAATCATATGAGAGTCTGTAACTGATTCAATCTATATAAATAAAATTGAAAACCCATCTGTTTATTCTATCCCTAGATAACGACTGAACCGAATTTCATGAAATTTTGATGGGTAGCATTGGTAGGATCCCCACGTAAAATTGAGACGTCCGTCACACGGATATCTGTCTGGATGTCTTCATGCCCTTTTGCCTGTCTGTCAGTCTTCGTATCCTTCTGACTGTTTCCGCACTTTGAATACGACCCAATCATTATACGAGTCTCCAAATTAGCGTGTTTATTTTTAGCCTTTCTACAATAAATACAATTCAAAATCCGATAACGTAATCCCATATTATTACATGGGCCTTTATCTTTAAAATTATGGAAGCTTTCTAAATTAACAAAAAAAAACCTTTTAATCTCAAAAGCCACAAATGAAACAACTACCATTATTTCTGACCCTAGTAAGAAGGAGGATGGAAATGTAATCTAGCTATTGTTTAAGTATTGTAATTGTTATTAATGTTCCGTTTGGCGTCTCCTCTTTCGTCTGTCTCGAAGGCCAGGCAAAAAAAATACAATGCATGACGTCAGAAAATACAATGCATGAAGACGTAACACATTTAAGCATATATATACTTTCATTTTTGATTTTGACGATTTTAAAAAATTATTCCACCAAAATAAGCAGATTCTGTTTTCCGGAATCGTAGCAAAATTTAATCAGCACTAGGGTAACCACGCATGACTTATCTACCGAATTTTGTGGAATTTCGTCCAATAGTTTTTATATAAAGTTGATACAAACCTTGCACAAGCACACACACACACACACACACAAACGTCATGCTAAAAGTGGTGGGTTCGTATTTTAGAGTACTCAAAACGTGTAAATCCGTCAAAATCTAGAGTTTCGATTTTCGACACGATTCCGATACTTTCCTTATGCATATAACCATCTATTGTGGGAAAAGTCAGCATCTGATGTGGGCAGCACATGACTGTCTCTACAGGCTCACATTCATTTTCACTTCCTTTCTTTCATAATTCATTAAATTCTATTGCACACACGCGCGCGGGAAAAAATAAAACACTGGCAATTATGGGGACTGGACATTTTTTCAAAGGCGGCGCGGCAAACATGTGAAAAACTGAAATATTTTGAAAACGGTTAGTCCTATAAAAATAGGGCAAGTAAAATAAACATTTAATTGTTACATCTAAGCATATTTTAGTCTTTTATTTTAGGTTTTTACGATTTAAACGAATCATTTAAAAAAAAAAAAAGTTTTTTTCGAATTGCACCAAAATCTATTCCGCACCAGGGCAATTACACAGGGGGATGACACACAAGTGACTTATCTACTTGTGAAATTTGGCCAATTAGTTTTTCAGTAACACTAAAACATTTACAAGCATGTTACTGAATGTTTCAGGCGAATCAGCTGTCCGTAATGGGGAGTAAGGTTCCTGATAGTTATGATAATATATATATATATATACACAAACAAAAACAACGCTTCGGCAGATGATAATTAGCTGAATATTTCAGAAATGAAGCTGAAACTTTCATGGGCATCTGTAATTGTGGCTTTTCTTATCAGTTTGCCGAAATTATCAACAAAATAACTAAAAAATATGAGCAAAGGTTGCACAATGTTTTACAGTGTAGTGTAAAATAGATACATTGCACATACAGGCAGATACATACAGACGTTAAGCTAAAAATATGATTTTCGTGATCTAGTATACTCGAAACGTGTAGATCCGTCGAAAACTCGAGCTGCGATTTTCAACGCATTTCCAATACTTTCCTTATATATTACAATGTATTGTAGGTAAAGTAAAAAAATATGATATGGGGAGCAACACATGAATTCAAACTCAAAATTATTTTCCTTTTTTTTTTTTACATAAAGCATTGAATTTAATTGCAGAAAATAACATGGGCTCTTTTTCTGATAGTATATCCAATTTGTATTATTAATGCATCTTCGTTTCATTTCGCAAATCAATGCACTTTAAAGTCTTCAGCTCCTCAAAATTCTTAAAAACTGAAGTACATCGAAAATAGTTCATCCGAATCATAGGATCAGTCTCATTTGCTTTATTGTAAAAAATTACACGAAGAGCTAGTAATTAATATATTTCAGCAACTTTCAGTCAATTATTTAAGATTTTTACGATCTTTGCGAGCCATTTTCCAAAAAAGGTTCGATTTTTCAAAGTTCTCAAAAGTTTCTTTTTTCAAGTGGGCAACATATTAGGAAAGCGTATGAATGCCTTTAGCTGATCTGTCTTAATAAAAACTATTGTGATACCATTAAGAGCCATAGATCACCAATACCCCCCCCCCCCCAATATACTACCATAATTGTTCCGGAAACTGCCATTATTTTAAATAGGAAATAATGCTATGAAAATATAACAATTCGAATACAGTGAATACAGGTTATAACGCAAGTTGTATGCGATATTATAAAAAATTACCAAAACGTCGTTCCGGTGTGTCCGACCCGAATACACTAGCATGTAACACACTGGTTAAAGACATGTTTCTGTTAAAATCTTGGATTTAAAAATTTCCAGTAAAACAATACGTTTCTATACAATAATATAATAAAGAAACAAAGGTCAATCATGCATAAAGCATTGATTATGAAACACTTACCAACTGCAATGCAATTTGATTTAAACATCTCTAAAATGCGATACATTCAGTTGTGATATTTTTTAAATTATCACAGTACTATCATAATTTATTTTATTTCAAAACATGGAGGTAAAAGTACTTTCTAATTCCATGCTTAAAACTTCATCGAAAAAGGCAACGCTATAAAATCGTCTGCTTCTCTATGTAAAATCAATGAATATTTCATACATATCACCTATATTCCAGACTCCAGAGCTCAATAGTTTTGCGTTACAAAAGTTCAGAAATTCTTAGACAACTCATCTTACAGCTTGATCTGTTTACATTCTGCGTTATAATTAGGCTTTGTTGTTGAAATAATCAAACTTTGATGATCATTTAAACTAAAAAATATTGTAATTGCGTTGGCGCAGAATAGAGATGCACAAATAATAAGCAAAAAAGAAGCTGTTTTAGGACAGATGCAACACTAAATATAAATTTAAAATAACTTTAAAAATCACAATTTTGACACTGGAAAAAAAGATGGATGCCATATTTTATTTTGAAGTGGGTCTCGTGAACTCTTCATATAATATAGGTGTAATTATTATTTTAATTTTTATTTAAAAACTACCGAACCTATTTTGCTGAAATTATTTTTATATATTTTACGGGATAATTTTAATATTTCCTAAAATTTTCAAAGCAATTTGCGAATTTTAACTTCGTTTAAAAAATGTTTGAAAAATTAGGTCCCATAGGGTTCAATATATTTCATATTTTCAACATTTCATTTAACATTTCATTCTAACATTGCATTTTGATTAAGTCATTTTTACGACAGTTATCGTGCGAACGGACAGACAGACAAAATGACCAAAGTCATAAACACTTTTCAACTATGTTGGAAAGTGCTAAAAATGATTTAAATCTATTTGATAGAAAACTGATCCAAAGCGAGACAAAGAAATGACTCGCGTTTTAACTGTAGAGATGGTTTTTATAATCACAACGCGCGCCAACAAAAGATGTTTACTAAATAGTCCTTCCAGTTACCGGCACTAGTCAATACACTTAAAGCTGGATTATAACGGCATTACTTACTTTACTATCGATGACTCACAGAAAATGATTGATTGCACAGAAAATAAGCAAAAATAAAACGGTTTTAGAACGAATGGAACACTAAATATAAATTTAAAAGAACTTTAAAAATCATGATTTTGACACTGTGAAAAAAGATGGATGCCATATTTTATTTTGAAGTGGGCCACGTGATCTCTTCGTATACTATGGCTGCCATTATTATTACTTTCCTTATATACATAATGTATAAGGAAAGTATTGTGACGGGCTCGAAAATTCGAATTCGAGTTTTCGACGGGAGAGCACGTTTCAAGCATCCCTGATCACGAATCAAACATTTTTGAAGTGATGTCTGTGCGTGTGTGTGTGTGTCAGTGAGTCTGTGGAGACGATAACTGACGAACGAATGGACTGATTTGAACGAAATTTGGTACAAAAATCACAATCCCTAAACACTGGAAGCCTATTGTTTTTATACGCAATCGAATGTTCAGAACTCCCCTAAATTTTCGAGTGAAATTTTGAAAAAATCGTCAAAAAATCAAAACCGCTAATAAAGTTACGCAAATAGACATTTCCTATGTAATTTTTCATTAAAAAACGATTGAGATAAATTTTAGAACGCTAACATGAACCGTTCTCGAGATATTGCACATTTAAAAAAAATATCAAAAAGTTATATAAAATAAAAAAAAATATTTCCTATTGAGAAACATGTTCACTTTTCATATGTAATACAATGCGATAAATTGGGTGACATCATTCCCGTGGATCTAGCTCGTTCCATTCATGAGGAAAGATACTTCGAGTAATACTTTTGTATTTGAACGCCAATAGTCATTTATCTGCTATAAGAATAACTTATTTCTCTGTCAGTAAAGCTTGGCGAGATTTTGGCGACGAATTTGGCGGAATGTCGCCAACTTGGCGACTTTTTGAAATGTTGTTAAATTAACGAAAATCTCGCCAAATGGATTAAAATGACGACTCATTGTCGAAAATTCAATATCTTGGAAAGAATATAAATATCTAATATAAGAAAAACCTATTTTTTTACTGTAAAAGTAGTAAATTCATTGTATTATATATAAGGAAAGTCATGTGTTGCCCACATCAGATTTTTTTTATTTTAAAAACTACGGAACCTATTTTGGTAATTTTTTTTAGATATTTTATGGGATAATTTGAATACTAAGAAAGTAATTTGTGTTTTCAAAGTAATTTGTGAATTTTAACTTTGTTTAAAAAATGTTTGAAAAATGAGGTCCCACAGGGTTCAACGTATTTCACTTTTCAACCCGGATTCAATCCAAAACTAATTGGGTGATATTATTAATTTACGTTCCCATATGTCCTACAAACTGTCTGAACAACATACGAAAATTTCATTTTGATAAAGTCAATTTTACGACAGTTATCGTGCGAACGGACAAACAGAATGTCCAAAGTTATAAACACCATTCAACTATGTTAGAAAGTGTTAAAAATGATTAAATCTATTTCATAGAAAACTGATCCGGTTCGAGACAAAGAAATGACTCGCGTTATTAGTATAGAGACGGTTTTTATAATCACAACGCGCGTCAACAGAAGACGTTTACCAAATAGCCCTTCCAGTTACCGGCGTTGGTCAGTGCACCGAAAGCTGGATTATAAAGACGTTACTTGCTCCACTGTCAATGACTCTTGTGTTCACACCCAGAGAGCGTCATTTCTCAAGTTCATGTCAAACTCTCTGCGACAGATTTTCTCATTCCCAGATCATAATCTCAGATGTGTTTCCGTTTCACATAAAGGTGAAGACACTGACAAATTTTACTTAATAAAGCTATAAATAATTCATGCAGCTGAGACCCCATGTCAGATCGCTGTAAATGAATGAAATTTTACTGTCAAAGTCGCCCCACCTTTTCCGTGTTAATTTTGTGCCGTGGTGGCTAAAAAGCGTTTTTATTTTTATGAAAACATTGATCCCGGATCATTATTTAGCACATAATAACATAATAATGAATTTTTCGTGCCAATATATAGTAAGATCGATTTGAACTAAGATTTGGTAATATTTTTGCAGCGTTCTTTGAAGGGTTTGTTTTGGTTTTGTAAGACTCGGAGGGGTGACTCCAATACTTACACCTGGTAATTATGTTTCCACTCTATATTAATAAAATAGAAAACTTCATTCGTCGGTCTGTTTGTCCCATCATCACGGAAGAGTGGCTGTATCAAATTTCATCATGAAGTTTTGATATGTAGCCTTCGAAACGACCCACTTAAAATTTAGAAGTTCGTCAATCTTTCTGTCTTCAGGTCGTTTCGACTGTTTCATCACTTTGGGTGTGACCCAATTTATATTATAGCAGTTTTTTGAATAATATACGAGTGAGGTGAACCTATTTTTTTTAACCTATATTCTGTTTAAACCTATTTTTGGTTCTCTTTAATTTTAAAACCTTTACAGAAATCGAATGTTTTTGAGGCGATGTATGTGTGTAGGTAAGTGTGTCGAAATCCCAGACCTCACAGCCAACCCAGAGGTTTATGGCAGTTAAACGTGAGGCCGGGAGAGTAGGTAAGTGTGTGAACAATATTATCTCCGAGACAAATTAATATGCTCAAGCGAGATTTTTGCTTGAGTGTTGCAGTTAGTGCATGTGTAATATTTGAGAACCACCACTGCTTTATAAAGAAATATATTATTAATACAGTCACGTTCAAT
Source organism: Amaurobius ferox (assembly GCA_951213105.1). Taxonomy (NCBI): domain Eukaryota; kingdom Metazoa; phylum Arthropoda; class Arachnida; order Araneae; family Amaurobiidae; genus Amaurobius; species Amaurobius ferox. The sequence goes on from OX578146.1 coordinate 122,502,989, forward strand.
AAGTAATCATTTTATATATTTAATTTTATTCTGCAAAAAATTGGAACTTTTGAAACGCTGGGCTGTACTCATCCCGAGGCAGTGTAAGTCCTTTGAAATTATTTATACAGCAAATAGATAAAATATAAATTATGTGAGCAGAACATGAATTTCTCTTTATATTAATTTTTGTTTTTAACTGAATATTAATTTTTAATATAAAATGAACGTTTACGTAAAATTGAATCACATTTCCAGTTTTTCAATTGTTCAATTTTTGCTTGGTAATTTTTTATTTTTATTGACGTCAAATTGCTAAGATTCACATACACTGAAAACTTCGTCAAAACGATTTATCTTAGCATATCGGAATGGATTTTTCAGGAAAAATTTTACTCTGAATAAAATTTGATCTGAAGTTTTCCTATGACAGTACATATTTAACCTTTTATTTAAATTTTTACTAACCATGACGTAAAAGAGAACTGTGTTTGGTTTCTTAATATTTGCGAAATCTAATGGCATGAGAATAAATAAATCCACACCTGTAAATTCACGAAACATTCTTATACATTATAGTTGACACCTTCGTACACTACATTTCAATTACAAGGATAGGCACACCACAGTCATATCTCTGAAAATAGCTGTTTGGTGATCTTTTAGCATCCACAAAATATGTAAATCTAATAAAAACTCAATTTCGAATACTCTTCTATACATAACATATTATGTATTATAATGAAAAAATATAAAAATGCGTTAAATGTTGTGAAAAAAATATTTTCAGGCTACAAATGTAAATTCCCAGGAACAAAAGTGCTATATATATATATATATATATATATATATATATATATATAATAATAATAATAATAATAATAAATAGTGTGAAAATTTGAAAATCCAATGATAGAATAGAGAGAAGTTGCAACTCAAAAAACCCCAACATTAAAAAATGCCTAACTAAAAAGTATCAAACAGTGAATCATCAATCATGTGGAATATAAGAGGCAAACCTCTAGTCATCAAGCTGAAGATAAACAACAAACATCAATGGAAAGGAATCGATAAAATAAAATAAAATAAAACACAAGCATTAAAGTTTACACGTGGACAAGCCCTAGACCTAAACAAATGAATTGTTCATTTCGATAAAACTCTTCGTCAAGTCCAAGTATTTCATCAAAATGAACACAAAATGCATGTTTCTAATATCAGTGATAGATTACATCAGCAAATCTTCAATTAAATGGAAAAAATTTCAAATTCCGAGTCATCAAGTTAATGATAATCGGCAAATATCAATGATATGGAATCGATAATAGAAAAGCTTAAAATCCAAGCATTAATGCAATACACGTGGAGAAGGGCTAGGCCCAAATAATGGAATTATTCACTTTGCCAAAACTCTTCATCAGGTCCAAGTATTTTGTCGAAGCAAACACAAAATATGTATATTTCTGAAGAAATAGATAGATGATATCTATAAACTATTTCTACTTGGAAAACATACATAAAGAAGGAAAAATAAAGGAAAAAAGAATACCTGAAATGAAACTGCATATGCCCGAACCAGTCGAACCCTGTAGCCCAGAATGAAGAGACCAGTGTTGCCATTCGTAAGAAATAAATAACAGTGATCCGAAAAGGCAAGAAAAAGTAATAAAATACAATAAGAGCTACAAAAAGGAGTGGCTTATAATAGAAAGGCTTGTGTTTAAGTGGATGTAAAAATAAAAGTAGTATTAATACAAGAAAATGGTGATATCTGGCTAATATAAGATACTACGAATAGAATTCATAAAAATTCAGCTAATCTAAACTTTTTAACTATACCATTTACTAAATAAGAGGGATATTTATATAAATTGTTGGTAATTTTTTGATTATATATTATTTTATATATATATATATATACGAAATATTGATGGAGTAAGGTAAATAGACAACTTAATAATTATGGGCCTATTTGCCTGCTTTGCTTATACTCAAGAAACGGCCTTATTGAGAATAGGATTGCCCTTTTTGGGGATTTGTTGAGCATTTATCATTCGCGGATTTTTTGGGTCCGCGCAGCGGCTATACCTATCATGAATTGTAGCTGCTAAAAAGAGCCTGCTAAAAAAGTCACCCCTGCAAAGTGGCATTTCTGTTTTTTTTTTTTTTTTTTTTTTTTTTGTTTTGTTTTTTTTTTTTTTTTTTTACAACTACTAGCTGTGAGCAAAATGTTGAAACATGTTTTACATATAAATTAGAAGGAAAATTGAATAACCTTCGGTCTTTAAGCGTGAAACCGATTCTATGTATACTGTTATCTGCAATGGGAGTGTCTTAATTACTTTGAGGAACGCCCCCTTTCTGGCGGGTTCTTGTGATTTCCTTCATGGCCTTTGTAACTTCGTCTAGCCCAAACTAAATTGCGAACGAATTTTATGCTGGCTACGTGGAAGGACTGCAATTGTCGGTTCCCACTAAAATTCTTAAAATTGCGACGAATGGCACGTTTTTCTTGCTGCCAATGCAATCAACGATTATTTCATGCTGATGAGCCCATAATAAGAGCGAAACCAGTCCCTGGATACTGTTATCTGCAGTAGGAGTATCTTCCTTACTAGCATTATTGTTTACATTTCTGGTTCTGTTCTCAGGGCTTGCAATATTGTTCTCATTAATTGTATAAGGCAGTGTAGAGAAAGAATTGGAATTATGCCGGAAATCGCAACTCGAGTTTTCGACGGATCTACACGTTTTGAGACCTCTAGAATACCAAATAAGTATTTTTAGCTTGACGTCTGTGTGTGTGCAATATATGTATTCACTCTAACTCAAAAACTAATGGACCGAATTTCATAAAACTTGGTAGGTAAGTCACTTGTGTGTGACTCTGAGGCTGATTAGTTTTTAGTATTATTTGGGATACAACAACCCGCCTTTTTTTGCGAAATGACCCGCAAAAATTGCCTGTATCCACTCTAACTGAAAAACTAACTGATCAAATTTTACAAAATTTGGTAAATAAGTCACTTATGGGTCACGCTGGTGCTGATTAGATTTTATTATAATTCGAAAAAGAAGAACCTGCATTTTTTTACGAAATGGTCCGCAAAAATTGTATATATCCACTCTATCTCAACTAATCGGCTGAATTTCATAAAATTTGGTAGATAAGGCACTTGTGGGCGACCCTGGTGCTGATTAGATTTTGGTACGATTCGGGATAAATGAGCCTGCCGTTATTGCGAAATGACCCGCAAAAATTGTATGTATCCATTCTAGCTGGCAAACTAATCGATCAAATTACACAAAATTTGGTAAATAAGTCGCTCGTAGGATACTCAGATTCTGGTTAAATTTTGATAAGATTCGGAAAAAAAGTATCTGCCTTTTTTTTGCGAAATGACCAACAAATCTAATATATTCGATATAAAATAAAATACTACATGCGCAAGATAGTGGAACTCTGAAATAAATGACTAAAATCGATGAAATATATTATTTTAGTACTTGTTCCACATGTAAAATTTGACAACGAAGCAAATAACTCTGACCCCATGACCATAGGATAAACCGTTCTCCATATATAGTAGTTTTTGGAATTTTAAGGACCTGAAGAATTTAAAGTGTATTAAGTTGCCATACAAAACGAAGATGCAATAAAAAAAATCTGATGTGGGCAGCACATGACTTTCCCTGCAGACTTATATTAACGTTCTCTTTATTTTAACTAAATTTATTTCACTTTTAATTCAATTTTCGTTCTCATTCGGTAACCGGGTTTTTTTCAAGGGTGGCGTAAAGAAAGTACGAAAAACCAAAATATCTCGAGAACGGCTAGTCCTAGTGTAATGGGGTTGGTCTTATTCTTTTCGTCGTTAAATATTACGTATTAAACGGGCATTTAATGGATATATCTGAGTATACCTAGTTCTTTAGTTTAGATTTTGAAGATTTTTGCGGGCCGTTTTGCAAAAAAAGGCAGGTTATTTTTTTCCGAATCGTACCAAAATCTAATCAGCACCAGAGTGACCTATACGTGACTCATCTACCGAATTTTGTGAAATTCGGTCCATTAGTTTTTCAGCTAGAGTGGATACAAGCTTTTGCGGGTCATTTCGCAAAAAAAGGCGGGTTCTTTTATTCCGAATCGCACCCAAAACTAATCAGCACCAGCCCCGCCCACAAGTGACTTACCTACCAAATTTTGTGAAATTCGGTCCATTAGTTTTTTAGTTACAGTGGATACAAAATCTGCACAGACAGACAGACAGACACACAGACAGACAGACAGACAGACAGACAGACAGACAGACAGACACACAGACACACGCACAGACGTCACGCTAAAAATGGTTTTTTCGTATTCTAGAGGTCTCGAAACGTGTAGATCCGTCGAAAACTCGAGTTGTGATTTTCGGCATGATTCCAATACTTTCCCTATACATTACCATGTATTGCAGGGAAAGTAAAAAGGGATTTGGATATAATATCAGAAAATCATTCATATTATTTTCTGCAATTAAACTCGATTTAATGCATAATGAAATAAAAAATTACAAAATGAATTTGAATCTGCAAGAAAAGTCATGTGTTGCTCACATCAGATTTTGTTTTCTAGTGCCTTGACTGTGAAGTGTTACAAATTTGTCAACAGAGGTCTAGCTGAGCAACGTAGATGGGGAGAAAGACTGCTCCGTTGATTGAATTATAGACCTATTTTTACTGGAGACGAATGTTCGTACGAGACAAAGTAATCGTAATGTTGACAACGGCAAACAAAGAAGGTCTTTATAGGCTCATAAAGCAAAAAAATCATAATCATCATCACTCATCGTGCCTAGTGGCACATAAGGTCTTCAGCTTGCGTTGCCACCCTGGTCGATCCTGTGCGGCAGCCCTTGCCTCTGACCAGCTCGCCCATCCCATCAAATTCCTCTCTTGTTCTACCAGTTTCCTCCAAGTTAACTTGGGTCGACCCTGAGATCTTTTTCTTTCGGGCGCCCAAGTAAGTGCCACATCAGGGATGTTATGCTGCGGTAAGAGCAAAAAATGCTGAGTGGAAAATTGAAGGACAACTGGTAAAATTTGAAACTATCAATGTTGAACAGTTGATAAACGACCGCCTTTCTAAATCTCAGTTGATTTTATGACAAAATGTAAAAACTACGAATATTATGAAATGCCCGGGTAGAAAGGATGAGCATACATTGCTGATTTTAAAACAGGTATGAAAGACGAGGCAACCAAGTGCTATTAAAGATTTGAAGAAAATAAAAATATAAATGCAGATATAAGAGCGAAATTTTAATACAGCTGAAAATTAGAATATTTAAACTAATAGCGAAAAAAAAAAGAGTTCAATAATTATACAATAATATACACACGGGTTATAAAAATGCCTCAGTGAACTATGACACCATTAAAATGTAGAAATTTTAGCTCTCTGGAGATAAAGATTAACTTTGGGAAACACTGCATAAAGGATAAGTCCTTTTTATAATTCGTTCTACCCTATTCATTTATCTGCGGCCTTTTTCGGCGCAGCTTCCTGGATTTTTTTATTGCCATTTCAACCATTGAATTATTAAAATCATTTATTATATTAAATATACTTATAAAATATTATCGGTATATGTGGACGGTGCACAAAAATATTTCATCTTTAATTTTTTATAATCTCAAACTCTGTGGGGAGATGTAATAACGTTGTCTGACATGAGCTTAAGTGAGGACTGTTCCAATGTTTTCCGTTGAAAAAAAAATGACGTATGTCCCGTTGGATTATAAATAAAATAAAATGAAATTTAAACTCGAGATGACAGAATTAGAGTCAATATAAAATTTACACAGAAAATATACTTCAATTTCCGTATTTTTCCCTGGTCATTTTAGCAAATGCGTAATGGATAGTGATTTGAAATGAAACCATTTGCTTAAAACTCAATTCTTCCCCCCCCCCTTCCCGCTGTCATATTCATTTCAAATAAACATTATTTCAATGCCCCAAGAAAACATTAAACGCTAAATATAGTAATAGGGAGTGGACGAATGTGGACGTGTCCATATACACAATTACTACATCAGCAGGTCATTCCCAATTAAATTTTGTTTATATTTTCTAAATAATCCTTTTTTTCCTTAATTGAACATAAATTTCATTATTTTCAGCGTGTACTTTCTTATAGGAGGAAGGGCCGTTATAACTCTTGCCTGGGATCTCACCCAAAAATAAAGTACAAGGTTCCCTTTGTACAGAACCTTACTGGCCCCAACCGGGAATCGAACCATGGATCTCCGAACTGGCCAGCCGACACTCTACCGTTTCTACTGGGGCGAAATTTCAAGCTCTTATCGTCGAGGTGGGCTCTGCATTCTCCACTCCCTAATGTCAGATTGGCGGATAACTGATAATCTGATTGACCACATCTTGCTATTTTTACCTCGGGTTAGTCTCCTGTTACTACTATTTTTACCGAAGTTAGTATTCTGCGTGGACGTTATCCTCTCAATTTGAAATCGGCACTCCATCTTCCAGAGTCCACTAAATCCGTACTAGTCGTACGAGGGTCACTTTCAGACCTTCGACATTTTTTTTAGACACGTTTTTTTTAGTAAAATTTTCTAAATTTTACTTTTAAAATTTTATTATTTTCTTTCATTTTAATCTATTTTTATTATGTTATTATACCTCACTCTAAATTTTATTTTTCAATGATCTTTTTATCTATATTCGTAATAACCACTTTCCCATTTTTTTAAAATGGACGTACTTGTCAAGTTCAAATATAATGTAAAACTGTCTGTTTAATTACACTATTTTTCATAAATTGTTATATTTTTAGACCTAAATAAAAGTTCATTTGGCGGGATGGTAGACCTCGGGTGCCTCCTGAATGCAGGAGGTATCCTTTCCCGGCCGTGCAGATAGCTACTCTAAACCCACTATGTGAGTCGCACGGTCTGAGGTCTTCAGACCTTCGACATTTTTGTATTTTTTCTAAATTTTATTTTCTAAATTTTATCCTAAATTTCTGTTTTTGTTTTCCATGTGCTTAAATTCCTTTCCTTTTCCATATATTTTCTTTTTTATATATATGTTTTCTAAATTTCGGTTTTGAAATTTTATTATTTTCTTTAATTTTAATCTATTTATCATTATGTTAATATACCTCACTATAAATTTTATTTTTTAATGATATTTTTATCTATACAGTAGACCCCCTATAACACGGAATCATATAAGACGGATTTGTATAACACGGCGGAAAAATTGTGATCGTGTTCGTATAACACGGTAAAAGAATGGGACAGATGTTTCGATTTTATTACGTTTTAGCTCCAATAATTAATATAACTTTTGGATGGTAACACTAAACATCATTGTGCTTCTCAAATTTCGGGGAAACCCCATTTTTACAGGAGATCGTTCGTCTCAGTTTGTTTCCAGTTGTGACGCACATTAAACGTGTCTGAAAAAACTTTTATATCGTACGATTTATTTTATTCAACTTAAATTTGAGGGAAAAAAACTTTTAGGAAAATAAATCTTTGCGAAATTAAATCCGATTTCATCTAGAGGAAGTACATATCTGTTATCTCTGGTACATACATACTACTAGTAACCAACACTTAGATGAACAAGAACTTATGCAACTGGCAGAGTCTTCCGAATCAAGTAGTGAAGAAAACTCTTTACGAATTTTCTGTGAGCCAGAGCAACATTTTACTACTTTAGAAAGCTTAAATGAGGGATTAGAATTGGCAAAAAATCTAGAAGAACATTTTACGAATAATGATTCATCAACAAAGCGCTCTCAGGAATTTAAGAAAAAATTGAAAGATTGTTAAGCTCCATATTTTGAAGGAAAAGAAAATTTAGAAAGTAACAATAATAAATTGTTGAAAGCACAAGAAGATACCCTTTTAAACAAAGAAAATAACAGAAGAAACAAGTGAATCTTCAAGCTATGAAATAGCACAACCAACATTTAAAAGAGGATGTTGTTGGAACCTAATTATAGATAGCTCCGACAGTGCATAAATGTCAAAAAAAAGTGTAACTGCTACTTTTACTTAAAGCAAAATGAATAACAAAACATTTTTAGTTTTAATATTTGTTTGTTTTGAAGAGAAATAAAAAATATTTTAACTCTTGCATATTAATTATTTATTTTACATCTTTGTTAAGTATCTGTATAAGTGTATGTTTATGCATAAGTAAACTGTATGTGAGCCGCTCATTTGACAAAACGATTAAGTCCATAAAAGAAAATGTAGAAAATATGTATTGATAAATTTTTATTCATTTCTTGTGAAAAAAGCAATTATTATTCAACGGCCATAAAAATTGTTGTCATGTAGTGCCTTAAGCCTGATTATTAAAGAAAGTTATTTTAAATATAACAAGTAAGTTAATCGCTTTGGGCTGTGAACGGCTCATGTATTTGTATAATCTAAGTGACTCGTACAACACGGATTCATATAACACGGAACGTATCTACCGTGTTATAGGGGGGGGGGGTCTACTGTATTCGCAATAATCCTTTCCCCATTTTTGAAAAATGGACGTACTTGTCAAGTTCAAATATAATGTAAAAGTGTCTATTTAACCACACTATTTTTCATCCATTTTTATCTTTTTAGACGTAAATAAATGTTTGTTTGGCACGATGATAGACCTTGGGTGCCTCCTGAGTGCAAGAGGTATCCATTCCCGGCCGTGTGAGCTAGCTACTCTAAACCCACTATGTGAGTCGCACGGTCTGGGGTCTGCAGACATCCGACATCTTTGTACTAACCTACAAGGTTGATGTGTTCAGGCGCCATTGTAAAAAACCTTACTGCCCCAACCGGGAATCGAACCCTGGATCTCCAAACTAGCCCGCCGACGATCTACCGTTAAGCTACTAAGACGAAATTGCAAGCTCTTGTCATCGACGTGGGCTCCGAACCTTTTCCATTATTAGACAGGCTGGATACACAGGGTACTTCCCAAAGAATGTACGAAAGGAATATAAAATCAACAGTTGGCCGTATAAATTAAGTGAAATATGAAAAATAGTGAGCAAATAGAGGAGAATTTAGCAATGATAGTTGCAACTCCTCCTCCGGAAACTATAATTTCATTAAAGTAAAAAATTGAATTTTTGATATGCACCCCCACCCCTCCCAATAAAAAAAATCTGATGTGGGCAACACATGATTTTCCTTATATAATGTAATGAATTTACTACTTTTACAGTAAAAAAAATAGGTTTTTCTTATAGTAGATACTTATATTCTTTACAAGATATTGAATTTTCGACAATTAGTCGTCATTTTCATTGATTTAGCGTCATTTTCATCCATTTGACGAGATTTTCGTTAATTTGGCAGAATTTCAGAAAGTCGCCAAGTTGGCGACACTCCACCAAATTCGTCGCCAAAATATCGCCAAGCGTTATGGACGAAGAAATAAGTTATTCTTACAGCAGATAAATGACTATTGGCGTTCAAATACAAAAGTATTACTTAAAGTATCTTTTTTCATGAATGGAACGAGCTAGATCCACGAGAATGATGTCACTCAATTTATCGTATGATATTACATATGAAAAGTGAACATGTTTCCCAATAGGAAATATTTTTTTTTTATTTTATATGAATTTTTGATAATTTTTTTTAAAATGTACAATATCTCGAGAACGGTTCATGTAAGCGTTCTAAAATTTATGCCAATCGTTTTTTAATGAAAAATTACATAAGAAATGTCTATTTGCGTAACTTTATTAGTGGTTTTGATTTTTTGACGATTTTTTTTAAATTTCATTCGAAAATTTAGGGGGGGTTCTGAACATTCGATTGCGTTTAAAAACAATAGGCTTCCAGTGTTTATGGATTGTGATTTTTGTACCAAATTTAGTTCGAATCGGTCCATTCGTTCGTAAGTTATCGTCTCCAGACTCACTGACACACACACACACATACTTTCTCACACACACACACACACACACACACACACATACTTTCTCACACACACACACACACACATACTTTCTCACACACACACACACACACACACACACATCACTTCAAAAATGTTTGATTCTTGATCAGGGGTGCTTGAAACGTGCTCTCCCGTCGAAAACTCGATTTCGAATTTTCGACCCCGTCACAATACTTTCCTTATACATTATGTATATAAGGAAAGTAAAAATGCAAATTAGTAAAATTTTAGTTTTGTCGTACTTATTTGGGGCGAAAGATCCGGAACCGTTTGATGAAAATTTCGCCGAGATAGTCCAATTAGCGTTTTGTAAATATCATAGCTAAATCCTATTCTGTGTGCTGTTTATTTTTCATATTTCACTTCACTTCCACAACCAACCGTCGATTTTATATTCCTGTTGAACACTCTTTGTAAAACACCCAGCAGACAATGCCCTCCGAAGGTTAAGCACGGAACAGTAAATCGAGCATTATTCATTAAGTTCTGTACCAGTCATCATTTATCTGCAGCTATATACTCTAAAAATACTCAAATGAGTTATTTAGCCATACAAACTGTCATGAGACGAAAAGTGCAATTGTAGGAGTTTTAATTTTCCCTAAATTGCTGCAGCACATTCCCTGACTCTGCCAGGAATAAAAACACAGTGTTCAACAATGTTACTGGATCGATCTTCGTGTTCTCTTCAGTAGTGGTCGGAAATGGCGCGCTACAAGTAGCGAAACTACAGTAGTCACTACTTTTTTCCCGTAATTTGTAGTGTAACGCGCTATTTTTAAAAATAAATAGTGCAGCGAGTAGTGGAAAACAATAAATCACTAGTTTGTATCGAGTTATGACACTAATTTTAAAGTTACTTCGTTAAACAAACAAGGTGGCATTCTACATATCATGTGATCACCCTTTCTTCCTTTGTACGAAATTTAGTGTTCTGCGCAGCGATTTGCAAAATGCTAAACGCATTGGAACAAATAAAAAATACCGGTTGTTTTAGTTGACGAGACATCTTCAGAGCTAAGTTCCCGTCTCATAATATCAAATTAGACGATATGGAACTTAATGCATTCTGCCGTCGAATGCATATGCCGGTTTCTGAGAGAGAACGAGGAGAAACTACATAAGATTTTCGATGCTGCAGGGTTTGTGTTATTTTCTGAAAGATCCTGCGTATTTGATTGCAATTTGAGATGCAAATTATACTAAAAATGAACAAACATGTACTTAAATAAATAGTTTTTACTTTTATTTTATTTTATACCTTTGTTTTATTTTATTGTTTGCAGAAGTGGATTGGTAAGCAAGATTGGTAAGTTGATCAATAAATTTGGGAATCAGTAAATTTTACTTATTCAGAATAAGTATGTTAAATTACTACACTATACCCATATCAGGCCAACGGCCCTACCGTGCTGAAAACACCGGTTCTCGTTAGATCACCGAAGTCAAGAAGCATCGGGCGCGGTTAGTACTTGGGTGGGTGACCACCTGGGAACACCGCGTGCTGTTGGCACATTTTGGACGCGGTAGCCCATTGGTTTGCGCGCTGAATTTGCACGCTGCCACAACTGCCGCCGTGTTCATACGGAGTATGATCACGTTAAACATGTGGGTCCGCAAGTCCTTCCGAAAGGGTGGTGGTAGGAGAAGGAGGGTACGGTCCCTGTGGATGCCTCCCCCACTGAGTTCCGGTCTAAATTGGGTGGCACTTCCCGGCCGTCCAAACCTTTCTGGTAGGTCGGACGGTCTGGATCTCATCAACAGCAACTATACCTATATCCTCCACCTTTTGTGTAAATTGAAGCTGTGGCAAAATTTGTCTTATGAAAATAGTTATGTAGTGACTACATTTAAAAAGTAGTTTGAAGTCACTACTTTTTAAGAAAGGTAGTTGTAGTTATTAACTACATGTGTCATAAAGTAGTTGTAGTTCACTACAAAAATAAAGTAGTTTTTCCACACACACAACCACTGCTCTTCAGATTGTCTTTCTATACTGTCGGATTGCAAGAGAAATCCAGATTCGTCTATAAGATGAACATTCGTCAGTTATGTGTTTGGGTTTAAATCCCACAACTTTTGGAGCGTAGTGTAAGTAAAAATTGTTCATAAATTTATCAATAATATTACAGAAAATGATAAACTCTCCTATTATGTCTTCCTTTTATCTACATGCATATAATTATAGAAATAAAAATCATTCTTTTTTTCAACTTTTTTTTTCTTAATTTTATAACATTTTATATATATGAAACAGATAATTAAATATTTTTATTATTTTTGTTAAATTGTATAAGTCAGAATAAATTTCAATTATAGAGTAAAAATATCGAAAACTAACTGCACAATTTTAGCCGTATAAGCTGCATTAAAAGTAAACACTGTTTTTAAATAAATAGGTAATTCCAAGATTTGTTAAAAACAAGCCATATATCTATACCTTATAAAAACTATAACTACTGAACGTATAGTTCCTGGAATTAGCTTTTGGTTTGGATCAGTGTGTTATATTTAAAGAAGCTGCTGTTAAATTATATAGATCGGATTGTTGGTCAATTTTATGGATCGCAATTTTAAAATCAAATACTTCTTCAAAACAGGAAAAGTTTATATTTTTTAAAAATTTACAAAATTCCGTCTTTTGACACAAACGAATATCGTTCAAAATGATTGAAAGAAAATTCTCAGTACTTCTCGGTATTGTAGTGACTTTGGCGGAGTTTAAAACGACTTTGGCGAAATTGTTTTAGTGACATAGTTGAGGGATTGCGTATGTTATATATATTGTATTATGCATGTATTTACAGCAATTTACGGGAATAAATGTTGGAATATTTAACGTTTTAACGTAACCACATTCAACTGTGTAATAAGACAGTTGCTTGCTTCTATTGATCACAAAATTATATACGTACACAGAGCGTATGTTTGTCTAACAGTTGATAGGTGGCAATTCGAGCATGGATCTACGCATTCTCGGACTTACCTTCTTAGAGCTCACCCATTTAAAATCATCGCAGAATCCGGACCCGTTAGCTGTCGGGGGTCGACCGTTATAGCAGGTGTTCTGTAGCACATAGACCATAGGTTTACGTCACGCAGGGACGTCGGTTTTAACTTAAAAACATAACACATAATCCTTAAATGGGTATATTGTGATTGGTAAACATTTTTCACAAATTAAAATGGAAATTAAACCGCCTCCCGAGCAACATATGTAAGGCTTTGCTCTGTGTGCCACGAAATACCTGTTTCACAACAGCTGTCGCTGTGTGCGACCTCCGACAATCAACGGGGCCGGATTCTGTCACGTATATTTAGGGGACGATCGTCAGCAAGGTAAGCCCGCGTAGCTGGCATAGGTCCATGTTCGAATTGCCACAAATAAACTGTTGCACAAACGTACGCTTCGTGTACTTTGATAACGTATATAAGTTTGTGATCCATAGAAGTAACTGTCTTATCACATAGTTGGATGTGGTTGGGTTAATACGAAAGTACCTGTAAGTACTCAAAAATTTGCCGTTAATTTTCATTTATTCCCTTAATTCGTTGTAAATACGTGCATATAATATACGTAACATATGCGTAATCCCTCAACTGTGTCGCCAAAGCAGTTTTAAATTTCGCCAAGGCAGTTATTATAATAAGGAAGTGTCAAATTCTTCGATCTTTCCCATGGTGGTAAGATAAAAAAAAATCTGCGATGACATTTTCGATTGCTAAGGAACCGATTTGTGGAAAATTCGCTCAAATGGACGTTTTAACATTTATTAAATAAACAATTAATTTGAATTCTTAAAAGATGGACCTAAATAATATACAAATGGACCTAAATAATATACAGGATGGCCATAATTAAAGTAGAGGTGTTTAGAGCCCGATATTGAGAAAACTGTTGGGCCAAATTCAGTCAAATTTGCAGTAAATACTATTTAGACCATGGGGTTTTGATTTTCAAAAGAAAAAAAAAATAGTTTGGATTTTTGCCATCGCGGGGCAAAGTAGCGCTGTAAGGTCCATTTTTGAAGTAAAATAGGCATAGAACGTACAGAAAATTCCGTCAATGCTGAGAGGTATCTGTGGGACACATTTAGAAAAGAAACTTAAAGTTAAACTTTTAAATATTAAATTCATTAAGATTGACATGTCTTAATATGGCCGTAAATTCTCGTATTAGTGGACTTATTATTTAATCGTACATTGCTTTATTGTGCCGATAAAAACCCTCCAATTATTTACTTTTTGTGTGAGTCCTGTAAAGGAATTATTAATTAATAAAATGCTAAATGGATCACACCATTTTAACTTTAACAAAAACATTTATTAAAAAACATAAATACTTAAATAATTCAATTACAATACTTAATTATATCATTTCAGCGGAGGGGACATATGTGACCAAAACGGAAACGCCTAAATAGTGATTATGACCAGATATCATTTTCAATGGGCACATACCTTCAAATCTGTCTTGGATTTTGTTCGCAGCACGTATTTGACGTCGTCTTTATTACCCGCATCAACTCGTAGTTAATGCATCCACTCGTAACTTCGTCGATCATATTGTACTGCTGAGTCCAACACTCGCACTTATTTCATTCTCTTAGTATATCAAGTCATCTCTGTAGTATCTGCACAAATCATAATGTCGGAGTTATCTGAAGTCGTATTAAATCATCACTGCCTTAAGTCGTATTCAATCATCACTGCTCTAGTCGTTGATCAGTGGCCTTCTTAGGTCACAGGGTATGGTTCTCTCCTTTTCGGGGGTGTCACTTTCCCCCTTGCTTTCATTTGTAGCATTCAGTGTGACGCAACAAGCTCCTTTTTCCATTGGTTACTTATTTAACCAATGGAACCATTACACATCCTCGTCAGGGTCAGCTCGGCCCCCTCTGTCATGGCACCCCTAAATTTATGGTTTTCCGACCTTTAGGTTCACGGGTTGTAAAACTCGGTGCCATCCAGACTGTCAGTATTGTCCGAAGTTCTAGGTCAATAAATAACTAGTATAAAACTGTCTGACCATAACACAACGTATTGTTAACATATCATTAAGTGTTAACAATGTTAACATGTATTTGACATATGTTACATTCAATATGTTTTCTTTGCATATGCTCTAAAAACTGCATTCTTTGAACAGCATTCTCTACTGCAGAATGTAGCAGATCTCTATTGATTTGCTTGACGTGCAGTGTTATTCAGTCCTTCAAAGTGGCTAAATTATCCACATCCCCTTGGTATACCAAGCGCTTTACATGACTTCACAACCAAAAGTCACAAGGGGTCAGATCAGGTGAACGGGCTGGCCAATTCATAGGAAACGCTCGACTAATTATTCGGTTGTTGGTAAAATGCTGTCGTAGGACTTCCTGTACGCGCAATCCAATATGAGGGGGTGCTCCATCCTGCATAAATATCGTAGATTCAAGACATCCACGTTGTTGAAGTTGCGGAATAACAAAGTTCAGCAGCATTGCTCGATACTGTGAGACCAGAAATAGATCATGTCAAATGCATGTAAAATGTTAACTTTCTGTACTTCCTATGCCCATTTTACTCCAGAAATGGACCTTACAGTGCCACTTTGGCAAAAATCCGAACTATTTCTTTTTTCTTTTAAAAATCAAAACCACATGGTCTAAATAGTATTCACTGCAAATTTGGTTGACTTTGACCCAACAGTTTTCTCACTATCTGGCTTTAAACACCTCTACTTCAATTATGGCAACCCTGTAGATCATATCGAGATTTTAAAAGTAATTTTAAATTAATAATCTTGCTCGACATTTACCGGAAAAAAAATAAAATAAAATGTTTTATAAAATTCAACTCCTATCTATATGAAAGAGCAAAACCCAAATGCTTACTCATTTAATCTTTTTTATGTTATATGCGAAAGTACTTCTAATTCAAAGCAAATGCGAGTGTATACAGTCCATCCAGAAAATCCCCGGAAGGCAAATATATATGGGTGTAATTTTAACTCCCCTTTTTAGTAGGGTCAAATCGGCAGATGAAAGAAATAACTCACGAATGTGTACTTTAAAAATTTCTACTTACAAGAAACGATAGTAATGACAGATATCAAGGTGGTATGCAAATTATCGTTTTGAAATTGCTTCTGCTTGTAAAAGTGCTCGGGGTACTTTGCAGTAGTTCTGCTTCCTGGTAGCGAATGATGCTAATTTATCGTGATGAAAGAATATATGCCGAAAACTCATTCACACACACAAAAAAAAATCCACGAGTACAATTAGTTTCCATGGTCCAACTTACTCACCTGTGAGTACAGTAATTTTTCCGAGTTTTCGCTTCTTTTTCTTGTTTGCAAGATTAATATATTCGGCTTTGCAAATGAACAAGGTTGGAAAATGAGTGGTAGGTAGGCATCGAAGAAAATAACAGTCGTTAAAGGGGAAAGGTGGTATTTATAATGCAAACGCGTTTAATATTTAAGCTCTTCAAGTGCGAAAACTGAGTATGTAAGTTTTTTTTTATTTTTTTTTAAATAAACCCAACTCCAGGAAGTCAGAGAAAAAAAAATCATTACTGTAATTTCGTTCCGACGTTTAGTATCACAACTAAGTTCATTTTACCTTATCAAAGTTCAAATGTACAAACTAAGCACAAGAGTGTAGTCTTTTTTTTTAATTACAGTGCGATTAGTAGAATGTAGCCTCAAGATTATATGTGTATTTAGACAGTACTGTTTTTATTTTATACTTATAATCAAAATAAACATTAAAAATTTATATAGCAAAATATTAAAGTAAGTAGGCAAGTCGAATCGCAATATTCTCCTAATACATTTACTTTGATTTTGTAAATGAAAATATATAATTCATTTTTTTTATTTGACATTTAAATGCCTTAAAAGAAAAAAAAATCCTAATAAAACGAATCCTAATAAATTTTAATGAAAAAATCCTAATGGTATCTTCATCGTATCGAAAAAAAAAATTTCTATTTCAAATAAGGAATTTTGAAATTATTTTTTATAGTTATTGGTGTTTTGGGGGGAGGGAGGGTTCTTTTTCCAACCTCGCGAGAAGCTCCCCCGATATCAGAAGGCTGAACCTTTGCATACTTATCAATCACGGGACAGAACCTAACGCAGAGAAATTTTATTCCCCGGGAGGAGGGGGGGAGAGTCAGAAAAAAACCTCTCGGGAGATTTTCGAAAACTCTTTCCATACCCTCAAAAAGCTCCCTCTTGTGGGTAAACTACAAGGTTGAATATTTTTATGCTTATAGTATCGACCACAGGACAGAACCTAACTGAGCGAATTTTCCCATAAAATGACTATTTTTAACGCTAAAGCGCCCAGGCCCGATTCAACCCCTGCCGGTGCCCTTAGACAAAAGTAAATCCTAGGACTACGATAAAAAATTTATAGTAAAATTAAACAAAAGTAGGGCGCCGCATTTGTTTGACAAATTTCTCGTTTCTCGCGATTATTTACTTCGTACAGCAAAAACTATTGCATATAAAAATATGAAATTTGGTACATTTATAGAAAAACAATAGAATAACACGATGAAATAAACCGTTTATCGATTTAAAATTCAGTTTGGCATGAAATAAGTTGCAAAGCGAGCTCAGAATCAAGGAATTCAGTTTTTGGATTCCATGGGCTAAAAAAAATCCCTGCTTTTACCTCCTGCGGAAAATAGACAGGGATAGAATCTAAAATATTTATCTAAATTTTTAATTTATCTAAATCTTTAATTTCATAATAAAACCCATTTTTATGAAACTCATCACTTTTCGATTAGGAGAGGGGGGGGGGGGAGATATTTGTCAAAATAAAATGCATTTAATTAAATGAAGTGGAATATTAAATACAGTAAGGTACAGTAAGATTGGAAGAAAACTATCAATTTTTTCACTTTGAACTCAATGGGGAAAGAGGGTGGTTAAAATATCAAATTTTAGTTTCCCCCAATTTTGGAAAACTGATATACGAAACAAATCTAAAATAATTTTTAGAGATACATTATTGAACCAGTTGATACTTTGTGATATTTTAAAACAACTTTTAATTTATTAATTACTTTTTTCCACCATCTATTGCGCAGAGTGGACAAGTGGAAAAAGAAAGAGAATTGGCACGATTTAAAAATAATTAAAGGCAGATGAGCACGTTTTACTTTTATAAAATTGATAAATATTATAATTAGAAACTGAAGTCAAAAGAAGGCCAAAAAATTCTTCTTTTGACTTAAGTTAAACGTAGCCTCTTACAATTTTTTTTTTATCCCTCATAATATATTTTTCTTTTTTGGTATAAAATGCTCCATAGATAACTTTCGGTAATAAAAAAAAAAGTCCTTCCAACTTGAAAATTGTAATTACCTGAAGAAACCTCGCATTTCAAAAGAAACAAACTATAGCTTTCTCTCCTTAAAGACGCGTTTTGAGATATTAGCATGCTTTTCTATTCTACCAGACTTTTCGTTACAGCGAAATTCTGGGTGCTAACCTCTCCCTTACAGTCTTTCTGTCAAAGACTCGCCGGCCAGGCCCGACGTCCCTTCTTACCTGTCCGCTCGACCAATCAGGCGGCTTCTTGAGGGGGTAAGCCGAAAGGGTGGTCGGAGCACCTTTTCGGAACATTCGAACAGACAGTCCACTCGGCGCTAGTCAGTGCCGATCGTATCCGCCGGATTTCATCCGCGGACCACCATGCGCGGCTGCATCGGCGATGAACATGCCTCGTCGATCTCGGATCTCTGATCTCTGCGTTCGCCTATGTCTCGCGATCCTGCTCATCTTCATCCTCAGCGCTGACGAGTATCTCAGGTGAGATTTTCATCCCGAAGGATTACGGAATCTCTATAATGTGTGCTTTATATTTATTGTCACAGAGAGGGACTTTCCTTAACAAACTTATCTGGCCACGGAGGTACGAAACACTATTAATCATGACCGAGTGCATAAAATTAGAAAATTAAAAAACATAAATCAAAAAGAACTATAATATGTGATTAAAAGAATTTATATCTTCTGGTAGTGTTATAGAAAAATTGCAGTTGTCAGTACATTCATAATTATAACATTTATTAAATTTGTTATTAATATGCGAGTATATGCAAATATTTGCATCATAGCACATGGTGTAATATACATACTTATTAGATAATTACAGCAAAATTTGTAAAATTTATCACCGTACGAGACTGGGCAATACTAGATATTTTTCTTAAATGTATTTATGCATAATACATATGTCATCCCTGGGCTCTAATACAGTACAATTGTTAAATCCTCTTCATCGAGACCCACTCCCGCATTAAAAATTGATTGAGTGGGGTGGACACACATCAACCAACCACTTGAGAGTTCCCCTAAAATTATCTGGAGTATAAGTTTCCACTCGACTTTCTTATACCATCAGTGTTTACCATAATAGTAGCGTTCTCTTTACCACAATCCTTATTAGCGTGAAAAAAAATATTATATTTTTCTAATTTCGCGCCTCAGATATTCTTTTAAAATATTTAATAAAATGTTTCAAGTTGGCAATATCTTATTGACGTTAATGAATGCATTTGGCTTATACGTGTTAATGAAAACTATTTAATTAAAATACTATTAGCTATTTTAATTAAGACACCATTATAAAAAATGTATTTATAAATCATCATTACTATTTTAATCAAAATATCATTTAACTAAAATTCATATTACCAATTTCCCCCATATACTATACTATTATTGTTCCGGGAATAATTGTTTTTCCAAAGAAATAATGCTATATCTTAAAATTCGAATACTTTATGTTTTATTCATGAGAGTGACTAAAATTCTATCTAGTACTAATTTTTCACGTAATGTATATATACAAAATCTGATAGCATTAAGAATATTTGGTCTTGAGTTATCGTGTCCACACCTCACAAGTAGAGATTGAACATCGCTCCAAAAATGTTTTATGCTTATCATTTTATTTAATTTCATAGAGCACGGAATATTGGACACATTTCATTATTAATCACTTAATCAAAAAAATAATAGCTCTCTCTTAATTGAAGACTAATTTGGATTATGCAATTATCTTTGCGTAATTATTTCAGATCTAATTTTATCTATACTACATTTTTAATCAATTTTTTCTATGGATTAAATTGAGTTATTGCACAAAATAAAACTTGTCTCTTATTTGAAATTATATCCGTTCTGCAGTTTTAATATATCTTCTTTGTTATTTAAAAATTTTGCGCATTTAAAAACGTTGTCAGATACTCAAAATTACAAAAATCTTAAATACCTCGAGAACGATTTATCCTAGAATAATGCGGTTGGTATTATCCATTTTGTCGTCAAAAATTACGTATAAAACAAGCAGTAACACTAGAACGACGGAAGCGGTCATTTTGACCGCATAACTACCTTGAGAAACCATTCCTAAAAAACGACTAATCCCAGCCCATTGAAATTTTATGACTTTTCTTATTTTCTTAAAGTTATTGAAAATACAGGAGAAAATTATTCTAGGTTTTATAATAAGAGAACAAACAAATTAACGATCTTCCTAGAACGACGGCAGCGGTCAAAATGACCGCATCCGTCGTTCTAGTGTTAAATCAATACCTTAAAGCGCATTCAGTCTTTTATTTCAAGTTTCGAAGATTTTTGAGTGTATTTTCGCAAAAGAGAAGCAGGTTTTCTTTTTCTTTCGATTTATACCAAAATCTAATCAGCACCAGAGAAACTCACAAATGACTTACCTGCCCAATTTTGTAATATTTTATCGAAAGACTTTTGAGCTGGAGTGAATGCATTCATTGCATAGAAACACAGGAAGACCGACACACACAGACAATAAGCTAAAAATTGTGTTCTCCTGTTCTAGAGTACCCGAAACTCGAATTCTCGAAACTTTCCTTATACATTACTTTTTACTTTCCCTACAATTCAAGGTAAACTAAATATAGATAAAATAGACCAAAAAATTTTTAATTTGGTCACGGCTTATTCAGTAAAACTCTGCGGCCTATCATTAGGTCGCGGAGCGCACTTTCATAAACTATCCAAATGTAACGCCGCCGTCGCGCTGTCATATTTCTTTACCTTACTTTCTAATGTATTTTCCTCCCTTGCGTATACTTATATATTTGTCGCATTAAATTCCATTAGATTTGTCGTATCTAGATTCTGACCTATTTATTGTGCTTAATAAGTTGTTTCTTCCAAGAAATACTTCAATAGTAATAAAGGGATAAGAACATATGTAGATTTTAGTCAATCCGCTTTTAAGATGATACAGACGCTTTAGAATGAAAATTTCTGATTGGCTGATGAAGTGAGATTGGCTGATTGGTGAAGTAAGATTAGCTGATAAATTTACAGTCCAAATCGTTGAAGGTATCAACTTAAAACTCTGCATACAAGTGCGACTTGAAAGTAATGAGATAAATCTAAAATCTTTGACTTTTATTCGAAAAATTTAGAATTTTTTGTTACATTCTTTAAGCTATTACTGGAGAACGGGTAGACATGCAAAATTAGTTTTTATCCGCAGAAAAAAATGTCCTAAATTTTCTTAATTAACTCTATTGCTGTATAATCAACCAGTCTTGAGATATGTTAATTCATAACTATAGCAGACGATTTCTTATTTTATTTCATAATTCAATTTATATGTAGATTTTATTCCATTTGTAACTAACTATATTAACAGAGTTACGCTTCCAATACCAAAATCGTCTGCTGCCATTCTTCTGGTTAAACTATCGAAAATATTTTTCATTAACTATTGATTTTTAACACTTTACAACATAGTTGAAAAGTGTTTATGACTTTGTTCATTCTGTCTGTCTGTCCGTTCGCACGATAACTGTCGTAAAAATGACTTTACAAAAATGAAATTTCAGTATATTGTTGAGACGGCCTGTGGGACATATGGGGATGTAAATAAATAATATCATCCAATTGGCTTTGGATTGAATCCGGGTTGAAAAATGAAATACATTGAACCAACCCTATGGGACCTAATTTTTCACACATTTTTTAAGTGAAGTTAAAATTCACAAATTGCTACGAAAGTTTTAGGAAATATTTAAATTATCCCATAAAATTAATGAAAAAAATTTCAGCAAAATATGTTCGGTAGTTTTTAAATAAAAAGTAGAATAATAATTACACCCATATTATATGAAAAGATCAAGTGACCCACTTCAAAACAAAATATGGCATTCATCTTGTGTTAAAATCGTGATTTTTAAAGTTCTTTTTAATTTATATTAAGTGTTGCATCCGTCCTAAAACCGCTGTATTTTTTTTTCTGTGCATCTATATACTGCGCCAACGCAATCACAATATTTTTGAGTTTAAATGACCATCAATCTTTTATTATTTCTACAACGAAGCCTAAATTTCACATATGGAGAATATAAACACATCAAGCTGTATAAGAATAGTTGAATTTCTTTAACGCAAAATTATTTAGCTCTAGAGTCTGCCATATAGCAGATATGAATGAAGTATTCATTGATTTTACATAGAGAAGCAGACGATTCTATAGTATTGTTTTTTGAATAGAGTTTTAATCATGAAGTTAGAAAGTACTTTTACCTCAATAGTTTTAAGTTTTTAAGTAAAATAATTATTGTAGTATTGTAATAATTTTAAAAATATCGCCACTGAATGAAATGAATAGAAAAAAGTTTATGAATGACATATTCACTGCTTTTATATAGAGAGCCAGGCGATTTATATTTTGATGACCTTATTTGAATAAAGTTCATATGTTTTCGATGAAGTTTTCAAATATAATAAATTATTGTGGTATTGTGATAATTTTAAAAATATCACCGCTGAATGTATCGCATTTTAGAGATGTTTAAAAAAATTGCATTTCAGTTGGAAAGTGTTTCATAATCAATGCTTTATGCATGATGGATCTTCCTTGTTATAATAAAATATATGAAAACTTTGAAAATAAGGCAGCATACTGTGATCGGAGATGAGATATTGCTTAACATCCTGAAATTTCAGTGTTAACAGAAGTTTATATACGCCATTTTTAGGATTAGATTTGGAACGGTTTTGATATTTAGAGTTTTTTATAAAATGTGCAGGCTTCCCATTGGGTGACCACCAGCCAGTTTTCTCTCTAACAAAACGACAAATTTAAAGTGAATATTTTTAAATTAACTTTTTAAATTACTTGAACTTATTACTTTTAACTTTTTTAAATTAACGTTGATAACGTTGAATCCTATTAAAGCACTTAAAGCAACTACCAACTACTTAACGATAATAAAATTTTATTAATTTGCAATCACATTAATTCCTTTAACCCGCCAAAGAATTATGAGAGCAAATATGGACCTGTGGCTAGCAGAAACTAGACATCATACGATAAAATAATTAAAAGTAAAAATTACTAAATATACATCTATACGATGTATGGTTTGAAATACATATTTTTGTGAGGAAATTATCTATATAAGTAAAATTAAAAATCCATCTGTCTGTATGCATGTGCTTGTCTCATCATCACGGGAGAACGACCGAATTTCATAAAATTTTGCGGATAGCTGTGAAATAGCCGCACTTAAACTTTATTCTATATTTAGTGTTTCTAGGACCAGGGGTTCTTCAGGTATTAATAAAAAAACGAACCTCTCACAGAGATAGCATTATGCAGACGATATTTTAATTGCTAGATGAAGCTATTTTTTAAGAAAAATATATCATGTTGCTTAACAACGGAATTAAATCCAATGTGTTTATTACAGCAGACGATTTTGTTAAATCTTTTCCGGTTTAAATAATAAAGAAAATGAATCTAAAAATAAATTTTATCGGAATTTCATTTTTGACTGGATTATATCAACTAAGGTCTTCGGATTTCGATTACCAGGAAATTATTGGTATTTTCAATTTTTTACGTCATCTATTTCATTTTGGCAAAGATTTTTCAAACTCACACACTGTGTTTAGCCAATTTTTGAAACAGAATAAAAGTAGTACGGATATATCTTCTAATACCATTTTAGCATTTTCATTGTGGCATATATTAATTCAATTTCATATTTTTATAACTTTGTTTGCAAACAGGATTAGGATGTTTTATTCTTCAGATTTGTATGTGAAGATAATTTTGTACAGCAAGAATATAGTTTCTTAAACATCTTCATAGGAGAATTAAATTAAATATTTTAATAAAATGCTTTTTCCTATTTTCTGTAAACTTGTTTTCAAACAGGACCAGGATGTTTTGTTCTTCGTCTGTGCCCGTGTATATAGTGTTGTATAGTAAGAACAAACATTCTTATACTTATTTTTATGAGAATTACATTAGATATTTTAACAGAATATTTTGAATGACAATGTCATTTGGAATATTATATGAATTTACACATAATTGTAAATTTTAAGTTTCTTTATATTATATATTTCATGCAAATATATAATATAAAGGAATAATATACTCCTAGTTTATTTATATTATGAAACAGGTCCATAAAAATGTCCCGATACAAGTTTCATCCATCTAAATTTAATTTACCCGCAAAACGGAAATTAAAATCTGTTTCTGTACAATCGTCCCAAACTCTCAAAACGCTCAAGGTGTGTGCGTCACTTTTCTCACTGGTTTGTTACGCACTTTTAAGCATTTGCTTTCTAGGAATAGTTTAATGAAATGAACTATTCCTAGAAGGCATATGTTTTCTATACACCTCCTGAATATTTTACAATTTCATTGCCTTATATCCATTGTTATGCATTCTATTTTTAATTTGTATTATTTCCTATTGATTTTTGCCTGTGGATTGTTGTTCTGTTTACCCAAACTAGTTATACTTTTAATTACTTACATTTCAATGAATTATTAATCTAGTACTCATTAAGAGTCTTAATTCATAACAGGTGATATACAATGTATCTGCAAGTTCCATTTAAATTTTCTTTGCTAAATTGTGTATATATATATATATTTATATATTTATATATTTATATATTTATATATATATATATATATATATATATATATATATATATATATATATATAAAGAATTTTAATTACTTGTTTTTAATATCAGTGACACATATATAATAAAACTAATATTTGAAATTCCAAAAATATAATAGAGATAAATTATAACACCTACATAAAACCATAACTTAAATATTAAAAAATCGGCCAAGAAAACCAAATTGAAACACTTTCCATCCAACTACTAATACGGAAAAGAAAATCTGGGTTAGTAAGCACAATAAAATTATAATACGCAATAAATAAAGATTCAACAATCAAGGGGAGAATAAAAATAAAGCAATACATAGTTACCAGTTATCAATCACTGAACAATCAATATATATCAATGGTGAGTATTCGAGAATGGAAAAACAGAAAAAGACGAAACATTAATGCTGATAAATTAGAAATCCAATGGCAACAACCGAATTTAACAGCATATTTCGAATCCAGAACAAAACTCAACCTTTGATACAAAATTTCAATTCATTTAGATGAGCGTTTCCGAGTTGTAAGCATGTAAAGTTTTGAGCTCCTGATGTTAAATTCGTTTTCTAGACTTTTATTCATATATTCTGTAATAATTATCTTCTCACGCTGATTTTTTTTAACCTACATCTACCTATTCTACCCTGTAGTTCTTTCGCTATGAACCTATATCTACCAATTCTACCCTGTAGTTCTTTCGATTAAATATTTATCATCAGGACGATTTTAGGGGTCGTATATTATTTGAAAATATAAATGACTAATTTGTAAAAAAATATATATTTATTTCAATTTAGCTTTTATTTAATATAACGTACATTTCTTCTTACCCAGTTTTAATAAAATCACCTCCGGATATAAAGATAGGAAATTGGGCGAAAATTTATATTTGAACTCATTTGGGGGTCTAGACATTGTTTATGACGTCAAAATCGGGAGTTTCCACTGTAAATTTCGAAGTTTGTTCGCTTTTAGATATGAAAACGGCCCTTTATAAATTAATCTGCGTATAATTTTCATAGAGGATGGTATTTCTAATCGATTGTTATTTTTAAATTTGCTTCGCGATGAACGATGCTCGAATAACAACAAGGGCTGGGGCTTTTTCACCTTAGCTGTGCATTTTCTAGTTTTATTAATAAGTGAAAACCTTCATTATTTCTAGACTTCAATTCTTAATTATATACACTTAACTGTCTTCTAACGACCGCCTGTATAAAATGATCATTCCAATCAACAACTTTTTGCTGATTTTAAATTTTGAAGCCCTAATACTAATTATCCCCGTATTAAGTAACCACTTTCCCACTCCAAACGACCGGAAATCACCCAGAGGATAGCAGAAGACATTTTGTTTTCTATTTTTTTTTAGAATGGCATTTAATGAAGTCATGACCGTTTGAAATGGTGGTTATAAATAATCTGATGTGGGCAGCATACGTTTTTCCCTACATAATGCAATTGCTTTACTTCTTTCAAATTGAAAAATGGGTGGACAAATTTCACAGCACTGTGTTGTGGTATTGAATTAACACAACGTAAATTCAAATTTGGCAATATATTAGTCCAAAAAGAATGACTTCTTCATACGTGTAAAATGCTCATCAAAATTCAATTGCCATTCTTTTTGCCTGTCATGAACGCTCCTAACTCGAGAACGATTGAACGGATTCACATACTGCGAACACTGGTTTGTTATTCCAAGCAAGGAGCAAGTTTATAGATAAAATATTTCAATTTTGTTTCGAGTTTATATATAAAAGTGAAAAATGGAAAATATGCTTCCAAGTGCAGCCAATGAAATAATCAATGAGCACAAAACTCTTTAATAAAATGATTTTAAAACTTTTCAGGTAGCAGTATTTACTTCGAATCCAGTAACGATATAGGGCATTACTTAATCCCCTCCTACCATTATACAAAATGCTAAGACCTAATAAATAAGGTTATCCTATAATATCTGTAATCATGAGCACTTAAAATGTTGTATATAACTGTGATCTTCAGCACTTAGAATTTTATATAACGATGGGCGGAGCTAAAACAATGCCCCATACCGTTAATGGATTTGAAACAAATTCTTCCGCCAGAAAAATTGAAAAATCTTGAATGCTTTGAGCTTTAAACAAATCCTTATATTGTTGAACAACCTTATATCCATTTGAACACTTTTGCAAAAATCTCGTCTGTGTATGTGTGGACACAAGAACTCAACAAATACACCAAACTCTATGTCATTTTATAAGTAGATAGTTATGTGAAAAACTGGAACTAGTTAACATTTTTGTCATTCTTATGACTAGAACAGGACAAAGATATTCCAGGAAATATGCTGTATATATTTTGAAGAGTATTCCTAAGTATAGTTGAGTTTCGGCTGATAAATATATATTTCTGAAGAAGGCTCTGAACCGCAATATTTTAATTATGATCACAGCAGAGTCCTAACTACAATGTCTCAGCTCCGGGCATTTTACAAGTAATATTTAGTATCCTACAGTTAACAAAACTTAGTAAATATGCTCTCTCGATTATGCAATAGCAATTTCAACTAAATGTAAATTAGTTTAAAAAAATCCTCACTAGAAGTCAATTTAGTGATGTGAGTGATAAAAGTGAGTATAATATACATACAATACAATTTCTAATAAAAAAATTGATTAAAAGCGGGAAAAAGACAACATGTTTTATGATGATTCCTCCAATATAAACAACGGTAATTATGTCCTGCATACACAAAGGCCATTCTGTCCTGTATAAACAACGGTACTTCTATAAAAAGGGGACTACTGTCCTATATAAATAACGGTACTTCTGTCCTTTATAAACAATAAATTTATCCGTCCTATATAAACAACGGTACATTGTCATAAACGGTAATTCTGGCATATGCAAACAATTCTAATTCTGTCATGTATAAACAATGGTAGTTCTGTTCTATATATAAAAAACGGTAATTCTGCGCTATATAAACAACGGCCATTCTGCCCTAAATAAGCAATGGTACTTCTGTTCTATAAAAACAAAGCTAATTCGGTCCGTTTTTACACAATGTAATTCTGGGCGCGGTAGCCCATTGGTTAGCGCGCTGGAGTTGCACTCGGTAGGCCCGGGTTCGATTCCAGCCACTGCCAAAACTGCCGCCGTGTTCATGCGGAGTACGATCACGTTAAACATGTGGGTCCGAAAGTCCTTCCGAGAGGTTGGTGGTAGGGGAAGGAGGGTACGGTCCCTGTGGATGCCTCCCCCACTGGGTTCCGGTCTAAATTGGGTGGCACTTCCCGACCGTCCAAGCAGTTACCTTACACCTTTCTGGTAGGTCGGACGGTCTGGGTTTCAACAACAACAATGTAATTCTGTCCGCTTTTAAACAATATTAATTCTGTTCATTTTTACACAACGTAATTCTATCAGCTTTAAAACAATGTTAATTCTATTCTATATAAACAGTAATTCTGCCCTATATAAGCAATGGTAATTTTGTCGCTGCACTTTATGAATTCTCAGGAAAGCTATAAAATGCATAGTTAATTACATTTGAGTTTTATTTACTCAAAATCACGTTTTCGTACACCACGCTTATTAAGGGGCGCGGTAGCCCATTGGTTAGCGCGCTGGAGTTGCCCTCGGTAGGCCCGGGTTCGATTCCAGCCACTGCCAAAACTGCCGCCGTGTTCACGCGGAGTACGATCACGTTAAACATGTGGGTCCGTAAGTCCTTCCGAGAGGTTGGTGGTAGGAGAAGGAGGGTACGGTCCCTGTGGATGCCTCCCCCACTGGGTTCCGGTCTAAATTGGGTGGCATTTCCCGGCCGTCCAAACAGTTACCTTACACCTTTCTGGTAGGTCGGACGGTCTGGGTCTCAACAACAACCACGCTTATTAATATGTTTTGCCCCTTTTCTCTTTGGACATTCTTTAATGTATATTTTGTGAAACAGTTTCTGCGTGTT
This sequence comes from Amaurobius ferox, assembly GCA_951213105.1. Classification (NCBI taxonomy): domain Eukaryota; kingdom Metazoa; phylum Arthropoda; class Arachnida; order Araneae; family Amaurobiidae; genus Amaurobius; species Amaurobius ferox. The sequence continues at coordinate 122,531,893 of OX578146.1, forward strand.
TTGTAAGCTTCTCATACAAAGTTTAGTTGACTTTCAACCACTGGAATTTTGTGCAGGAGGCTTTAAGTAAGAGTACTTTAATTATGGCAGCCATACACGGTATTAAATACACTAAACTGTCAAAAGTATTCGAATACCGTACTGGATTCACATGTTGTGGAGTCTGAAAAGCCTTGTTCCAATTGTATGAGACTAGGTTTGCTGAATTTTGTGCATGCAGACTAGAATTTGGCGAATTTTCTAATATTCTGACCATTTCTCAACTGTTCCCATTGTGCCATTTTTATTGAATGGGTCGTTGTCTTTTATAGCTCAGCAGAATTCCTTCTCAGCCTTCACCGTGTGCACAAGAATTGTTTGCGAAAATTGATAGAAATATATTGAACTAGCCTACTCAAAGGTTATATTCAAACACCATAGAGCACTTCCAGAACAAAATTCAGCTTCTATTTTGATCTCAGCATAGATAATGTCTTCCAAAGAATCGCCTAGAGATTCTTTGTAAGAAGATTATCCAAGTTGTAGTTTATCCTGGAGAGTTTTTTTTTTTTGAGTTTATGTGTGCACCTTGCTTGACATTGTTATCTCTGTCTCAACAAAATCACAAAGTAACAAACGAAAGTAACAAATAGAAACACTGCTCAAAACAACTGAAAATACGCCAAGTTCTATTTTATGGGTCAGAAAATCAACAACTAGTCTCATGCAGCTGAAATAACATATTCCTGAACCTACACCATGTAACCTCGATAACAATGTCCGAATAATTTTGATAATATAACATACATCAAATACGAAAAAATATATATAATTCAGATTATGTTCTGGCAAAACAGAAGCAACATTCACATATCGGTTTATAATTTTTCGGCTGATGTCTTGGTGCCTTGTCATCACATTGATTAATGGTGGAAGCATTTTCTTTTTTTTTGCATTTCGCACTGTTATTTCTGGAACTCGAGCGCTCGCTAAGTGACTTCTGTGACAATCAAATGCCTCAATTAATACTACATGCCTAATTACCGATAACATTACGGAATATTATGTAGGTACGTTGAAAAAATCAAAGCGTGCAATAATACGGTAGATGTAATGAAATGTAATTAAAGAAAATTCGATGATCTAATTCAAATTATCTTTTTTTTCCTTTTGCGAAGATATGATTGAACAAGACCTTGGCTTCTGGAAAAAGTAAATAAAAAATAAAACATGGTACGATACTGAATACTAAATAGGTTGAACAACCATAAAGGCAGGCTATAAAAAAATGTGACAGGATTGGGAAAAAAAATAAGATAAAGTAGGTGAAGACGTAAGTAAGGCAGTGTAGCTGCCTTTCTGAAGGCGTTTCGTACGCCACGACAGTTAGATAACCACTAAATGTATAAAATAATTTTATTGTGATTTTTCTTATTTGTCGTAAATCTTTTCAGAGAAGAGTTGAACTGAACGAAACAAGCTTTTTAAAGAAAACATTTAATAGTTATTCCTTAAACTGAAAGGTTTGTCATGATATGTAGGGTAGACACACGAGTTTGTCCGGGACTGTATTGGCTTAAGACTACGTCTCGGCATGTCGTTTATTAAATGTGCAGATTTTTTTTTTTTTTGCGTGCGTGCACGTATTTTTTCAACACTATATTTTCTTTTTATTTAGATTGCGACTTCTAACCATTCTGTACCTTTCTAAAAGCCCCAGGCTCAGGGCGCCTCTCTCCCGTCTTATCTTTCCCTATCTTGGCTCCAATTTTTTACTTTCTAAAGACTTGGGGAAGGGCACGACTTCGGTCGTCGCCCCCCCCCTCCCAAGCAGAACTTAGATTTAAATTCTATCCATTTTATGAAACAACTTTTCCTTATTTCTTTTTCTCTTCGCTAGAAGTTTAAGGGCGGGATCAATCATACCCTCTCCTGGATACTTTTCTAACCCCGTCCTTAAGATCTTGAGACTATATCTTCTTTCCCGAACTTTTGACAGCATTAATGGAAAACATTGAAAATTATATTTGAATGTACTACGTGAAATATATGTAAGAAATAGAGAAAGATATATTATTATCCACAAAGCGAAACCTATGAAATTGTCAACTACTTAAAAAAATCTGATGTGTGCAGCGGACGACTTTTCCTACAAACTCAAATTCATTTTCACATTCTTTTATATAATTCATTAAAACGAGTTTAATAGCATAAAATAACACATTTTTGATATGACACCGATTTTGCGGTTTTATTTCAATTTTCGATTTCATTTGACGACTAGATATATTTTCAAAGGCGACGTGGCAGAAATATAATAAACTAAGCTATCTCGATAACGATCAGTCCTACAGAGTCAGGTTGATCTTACTGTTTTCGTCCTCAAAAATAGCGTATAAAACAAGCATTTAATTGATACATTTGAGCATACGTAGTCTTTTATTTTAGATTTTGCAATTTTTGCTGACCATTTCACAAAAAAAAGTCAGGTTCTTTCTTTCCAAATCGTGCCAAAATCTAATTAACATTAAAATATCCCACAGGTGATTTATATACCAAATTTTGTGAAATTTGGTTAATTAGTTTTCAACTAAGGTGGATGCACACTTTTTTGCGGTCTATTTAAAAAAAATGCAGGTTCTGTTTACCAAATCGTACAAGAATCTAATCAGCAGCCTTGTAACTCACTTACCTACCAAATTTTGTGAAATTTGGCCAATTAATTTCTTAAAAAAAGGCAGGTTATTCTCTTTCGAATCGTACCAAAATCTAATTCGTACAAGGGTATTCCACAAGTGACTTATCTACCAAATTTCGTGAAATTTGGTCCATTAGTTTTTTAGCAAGCGTGGATAGATGTGATTTTTGAGACCATTTCGCAAAAAAAGGCGGGTTCTTTTATACCGAATCATACCAAAATTTAATCAGCACCAGAGTCACCCACACGTGACTTACCTATAAAATTTCATGAAATTTGGTCCATTAGTTTTTGAGATAGAGTGGTTACATACATTGCACAAACAGACACACAGATAGACGTCACGTTAAAAATAGTTTTTCGTATTCTAGAGGTCCCAAAACGTGTAGATTCGTCGAACACTCGAGTTGCGATTTTCAACACGATTCTAATACCTTCCCTATACATGACCGTGCATTGTAGGGAAAGTAAAAAAATCAACCACAAAATACAACTTTGAGGAAGGCTGCCGGCCATTTTATGAATAAATTAGAAAATCAAAAAATCATATTATTGTGAAACATCCTCAGGAATAGTAGGTGTATATATTTGTAGGATAATTTGTTAGTCTTTGCGTGTTTTCAGTTCTTATTTATTATGCCGAATCTGAGATGTAATGCCACCAATATTTATGGGACATCTACTTTGCATGAAGTGGTGGTCATAATAATTTTCACTTTCACTGAATAATAATGACGCTCGTCGCGATATCACTACATATGACTTCCACTTCTCACCACGAAGACATTATCATTTATATTATAATTTTTTAAAGTGTTTTCGTTTTTCCAGACCTTTAAGAAGCCCCTTCCCCCTTCTCGGCGCCCTAGAAGGCTGAACCTTTACACACTTATACTATACATCTTGCTGCTCTAAGTCCTTGGACGAGCCGAGTGGTCTGGGCTTTCGACACTTATACTATCGACCACGGAAAGAATCGCGGAGTCTGATTTTCGAGTTCTCCCCTTCGAGGAGCAATCTAAGATTTAGAGAGTAATCTGATATTAGCTCTTTAGTTCTCCCCAGTGGAGTGGGAAAGGAGGGGCTTAAAAGTATTTCCAGATCACCCAGAAGCTCCTGGAAAACTAGAAAGCAAAAATTTTGAATTCTTATAGTATCGACCACGGAATAGAACGCAACTGGAATAATTTTCAATTGAGATCACTATTTTCGACGCTTAGTACCATACAATGTTAAACAAAATAAATCGTAATAAAAACATTTAAACGGATTTCTTTAAGAGCATTAGAATCCCTGTATTTGACGGACTTGAATACTATTAAAGAAATAAAAGTTTAGAATGTTACATTGTTAATCTCTACAAGACATTTTTTGTGCATTTATAATGAATTAGTTGTTCATATTTGGATCAAGAGTAATTTAATCGTCCTTAAAACACTTTAAATAATTAATTCCTTTCAGAAATTACAACGTTAGCATTGATAAAGAAGTATATTTCAACAACATGTTTTCAACATTAACTTAACAAAGTCAGAGTCATTGAATTTACAATATTGTTTATAATATAAAGATAAAAGTCTGCTTAATCTGAATTTTCTCAGCGCAATTATCTAAGAACTTCGCCCATTACAACCTGCGTTGAGCTTAAAATGTCTTGAAATTGTAATAATTATCAACAATTTATCTTCATGTAGGCTGTAAAGTGTATAGCTCCGAATTTAATAATCAAATCATCGCATTTTCTGTCACAATTATCAGTTTAATGATCTTTATTTTGTTCGCACTAACACTTCATTCCTTTTAAAACGTTATAAAAACAATTCGAAGGTTATCTCACCTAATTAATATTCTCCCACTGCAACTGGTATTGAAAAAAAAAATAAACGCAAGAAGCGAATTTTATCGACGCTAGTTCGCTATTTATGCGATATTCCACTATCGTATAACATTCATTTAAAATTCATTCACACTTTGTGTTGTCATACTGATAAACAAAATACAAGTTCAGGCATAATTTCCACCTCGTTATCCATTCTGAACAGGTTTTGAAAGCTTTATTAGGTGAATTTATTGCAGGTGAATTTACACAAAATAAAACTTTGAAGTTTAATGGCTGATACAAGAATGTGCTTCACATGAGTACACATCGTCTCCGTGTCAATGTGGCTCTAAATTTGTCTTCAAAGACGCCATAGAAGAGTTGAAGGAATTGTCCTTCTTATTATCTTCTCTACATAATATAATGTACAAGTATAACGAAAGTATAGGGATGGTGTTGGAATTTCGAATTCGAGTTTTCGACGGAAGAAAACGTTTCAAACATCCCTGAACTCGAATCGGACGTTTGAGGGGACGTGTGTGTGTGTGTGCGTGCTGTAGAGGAAAATCTAAGCTTAAGACAGCCGTGAAATTTGGTACTGGAATATAGACAGTCTTCCTGTACAACATACCCCGGCGAGATTTTTAAAAAGTCAAATTAATTTTTTAGTTATTTTATTTTTATGCACTATTGGAAATTGAATAGTGTTAGATCTGATTATTATTTTTATATATATAACAGTTTGAAAATCCAATGATAGAATAGAGAGAAGTTGCAACTCAAAAAACCCCAACATTAAAAATTGCCTATCAAATAAAAAGTTTCAAACACAGAATCATCAATCAAGTGGAAAATAAAATGCAAACTTCTAGTCATCAAGCTAAAGACAAACAACAAACATCAATGGAAAGGAAATGATCATGGAAAATCAAATAAAATACAAGCATTAAAGCTGTACACGTGGACAAGCCTTAGGTCTAAACAGATGAATTGTTCATTTCGATAAAATTCTTCATCAAGTTCAAGTATTTTATTAAAATGAACACAAAATGCATGTTTCTGATATCAGTGATAGATTATATCTATAAACACTGATAAGTTGGACGACATGCATAAAGATTAAAAAATAATAGGAAACAAGAAAACTTGAAAAAACACTGGATACGTCTGATCCATTAGAGCCCTGAATAAAGAGACCAATGTTGCCAATCGCAAAAAGTAAAAAGTTGAGAACTGCTGTTGCCAATCGTGAGAAATAAATAACAGTAATGCGAAAAGGCTATAAAAGGTGATATTCAACAGTAAGAGCTACAAAATAATGGGGCAGATGATATTAGAAAACATGGAGGCTAAATTATAAGGGGATATAAATACAAGGTAAGGCTTATTCAAGAGAAAGGGGATGTCTGGCTAATATAAGACACAAAGGAGAGAATTTAAATATATTCAACCATTTCAAACTTTTTAACTATACCATTCACTAAATATGTTGGATATTTATGTAATTTGCTGAAAATTTTTAGCTTATTAATATGCATAGCATGAAATTTTTTATCCGATAATCTATAAATTGTAAAAAGTTGATTAAGTATAATATTTCTAAACAAATGAATCGAGTTACAAGAATTAAATGGTAATATTTTATTAAAGTTAAAATGGTCTTTTTTATCATATAAATTAGTAACTATCCTATTAGTAGGTTCAATAATAAGATTTAAATCTAAAAAATTAATTTTATTACTAATAGTGGCTTCATTAGGAATTAGTTTCAAATTATCCAGATAGAAATCTATATCTATGACACAGTTGTCTGTAAAGAACAAACATATCAGATCATCAACATATCATCCGTAAATTTTATAGTCTGTTGAAATAAAGGATTTTTCGCAATGATAAAAATATAAATTAGCTAATATACTACTACTACAGACACCTTGTGGAATCCTTGAGACTTGTAAGCATAATTTATTACCTTGAAATATATAATTATTGAAAAGAACAAAGTGAAGAAGTTTAGGAAAATGGGTCAATATGGTATGAATAGAATGATTAGTAAATATAAGCATTATATAAAGCTAAAATTACTACATAAAGATCAGAGATCTTAATATTATTAAAAAGATCTTTAAACTCAAAAGATTGAAATCCAATTTGTTTACCTAGTGATGTTAATTTATTCTTTAATTCTTTACTATTATTTAGAATAAGGTAGTTATTTCTAGAAAAACGTAAACTATCATTTATTACATTTAAATAATTTTGTAGTAATTTCCTCGCAGTAGTAGAGTAAGTATTATGACCACTAGTTACTGTTCTAAATTTAGTAAGATCTTTATGAAATTTAGGAATAAGCACTATATATGAAAATTTAAGAAATTTATAATTAATATTTAAATCACTATACATATTGATAATTTTCAGTTTTGCACTATTAATGGGGTGTGAATCCAGTTTAAATAGACAATTGTTCTTTAAATAATCTAACAGAAATTATATATAGAATTTTTTACAAATAATAGCATAATTATTAGAGGCTTTATCAGCATTAAGTAATAACAAAAGAGCTTTGTAAATCATCAATGGAATGCTTTAATTTATCAATATTATATGTAGATCTAGGCAATTTAATACTACATATAGTATTTTTAATAAATTTTAATAAAGTAAATTTCCACATATTAAATGCCTCTAAAGGCAGAGCATATTTATATTATTTAATTTATAAATATATTTATCAAAGTCAAGATTTATTGACTTTAAAACTTTAAAAGAGTTATTACAAGATGGTAACCTAAACTTTGCACCAAATAGAGAGGGGTTCTCAACGTTTCGTCTTTAACTATTGCCTAAATCTAAGTTAGTCTTAGTCCTATTAACTAAGTCTCCTGTAACTATTTGGCCCAAGTGAGGATTTATATATTCAACATATTCGTCTACCTTGCAAATACAATCATTATCTACATTTATCTTGGAATCTTCATCTATAGAGAGAGATTGTGAAATTCCATTGTAATTAAAAATAGATCTACCAATCGGTTTGTCGTATTTAAAAGTCTAAGTAACATTCAAATCCTCAATAGGCAATAAGTGTTTGAATTTGTTAAATATAGACCCAAAATTTATAGAATGATAAAATAGCTGTTTAAAAGATATCACACGATAAGAATTAGTAAACGTATTATTATTATGAAATTGATTAAGTTTTATTTTTAAATACTTTGATCTAGTAATGAGCAAATCATAGAAAATATGATTAAAATGTTCATTAGTTAGATTTAATTTTAAGAGAAAATAGCATAAACATTATTTAAATGTTTTTTCTTAACCGCAAGTACCCAAGATTTCATTAATTTCCATTGATAAGTGCTGCTAAATTGATGATGAAAGCATTTAATCTCTCTCTCTCTCATATATATATATATATATATATATATTATACAATATAATACAGATATATTAAGCTTTCCTCAATAACGTGCCCATTTCTTTCTTAATTCTTATTCCAAATTCCTATTTTATGTGAAGTAATTATTCAAAAAAATTGTTAAAAAAAAAAATATATATATATATATATATATATATACAAATTCAAAAGAAAACGGGAATCAAGCCAACAGGAAAGCATAAATGGCCGAGAGGGATTGTGACCCCTCGCTCCCGGTTATAGCATACTATTACACGTAGGTAACACTCCCGGTACCAATACTTTGCCGTAGCTTAACTTCCGAAAGGGTGTCGAGCTTAAGACACTAACCGTGGAAGAGTAGCATGGTTACAAAGTAGAAAGTATAAATGGCCGAGGGGTCACAATCCCCCTCGGCCATTTATACATTCCCGTTGGCTTGATTCCCTTTTTCGTTTGAATTTCTATACTTACTTTACGTACCTGTGCAGCACTGCGCCATCTACGATGAGTCTTTTTCATACTTTTGTATGCTTTTGCTTTTCCTTTCATCTTATTTAAACTTTTATTATATATATATATATATATATATATATATATATATATATATATATATGTCGTATTTACCAAAATTTTGGATTTTTTAAACACTAACCTATTACAACTTATTTTTTGAACAGCTGTAATACGCCATCATGACGTACTTTAAAAGTTTTCATAGAGTCGAGAACGGGACTCCAAGCAAAACTAAGGGTTTGATCGGGATCAAAGTAACAAATAGATTCTCGGTAAACATAAATAAAAAGGGATTCAAAAAGTAAAATATTACGAAGGTTATTGTAATTAATTAAAAGAAACACTTTATCAAAATTAGGGGTAAATTTATCAATAATAACAATTTGGGAAAAAACAATGGATAATGCTCGTGATATTAAAAATATAAACTATCCTGATATTAAAAACAATAAACTGTCCACTGTTCTTTGAAGTAGTTATTAATGATCAATTTACCCCTAATTTTGAAAAAACTTTTATTTTAATTAATTGCAATAACACCCGTAATATTTTACTTTTTTAATCCCTTTTTATTTATACTTATAGAGAATCCATTCAAACTTCGATCCCGTTCAAACCCTTAGTTTTGCTTGGCGTCTCGTCCTCGACTCTATGCGAGTTAAACCATTATATGATTTTCTGGAAATCTAGTGTTTCGCCACTAGTGTTTATGAATTGGCCTGATTTATTTATGTACATGGGTTTTGAAGTGAATTGGGTTATTTCTGCTTGAAATTATTTGTAATATATGTTAATTTTAGTATCGATTTATCTGATTTACTCTATGCAAATTTGTATTCACGATTTCTGTTTGTATAAAAGTGCATGTCTGTCATTTCCTTATTATTGCAACTGATGATGGACAGTATGTTGTACGAAAGTGCTATGGCATTTTAAAAAAACTTTTCACACTAAATGAAGAGGGTGGGCGCGGTAGCCCATTGGTTAGCGCGCTGGATTTGCACTCGGTAGGCCCGGGTTCGATTCCAGCCACTGCCAAAACTGCCGCCGTGTTCATGCGAAGTACGATCACGTTAAACATGTGGGTCCGAAAGTCCTTCCGAGAGGTTGGTGGTAGGGGAAGGAGGGTACGGTCCCTGTGGATGCCTCCCCCACTGGGTTCCGGTCTAAATTGGGTGGCACTTCCCGACCGTCCAAACAGTTACCTTACACCTTTCTGGTAGGTCGGACGGTCTGGGTTTCAACAACAACACTAAATGAAGACGGTTTACAATATTTGTAGCTTTTACTGAAAACTGAGTTTTAACCAAATTATATTGCTGCTTAACATTTGCAGTGATTTTACTTGAGCGTTATGGAAAGCGGTCATCGTCGTCGCCTAACATTATTACCCCACTTTTCAACGAGTTCTACATCAACCCCTTTTACATGCCATTATGTAAAAGATCTGATAGCGGCCCGAAATAACATTTCCTTACATACTCAAATTGTTTCTCACTTTCCCATTATTTAATTTTGTGGAAATGGGATTGATTCATTTTACCATACGAAATCATGTCGATAAATGGCTGCGCACCCAACCTTCAGGAGAAAATACAGAAATATCTTAAAAAATAGACCTAACTGGTGGTTTAGCCGAACATTTTAAAGTAACCTTACCATTTCTTCTCCACTCTTATGCGCAGGGTAGAGAAGGTGGTGTCTTTATGTTTCGCCGCTGTTCAGCAACTATTGGATATAAAGCTACCACAAAGGCACAAAACTTTCTCACAACTGTACCATCTTGTTTACACTTGTTTCTCAGAGCGCTCAGTAGTTGACGCGTAGCCGCCAATAGGAGGAGACCGGGCACCCGAAAGGTCTCTCAAACATGAAAATGTTAAACTTCTCCTTTTCCACATTGGTTACGCTTAACGCTTGGCACGCGATGTGAAGTCGATATAAATGCAGTGAAGGAATTTTTGGTAGTGGACGGTGAAGTAAGAAATGTATTTCTTATCTAATCTGTAGTTCAAGTTATAAAGTAGGTTTTGCATTGCTCAGAGCAAAGCGCCTCCCTTCAACATGTTATATTAAACGGTGAGGAAGTAATCCTTTCCATCTTAGATCATAAGAAACAGACAGATTTGAGGGGTTGATGAATTCCCTAGAGCAAAGTCTTAGAATGCAGATTTGCCAACTCAAGTCCATTCAAACTAGAATAACAAATGGCGCTGCAGAACAGGGCAAAGATTTAATATACCTAATTTATCAAATCATAGAAGTACATACGCATTAATAAATTATAACTATTTAGTAAATGCTTAGATACTGCTATAAAAACTTTTAATATTTAGTTTCATTTAATGAAACTGCAGTTTCTTATGCATTTCTCCATTTACTTCAAGTCTTTAATATCCGTATGTGACATCACAATTTGGGTACATTTAAACCATGGATGCATTTCATGGGAAAACTTTTTAAAACCTTGATTTAAACTTACATTTATGCATGTTTGATTGAAAATTAAATCAGAGCTGTGACATTATTGAAAATTTTCTGAAACATGGAAAATTTTATGTTATCAAATATCCAAAATAAGACGAACAAAAAGGGAAACGGGAATGCCTAATAAATTTCCACAAAATAAATAACATTTTATTCTTATCTACCGATAATTTACTATAGTTTTATATGACAAAATATATACAATCATTTTGAAAGAAAAATAGCATTTAGTATTTCTCAAAATCCACTGCACTGCATGTTTTACAAGATAAAAAATTTGATGTGGACAACACATGACATGGCTTTCCTTATATAATTCAATGAATTTACTTCTTTAACGGTGAACAAGTGATGAAAAAATCCACTGCACATTGTTTGTAAAGTTAAATTGTACATTTGGTGCTTTTCCGGATGACAACATGTGAAACTATTTCGTACCTAATTAACTTACATTTTAAGCAACTCTAAATTAACAATTATCAATATTGATATCATCTTAAGCAATATAGTCCATATATTTAAATATTTTAATAATAAATTCATAAATTAGACGTCATTTTCATTAGTTTGGCGGCAATTTTGACTATATCTTCGTCAATGCGAGGCTAAATATCGCCAAGTTGACAATATTTAGAAGCGCATGACTTATATAATGAAATGTATGCCCATCATATGACAGAATTAAAAATTTGCAAAACATTGCATCCCATTTGACATCAATTTTATCAAATTGGCAACATTTTCATCAATTTGTTAACATTTTTTTTCAAGTTCGAAAACAGTTTCACCAATTTGACAACAACTAAAAATAGTCATCAAGTTAGCGATATGCTGCCAGAATTCCGCTAAACGTTACAGACGGAGAAATATCAAATTTGTCGCTAAAATTTCGTCAAGCATGGTCGGAGAAATAGGTTATTCTTAAAGTAGATAAACGACTAATGGCGTCCAAATACAAAACTACTACCAGAAGTATCTTCTCATATAGTAGATTCTTATATTCTTTCCAAGGTATTGAATTTTCATCAGTCTTCATTTTCATTGATTTAGCGTCATTTTTTCAATTTGGTGATATTTCTATCAATATGGCGATATTTTCGTCAATTTGGAAACATTAAAAAAAACTCGCCAAGTTGGCTTTATTCAGCCAAATTCGTCGCCAAAGTTTCGTCACATTGTGGATAGAGAAATAGGTTATTCTTATAGTAGATACAACTAATGGCGTCAAATTAGAATGCTATTACCCAAAGTGTCTTCTCTCGTGAATGGAACAAGTTAGATCTACGAGAATGATAATAAATTTATCGCATAATTTTACATATGAAAAGTGAACAAATTTCACAATAGTTAATACCTTTTATAAATTTTATATGATTTTTTGATACATTTATTTGAAAAATGTGCAATATCTCGAGAACGGTTCATGCTAGCGTTCTAAAGTTTGTCGATCGTTTTCTAATGAAAAATTACATGAGAAATGATTATTTCCGTAACTATATTGAAAGTTTTAATTTTTTGATGATTTTTTCAAAATTTCGTTTAAAAATTTGGGTGAGTCCTGAACATTCGATTGCGTGTAAAAACAATAGGCTTCCAGTATTTACGGATTGTGATTTTTGAACCGAATTTCGTTCGAATCGCTTCATTCGTTCGTGAGATAGCATCTCCACAAATTCACTGACACACACACGCGCAGACATCACCACAAAAACGGCTGATTCGTGCTCAGGGATGCTTGAAACGTGCTCTCCCGCCGAAAACTCAAATTCGAATTTTCGATCCCGTCACAATACTTTCCTTATACATTATACGTATATAAGGATATATGTATATAAGGAATATATATGTATATAGGGAATATGATGTATATAAGGAAAGTAAAAATGAGTTTTGGGGAGATTGCCAAAATAGGCTAAGTGATTTTCCATAAAATCAAGACAGAAGTAACAACGAAACGGAAATAATAAAGAGTCAAAGGAAAAACAGACAGTTGTATGAAAATAATAACGTAAAATTGTTGTAAAATTTGGGAAAATTTTATCGACTGGTCTCTAGTTGTTCTTATATGCATAGAAAAAAACCTTCAATGCAACCACATAACTGCTTCCACTCCCTGTTTATATTCAATCCACCTCTATCAATCTTTACATGCCCAAAATGGCACATTCTATTCAGAGAACCCGCTTTGCTCATCCGTCCGCTTTCAAGGATGAGATTACGTTTGAGTGGGCGTCTTGTTATATTCTATAATTTTTCTAGAATTTGCTATTTTTATCAATAACAAAATCAGCTGCAATTCATAATACCCATCAGGCGGGGCCCTCCTGTGGAATAAAAGCCATTTTCATTTCAACGCCATTTATCTAAAATGAGACCTGTGTTGTTGAATATAATCCCACACATCATAACTCTCAAGACCCAACCTCTATTCTACTCGTATATGAAAGAAGTAGGAAGTAAATCTGAGTTTGTAGATGGGATATATGAGAGACTTTAAAATTTGATATTGCTATAATGTAAATAAAATGAGGTTGTTTACGACCATTTTCAACTTAATTTATTCTTGGTCAGAAGGGCATAAAACATGGTATAATATTCAGTTTCTTTTTTGGTGAACTTGGTGTAAATTTACTTACTTTTCTTCTTTGATGTTACAAAAGAAATTTAGCAGAAATGTAGCGAAGGTGATTTACAAGAACACATCTTTCACAAAATCAATATTATTTTTTTTTTGTAAATAAGAAAGGACTTCCATCTCTAAAGTAGTTTATATAATGCAGATTATCTAACACAGAGTGGTATTGTATGATTTTGCATTCAGTTTCAAATTACTGAAATTTTAGAATTCACAATGGATGGCTATATCGTGACATGTAACACTTGCTGAAATAAATGTTGGCTCGAAACTTGATTCATTGAGATAAAGGGGAGGAGTTAAAATTTCATGTTGGGGGAAAACTTCAAAACCGATTGAACCGACATTTATTTGGCGCTGGAGTAAGATAAATACCATTGCATTGTCTATGACAAAAAGCTCGTAGTGCATTAAATAATGTTTATTTACGCTGTTAATTTAGCAGAAATAAATGATCAGTGCAGTGGAAAAAAAACTTAAGAATATTCCTATGTATTCAAATTTATGTTAACCTTTCAATTTATTTTGTGTCCCTATATTCTGTCCCCTGATCTACTACTAGGAAAAATACTTATTGCTTATATTCACAATTAGGAAACATTCGTTTAAAATTAACCAAAAATGCATATACTAAACACTACGCCTTACTGTTGTGTTAAATAGGAAAAGATGAGACGTTGCTTACGCTAGCAACACCTAGATATAATTCTCAAAACATTATGATATTTTTTAGCTTTACATCAATAGGAGTTTTAGCTCCTTATCTCTAACTTCAATGTTGGTTGGAAAATTAATGGATCTGAACATTGCCACCAAAAGGAAATATTTTTAAAACATCAACAAAAAATCTTTAAAAACAGCCCTGGTCCGATTAAAAGTCAAAATATTCCAAACACATGTACAAGCCACGCCCTGCAATTTGCTATGCAGTTCGTATTTTTATGTCTCTAATCAGCTGAGATTTCAGATACATAGTTAAAAAAAAAGCTTTATGAAATAATATATATATAAAAACTAGAAGTAATTTACTTAATTTCAAACTGATGTCTTCATTTGTACATTCTTACAACCACACTTTCAAAATGGTGTTGTATAAGCAGTTCAGTCATCTCTTGGGGGGGGGAGGTGCGGAATTCTGCACTAATTACCTTGCAAACACTATTATTCAATAGTTTTAATGAAACTTTAATTGCTACTGATAAAGACATTCACCAATGTAGACAGTTTGTAGAATTAATGGACCAGTATACATCATTTATTTCAATCTAAATAGATGTTCTGAGCTATAATTAAGAACAATGACACACAAAATTTGCATTTGTGTAGGTTTGGATTCACCATTTGGGTTTTCTTATATTAAGTTATCAGACTTTTTGTTACTTTCTCATTGGATATTTCAGAGGATAAAACCAAACATGCTTGTGATGTTCTAGAAGTACTTATTAAATAATTACCACTACTACTACTAGAGGTACTTATTAAACATGGAACAACAAACATTTGTACAGCGATAAAATAATTTATTTAAAGGTTTAAAATGAGAAGGTTTTCAAATATTTTCTTAAATACAATGTGCTATTTTCGCTCCTATCATAGAAATCAATCCAGCATGGCTTTTAATCCTTTTCATATTGCACACTACAATTTTTAAAGTCCTTTACATACTGCACACTAAAATATTTTAGATTTTAATACTTCCATACTGCACGCTAAAGTTTTTAGTCCTTTTATTACTGCACACTAAAATATGACTGCGGCATTAATTTTGTGTAACTATCAGTAACGTGTAACTGGTGTTATTAACGAAATCTAATTTTTAAAGTCCTACTAACATGCTAAAATTTTATGTCGGAAAATTTTCTGAACATTTTAAAAATATGTAGCTGGTGTTATTAACGAAATCAAACTTCAAGTCTTACTTACATGCTAAAATTTTATGTCTGAAAATTTTCTAAGCATTTTAGAAATGTGTAACTGGTGTAATTATCAAAATCAAATTTTTAAAGTCCTACTTATATGCCAAAATTTTATGTCTGAAAATTTTCTAAACATTTTAGAAATGTGCAACTGGTTTTATTAACTGCTAAAATTTTATGTCGGAAAATTTTCTAAACATTTTAGAAATGTGCAACTGGTTTTATTAACTGCTAAAATTTTATGTCGGAAAATTTTCTAAACATTTTAGAAATTTGCAATTGGTTTTATAAACTGCTAAAATTTTATGTCGGAAAATTTTCTAAACATTTTAAAAACGTGTAACTGGTGTTATTAACAAAATCTAATTTCTAACATGCTAAAATTTTATGTCAGCAAATTTTCTGAACATTTTAATAATATGTCGAAAAGCATCAAAATTCTGCATTCTTAGAGTATCGCGTAGTCTTTATCTGACCTTGCTGAAATACATTTTGTATCAACAGATTTGTTAAATGGAACAATCTTTCCACTCAATGTAGCAAACCTCCCTGAGAAATTCCTCTAATAACAGTTCACATTTCAGCCCGTCTCTTTGTCCTTAATGAAGAAGATGACTTCATGTGACATGCGCAAGTAACATAACAAACGAAACAGAACCCCTTCGAAATCGCTTTTTTATTTTATTTTATAATTTTATCTTCGGCAACAGATTAGTTATAATTCAATGAAGGGAGATAAGCGCAGAACAATAATAAAGAAATTATAAATAAAACTCCTAGTGAATATATTAAACTATTTGTAGTTACATTTATAAAGAACTAGACTCTAAGTTGTGTACATTAAGTAACCACAAGAATATTAATTCGAAGAATCTTAAGATGAAACAATGACTAATGGATAGCTGCATAAAATATTAAGATAGTGATTTTAAATCCACAACACAAAAGCAACGCAGTCTACAGTATATTTTATTTTATTTTATTTTTTATTTATTTATTTTTTCACCGAGATCTTCCAAAGATTTTTTTTTTTTAAATTTTTGCTTGAAGTATCGTTGAACATGATGCAGCCGCAATTAATAGTCTTAACTGCGAACATAACCAACACCCGAGTTTTATGGAAGATCATGTGCTACAAAATAACGGATTAGACAGATTAGATGTGAAATATGCGTCTGAAAGGGTTTATTTTGCATCCGTGTACAATATATTGTGAAACCTAATGTCGCGTTTCAATAAATAAAAAATCTGATGCGGGAAGCACCTGACTTTCCCTGCAGACTCATATTCAAGTTCTCTTTATTTCTTCAATAATTCACTGAGTTTAATGGCACAAAATAACACCCATAATTATTTTATATTACACTGAATTTGCAATTTTAATTCAATTTTCGTTTACATTTGGTAACTGAACTTATTTTTAAAGATGGCGTAGCAAAATTAAGAAAAAATTAAAATATCTCGAGAAAGGTTAGACCTAGAGTAATAGGGTTGGTCTTATTCTTTTCATCGTCAAAAACAGTCTAATAAGCACCAGGGTATCCACAAGTGTAACTTATCTGTCACATTTTGGGAAAATCGGTTCACTAGTTTGTCAGCTAGAGGGGATATAAGCAATTTTTGAGGGCCATTTCGCAAAATAAAAAAAAAGAAAAGAAAAGAAAATAATAATAATAATAAATGCAGGTTCTTTTATCTCGAATCGTACCAAAATATAATCAGCACCAGGGTCCCCACAAGGGACTTACCTACCAAAATTTATGAAATTCAGTCAATAAGTTTTCAGTTAGAGTGGATACATACATTGCTCAGACACACACACAGACATATGGAGATACACACAGGCAGACACACATACAGATACACACAGGCAGACACACATACAGAAGCACACAGACAGACACACATACAGATACACACAGACACACATACAGATACACACAGGCAGACAAGCATACAGATACACACAGACAGATACACACAAACAGACACATACAGATACACACAGACATACACACATACAGATACACAAAGGCAGACACATACAGATACACACAGGCAGACACACATACAGATACACACAGGCAGACAAGCAAACAGATACACACAGACAGATACACACAGACATACACACATACAGATACACAAAGGCAGACATACACACATACAGATACACAAAGGCAGACACATACAGATACACACAGGCAGACACACATACAGATACACACAGGCAGACAAGCATACAGATACACACAGACAGATACACACAAACAGACACATACAGATACACACAGACATACACACATACAGATACACAAAGGCAGACACATACAGATACACACAGACAGATACACACAAACAGACACATACAGATACACACAGGCAGACACACATGCAGATACACACAGACAGACACACATACAGAGACACACAAGCAGACACACACATACAGATACACACAAGCAGACACACATACAGATACACACAGGCAGACGTCATCTCTAAAAACTGTAGATCCGTATAAAACTTGAGTTGCGATTTTTGGCATGATTCCAATACTTTCCTTATACATTACCATGTATTGAAGGGAAAGTAAAAAATGGTCTTTTGCTTTTCTTATTATATATAATAATGTATAGGGAAAGTATTGAAGTTCGAGTTTACGATGAATTTACATGTTTCGGGCACTGCTGATTATAGGTGACTCAATTTTTAGAATGGATGTCTGTTTAGTGATCGACTGTGCAATGCATGAATCCAATCTAACTCAAAAACTATCGAACGAAAATTCGTGAAAATCGTCGTTAAGCCCTTACACGCCGCACCGGTAGATTTTGGAACAAATTGGAAAAATAGAACCGGTTTCGAAATGGCTCTCGCAGCCGAAATAAGAAGAAATATGTTTAAATATATTAATTCAATGCTCATTTTTGCTTAGTTTTTGTTGATAATACGAATGAAACCAACAGCTGCGTTATAAGATAAATAATTCCAGCAGCGAAGCGTGATAAAATAATTTGGGGAGAAAGCAAAATTAGCAAATCAAAAGTTTCCTTCTATAACTATATTTTAACAAGGTTGCAAATAAAATATAAAATTTAATAACTGAATAGCAACGAAAATAAGTGAACGGCATTTTGCGAATTTGCTATTACAGGATAAGGAAAGTAAAAAGTAGACCTGTTAATTTTTCTGAAAGACAAGATAAACGTAAAAAAATAAATACGGGAATAAAATAATCATTTATGTTTTAATTAAGTGTTTGAAATCGAATGTCATCATTTCATTTATAAGAGGCCAACGTGCGCATTTCCAGAGATATTGAAAGTGTGCTTTAAAATCGTTAAAATGATAAAAGCGTGAAAATTATAAAACCGTATATAATTACTTTCCTTATATACATATAATGTATAAGGAAAATATTGTAACGGGGTCGAAAATTCGAATTCGTATTTTCAAAGGGAGAGCACGTTTCAAGCATCCATGAACACAAATCAGACGTTTTTGAGATGTGTGTGTGTGTGTCAGTGAGCCTGTGGAGACGATAACTGACGAACGAATGAATCGATTCGAACGAAATTTGGTACAAAAATTACAATCCATGAATACTGGAAGCCTATTGTTTTTATACGCAATCGCATGTTCAACACCCCCCCCCCCCAACTAAATTTTCGAGTGAAATTTCGAAAAAATCCTCAAAAAATCAAAACCTTTAATAACGTTACGAAAATAGTCATTTCTTATGTAATTTTTCATTGGAAAACAATTAAAATAAATTTTGGAACGCTAACATGAACCGTTCTCGAGATATTGTGCAATTTAAAAAAAATTATCAAAAAATCATATAAAATTTTAAAAAATATTACCTATTGTTGAAATATGTTCACTTTCCATAAGTAATATCATGCGATAAATTGGGTGACATCATTTTCATGGATCTAGCTAGTTCCATTCATGAAAAAATATACTTTAGGTAATACTTTTGCATTTGGACGCCAATAGTCAGTTATCTGCTACAAGAATAACTTATTTCTCCATCCATAACGCTTGGCGAGATTTTTAGCGGAATTTCGCCAACTTGGCGACTTTTTTAAATGTTGCCAAATTAACGAAAACGTCGCCAAATTGATAAAAATGACGCTAAATCAATGAAAATGACGCCTAGATAACGAAGTAATTCTTAAAGTATTTTAATATATGGATTATATCGCTTATTGAGGATGCTATCAATATTGATGAGTTGTGCGAAGTATAAGTTAATTAAGTATTTTGAAATAGTTTTACATGTTGTCATCCTGAAAATCGTCCAATGTACAATTCAACGATAAAAACACAGCGCCGTAGATCTTACACATTTTTACTTTCCCTGCAATACATTGTAATGTATGGGGAAAGTATTGAAATCATGTCGAAAATCGCAACTCGAGTTTTCGACGGATCTACACGTTTCGAGACCTCTAGAATACGAAAAAACTATTTTTAGCGTGACGTCTATGTGTGTGTCTGTGTGTCTGTCTCTCTGTCTGTCTGTGTGTGTGTGTGTCTGTCCGTCTGTGCAGATATTGTATCCACTCTAACTAAAAAACTAATTGACCGAATTTCATAAAATTTGGTAGGTAAGTCATTTGTGGGCGAATCTGGTGCTGATTAGTTTTGGTTTATTGATTCGGAATAAAAGAACCCGCCTTTTTTTGTGAAATGGCCCGCAAAAGCTTGTATTCACTCTAGATGAAAATTAATGTACCGAATTTCACAAAATTTGGTAGATCAGTCGCTTGTGGATCATTCTGGTGCTGATTAGATTTTGGTACGATTCGGAAAAAATAACCTGCCTTTTTTTTGCAAAATAGCCCGCAAAAATCAACAAAATCTAAAATAAAAAACTATGTATGCTGAAATTTATCCATTAAATTCTTGTTTTATACATAATTTTTAACGAAGAAAAGAATAAGACCAACCCCATTACACTAGGACTAGCCGTTCTGGAGATATAGTTTTTTCGTATTTTTTCTTCGCCACCTTTGAAAATAAGTCCAGTTTCCAAACGAGAACGAAAGTTGAATTAAAAGTGAATTAAATTGAATTAAAATAAAGAGAACGTGGTCTACAGGGAAAGTCATGTGCTGCCCACATCAGATGTTTTATTTTAAAACTAGTAAATCCATTGCATTATATAAGGAAAGTCATATGCTGCCCACATCAGATTTTTTACTGCTACCAAATGAATGGAAAATTTATATAAGTACTTATAATTAACATTCATCGCCACCGTTGCTTAAGAACTATCAGTACTGGTTCTAGAAATATTAGAAGTTCTACTTTTCCTCAAATAAGCTCAAAACCTTTGTAAAAAATTATGTAATTTAGATAAAATTTCTTGTAACCAATTAAAATTATAAATTCCAAGAATTTTTGGCAAGACCAAATCATCCAGACTCTAGTTTTGGTTTAAATTTCTGAAAAAGCTGCAGAAAATTATAAAGAGATGTGTGATGAATAAGTTTCAGATAAATTTGCTGGAGTTTGAGACATTTTATGAAAACATTACACGGAAGAGGAATGAAGATGTTGTAGTGAAGTTGGGTGAAAAAATTGCAGAAAACTTTAGTGTAAAAGTTAGAAAAGCCTGATAATATAATTGCACGTTTAAAAAGGAAATTTCAGATAAATTTGATGAAGATGTTGCAGTGACGATTGATGGAGAAGTGCAGATATTTCAGATTAAGAAGTTGCAAAAACGTGTGAGGTGTGCAAGATTCTGCAGTTAAAGTTCAAGAAGAACTTTCCTGAACTTTAGTTGCAAAACAGTTTCAATGAATAAATTTCAGAAATCTTTCGTAAAGAAGTTGTAGAGAAAAGGGGTTGCAGAACTGCCATACAATGAAGTTACATGAAAGGATATATAAAAATATGTCAGGATTGCAAGGTACAGAAATCAGTCAGATGCCACGCAAACTTAAGACTATGCTAGATAAAGACGTCAGAACAGAAATGCAACGCAAAATTACGGAGATGCTAAAATAATCTCAGATATACAAGATAAAGTAAACAGAGAGATGCTACATAAACTTGAAGAGATGCTAAAATAAGTTCAAGATATACAACTTAAAATTTTAGACATTAAAAAAAGAAGTTACTGAGCAGTTAAATAACGATTCAAATAGGACAGATGAAGCTGTTCTGTTTCTATAGGAAAAATCTTGAAATGATTTGGGGGAAGTCAAAAAAATATAAAACTCAGATTAAACAGAAGTTTCAGAAGAATTTAATTCAGGGCAGCAGAAAAATTCATATTTGACATTATCCACTATAGTTGAATTGAAAATGTCAACGAATTTGCTTTCTAAATCTTATATGCATGCTTGCAACAATAACAAAGAAAAACATCATTGTTAAAAAAATGCGATCCAAATATGTTTAAAAAAATATAATTATCCTAAGATTGCGACTCGTGAAAAATGGGAGAAACAAACGTTTCTATAGATATAAAAAAGCGATATTTAAAACGTCCAGTGATGATGTATATAACTAGTTAAAACAAACAAAATTAAATCATACTTATTAAATGAATAAAGTTAATATACCCTATGAAAATTTAACCAAAAACACAATTTAGATTACTGGATAAAGCTCATATTCCTCGATACGCCTTTTGCTAATACTTATTTTGCTATCCAAAGAATAGCAAAATATAAAAGAAAAATTTGCTTTACAAAATACGTCTGACTTATTTTCAATAAAGAAAACAAACCCCTCATTTTGACTTCTGTGTTTGCTTTTCTTTATTTCTTTGTTTTGAGTTCCTTGAAGATAATCTTTAAATGACGCTATCCCAATTATTTAAATGGAAAGCATACGTTTTATGAACTTAATCTGTTACTTGTTTCACTATTTTTACACTTCATCTGTTGTAAAAATACAAATATTCTTGGAAACCGAAAGCTAGACAAATAAAGTGTAGTTTCCAACGAATAATAATAAACATTTTGATTTCTTATGTCTGTGTCTGGGTAAAAGAAAAAAAATATCAGATGCAAAACATCTAACTGTTGAAGTACTTTGACACTAAAGGTTATAATTTTTAGAATCCTAGGGGGTCCGCGAAGTGTTTCAACTTCTTAAATCTGAATTTCTTCCCGAGTATTATGTATGCGAGTGTCAGTTAGCTATTGTATGTGAGTGTTAGTTAGCTGTTTTAAACTGCACTAAAATTTAAATAGCAAAACTGTTTATTTCAGCGCATTCCTTAACAAATGTACCCAATTTCATAGCTAGAGAGTCTGAGATACGAGACAAAGAAACTCGAGGGACGGCTAGTATAGAAGAATTTTTTTCACTTCAGAAGTACATAAAAAGTATAACTCAAACAGAATCGAAATTTTTTAAAAATTAAACTATGTAGATACATGTCTGCAAAAATTCGTGGTCTTACTTTGTTAGTCTGCCCAGGACGTGAACTCGCAGCTCAAATATTATGTATTTAATTTTGACATTAAATAATCTTTAAGCTAAAGTTTAAATCGAAAATTGGTTTATTTCAGCGTTTTCTCCTAGCATTTCTCTACAAATGTACCAAATTTTATGATTTTTGTATGCTTTTGCGTATGTTTTTGCGTATGTGAGAGAATATCGTGGAAGACGAAATTAGTCAAACAGCTACTTTTTCTGGGGAGATGCTTGGTAATAAAACAGTACACGTGGATTTCTTGCTAATTAATTTTTTTAATCAATTTTTTTAATCAAATGCTAAAGGTAAGAGAGTTAACTATTCCAAGCATAGTGTGGTTTAAGACACCTATGAAAGAAAGTTTAAATCTCTAAATGTTTGATTAACACGAGGGCTAATTTAATCAGGATAGTTTTAATTGAATTCTAAACTACAACAAACACCCAGTCATACCCTTCTACCAGGGAGATTTGAAAGCCAAACAACTGGCAATTCGAACCGGAGGTGGCTAAATATATCTATCTACTATGTAATATAAGCTATGTATCTAAGTGATTCGACTGAACTTTTCAAGCTGTTTAAGGAATCAAACCATGGCCGACTTGTTATGACAATAGCATAAAAGATTCCGTAAAGGGTTAATAAGATAAGACGCAGATCAGGAGTTCGAGTAGTCGATAATAACGAAATCAAAATCATAAATCATAATATGCAAATTAAATTCTGAAGGAATTAAACGTAAAACTAAATTGAAAATAATTGAAAAAAATATTAGCTTTAAACTACTGCATTATTTTGAATTTATTTAATGATACATAACCGTGTTTGTTGTCTTAAAATTGCAAAAGCAAATTAAGTCCACTGCTTCAACGACATTTTCTAGGTTTTTTTACTTTCCCTATATACACTGTAATGAAATTCGATTTTCAACAGTACTTTAATTTTAGACGAAAACTTCCATTTTTCTTGAAAAACGCAATTTTTACATACTTCTTTTATTCGCATCATTGATTTCTTACTGCACAAATGGAAAACAATATGCACTCAAACGTGCTTAAAACTATGAAAATCGTCTGTTAACATTTGTGTCATACCCAATACTAAAGAAAAGTATTTAAACAGTACTTTTTACGTAAATATGAAAGTATTCGTCTGCTGTTAAATAAATATATTTTCTTTTATTTTTCAGTAAATCATACTTCATGTCACGGGATTAGTTTCATAATGCACATACTCAGAAAAGCAGACTTTTGAAGAAAATTGTGTATTTTAGAGGTTTTAGATAAAATCGTGAAATTTAGTGCTGTTAAATAAAATCGCGAATTTCAGCGAGAAAATAAAATCGCATAATCGCACCTTTAAATAAAATAGCGTATTTTAGTACTTTCAAATGAAATTGCGAAATTTAACGCTTTTAAATAAAGTCATGATATTACTTTTCTATACAACGAGAAAGTATGATAATAGGTGGCTTTCGCGACTAATATGAAGCATTTGGTTTTTAGGCTCATTTGTTTCCAAGTTGTCCTTTAAACTGTTCTATTGCAATTAATGAAATATGATTCACAAGTTTTATGAATGCATTCTATATTATGTCTCACTATTCTGCCTTTCTTCGGCCATCATATAACAACAGAACTTTGGGCAAACGGGCAGTCAGACAAATATCTGCTATTTTTTTAAGACTTATAAATGTATTTAAATTCTGTAACCTATGCTTGCAAAAGGGGAAGAAACTAATAATGTCCGTGTGCAAAATATTATGGTTGAGTACTTTTTTAGGAACGTCATAATTTTCGAACATGCCTGTGCTACGGATATTTTAACGCTAAACAGTCGAAACGTACATGTCAAAAACAATAAAAAAACCTCTGATGTGGGCAGCACATGACTTTCCTTATATAATGCAATGAATTTACTACTTTTACAGTTAAAAATAATGTTATTCTTATAGTAGATACTTATATTCTTTCCAAGATACTCAATTTTCGTCAATGAAACGTCATTTTCATAGATTTAGCGTCATTTTTATCCATTTGGCGAGTTTTTCGTTAATCTAGCAACATTTAAAAAAGTTGCCAAGTTGGCGATATTCCACCAAATTCGTCGCCAAAATCTCGCCAAGCGTTATAGATGGAAAAATAAGTTATTCTTACAGCAGATAAATGACTATTGGCGTTCAAATACAAAAGTATTTCTCAAAGTATCTTTTTTCATGAATGGAACGCGTTAGATCCAGGAGAATGATGTCACCCAATTTATCGCATGGTATTACATATGAAAAGTGAACATGTTTCTCAATAGGAAATATTTTTTTTATTTTATATGATTGTTTGATATTTTTTTTTGAAAAATGTGCAATATCTCGAGAACGGTTCATGTTAGCGTTCTAAAATTTATGTTAATCGTTTTCTAATGAAAATTTACATAAAAAATGTCTATTTGCGTATCTATATTAGAGGTTTTGATTTTTTGACAATTTTTTCAAAATTTCACTCGAAAATTTAGGAGGGTTTTGAACATTCGATTGCTTATAAAAACAATAGGCTTCCAGTGTTTACAGATTGTAATTTTTGTACCAAATTTCGTTCGAATCTGTCCATTAGTTCGTCAGTTATCGTCTCCACAGACTCACTGACACACACACACTTTCACACACACATCACTTTAAAAATGTTCGATTCGTGATCAGGGATTCTTGAAACGTGCTCTCCCGTCTAAAACTCGAATTCGAATTTTCGACCCCTTCACAATACTTTCCTTAAACATTATGTATATAAGGAAAGTAAAAAGGTCAAAACAAACGTGTTTCGAAAAAACATGTGTTATTTTTGCATGACACAACATATTTTGACTTTTCACAATTTTAACAAAGAGCTGAATTAGAACCATTATGATTATTTATTTTTACATGTTTCAAAGATGGTTAATTGCCTTTTTTCGGGTGCATCATAAAATAAATTCATTTTATGTATACCACGTTTTAATTTGACTTGAAATACAAGGTGTGCCCCTACGTCACACAGAAAAAGTGTTTTTCTATAATAAATTAGCTGCATATCCGTTCTTCGTACAGAATATACAGGGTGTCCTAAAAACATTGACCTCGGCTTTTACTTCTTAATTATCGATCTTAGACATATATAATAAATTACAGAGTAACGTATAAATAGGTACAGAATTTTATGAAATCGATAAAAATTTTCAGCGGATTAAATTTTAAGAAATATAAAGTATAAATTTTTATACGGCCCCCGTTCAAAAACATTTCCAGTGAGTAAAATATGCCCCATACACTAATAAGGTGATGTACAAAATTTCCGCATTTTATCATAAAAAGTCCCAGAAATATGTTTAAACAAAGTTGGTGAGGAATTAATCACACATTAAAATGTAAATGTTTACAGCAAGAGTGCAAATAACGCAACGCAGAAATGCATCAAATGCAAATAATATCGGCCTCTTATCTTTAATGGATCTTTGGCATGGATGGAAAACGTTTTGAACAAGCGCTTTGTAATCTTTGAGTAAAGTTATTATTTCTACACAGTGTAGATAATTTTCTACCAATAAATAGCAAAATTATTATTTATTTATGTAATCATTGTTTTCTTTCGTAATTTGTGTATGACCCCTGAAACACGATCTGCCGACATGATTTCTCCTCTCTGAGAACCCATGTCGATACATCGAAAATTGGTTTAAGTCAGCATTTTTGTCTTTTCATATCTCTTGACACTTCTTATGATAAAATGCTGAAATTATGTACATCACCTTGTTAGTGTATGGGACACATTTTACTCATTGGAAATGTTTTTGTACGGAGACCGTATAAAAATTTAAATTTTGTATTTCTTCAAATTTAATTCCCTTGAAAATTTTAATCGATTTCATAAAATTCTGTACCTTTTTTTACGCAACTTTGTAATTTATTATATGTGTCTAAGATCAATATTTAAGGAATAAAAACCGAGGTCAATGTTTTTAGGACACCCTGTATAATTTAAAGAAACTTAATTCACAATTTGCGGTAAACTTTTAACGTTTGGCGTGTTTTGTTCGATACTTTAGCATAATTCTTAAGAAAGAAGAGGGAACAAGCACGGATGAATTTAAAAGGCTATTTATAAAGATTGCGTAACCATACACATGGAGAATGCTAAGTAAGTATTGTACTACTGCAAAAAATCGTACGTGATTTCAGGTACCTTTGTATTCAGTAGATAGAAACCTCAATTAAGTGGGTCTGTGGGTTGTTTCGATTTCCTGTCACACGATGCACAAAAAGACAGATATGCCCTTGCATTATTATATTTGATAGAAGATATAAGTTACAATATTTATATATTCTTATTCACTTTATCCGTATAAATAAGAATTTCGTTTATCCGAATCCCATCTGGTTTCATTAAATCCGGATAAATAAGACTTTTACATTAATGCAAATTATGTAAAAAGTTTCAATGTGAGAACTCTTTAATGTTTATTTTGTACCAATATATCATCTTCCTCAATCGCTTTGCCGCCGTAAGCAACTTATATTGACAGGCGAAGTTGTATATAATTCCGGAACTTCTTCCAACTGATCATAAATTCAAATGCAATGTCATACGATTCATAGTTTCCGTCTTATCACAACCACACACACCGGTAGCCGTTGGGTCATTTGGGCGACACACCTTTATCCGAATAACCTTTCTCTTTTATACCGCTCAATTCATAACACTAATCAACAATGAAAATGGAATAATGATTTGATGTCAACAACCTAATATAGGAATGAGAATATGGCTAATGATTGCAGTTGTTATTGAAATAAGGAGGAGAAATGCAAGTCTTATGTAGGGCAAATCTATCCCTAGATGAATTCTGATAAATCTGATTAATAAATATGTACTTCTTTAATAAACAGGAGATAAAAGTTTTATATATCAACCGGTTTCTAAAGCAAAAAAATCTGATGTGGGCAACACATGACTTTCCTTATATAATGTAATGAATTTACTACTTTTACAGTAAAAAATTAGGTTTTTCTCATAGTAGATACTAATATTCTTTCCAAGATATTGAATTTTCGACAATTAGTCATCATTTTCATTGATTTAGCATCATTTTTATCCATTTGGCGAGATTTTCATTAATTTAGCAACATTTCAAAAAGTCGCCAAGTTGGCGACATTCCGCCAAATTCGTCGCCAAAATCTCGCCAAGAATTATGAACGAAGAAATAAGTTATTCTTACAACAGACAAATGACTATTGGCGTTCAAATACAAACGTATTACTCAAAGTATCTTTTTTCATGAATGGAACGAGCTAGATCCACGAGAATAATGTCACCCAATTTATCGAAAGGTATTACATATGAAAAGTGAACATGTTTCTCAATAGGAAATTTTTTTTTTATTTTATGACTTTTTGATAATTTTTTTAAAAAATGTGCAATATCTCGAGAACAGTTCATGTTAGCGTTCTAAAATTTATGCCAATCGTTTTCTAATGAAAAATTACATAAGAAATGTCTATTTGCGTAACTTTTTTAGTGGTTTTGATTTTTTGACGATTTTTTTAAAATTTCATTCGAAAATTTAGGGGGGTTCTGAACATTCGATTGCGTATAAAAACAATAGGCTTCCAGTGTTTACGGATTGTGATTTTTGTACCAAATTTGGTTCGAATCGATCCATTCGTTCGTCAGTTATCGTCTCCACAGACTCACTGACACACACACACACACACACACATACTTTCACACACACACACACACACACACACACACACACACACACACACACACACACACACACACACACACACACACACACACACATACACACACACAGACATCACTTCAAAAATGTTTGATTCGTGATCAGGGATGCTTGAAACGTGCTCTCCCGTCGAAAACTCGAATTCGAATTTTCGACCCCGTCACAATACTTTCCTTATACATTATGTATATAAGGAAAGTAAAAAGAACTCTTCTTCAGGATGAATCAGACAGAGCACCAGTACCAACGCGAGTCCGTCAAGAATATTTGTATCACGTGATCTAGGTAAGTTATAGTTACCAACACACATTCGAAAAAAAAATGAAATAAGAACACAAGGAAGTGTATAAAAAAGAATGGAAAGATTTAAAACATTTCCTCGGTGAAAAAAACTATGAACATATGATGAAAATTAGGGGACAACCGGTTTCGGAATAAACATGAGTAACAACATCAAGAAACATAAATAAATGAGCAAAAATATTGTAAAAATACCAATGAAAAAGAAGATGAACTATCTTCATCAAAATAATAAAATACCAGTGGATAGACCATAAATAATTGTAAACATACAACCAGTTATTAACCTTAATTTTCATCATACAATACTTAATTTGCAGTTTTGTTCACTGAGGAATTGTTTTAAATTCTTCTAATGTATTTTATCCTCCTCCTTGGTTTTTAATTTCATCTTTTCCTACTTTTGTTGCAACCATTTTCCTGGGTCACGTGATATTTTTTAACATACGCGTACTTGCTCTCGTTGGTACTGATGCTCTGTCTGATTCAGTGACTGAAGAAAACTCCTTTACTGCATTTAAAACTAGTTGATATTTATTAACGAAATATTTATGTCGTTCGAAATAATTATTATTATAGTTCCTTCTCTCAGGAGAAAAAAATTGTTTATCTGATAATTTTTTTTAAATTGCTTAAAGCAAAAAATATTTATTCATACTCACATTCGTTTGCAACATTTGTAGGACAACTGGCAAAAAAGCTTTTCTCCTTTTCCATATGACAAAGTCAAAAAGTCGAAATTTTCGAATTTGCATATTTTAATCATTTCTGAACTGAAATCGGCCGATGCCTGTGTGTGCATCTATGGACGCGATAGCTCACGAACAAATTAACCATATAGAACAACATTTTGTACGATTATCATAATTAATTCACCTAGGATCTTATTGTTGATAAACGCAGTTGAAGAGTTGAAGATAAGATTCGAAAGCCCCACCCCATCCCTCCTTCCTAAGAAAATCGAACAATTTAAAAAAAAATTGCAAAACTTCATGACAATCAATCGTGTTAAATAAAGAATAATCTGATATGTAATCCATCATACGCAACAAAAAAAAATCATACATTTCAGAACGCTAGCACGAAACGTTCTCAATGTAGTGTAAGTTTTTGCATAAATTTATCAAAAAAGCAAGACCGGTAATTAAGATTTCAAATAACGGCATCAAAACTTTTGGCTCTACTGACTAGGTTTCACCCGTCAACCGAGAGCTAGGCCAGGTCGACACTGCTGTCTTCTAGGCGATGATTAATATACGCTTCGAATCAATTCCACCCACAAACAGCAAAACAATAACAATAAATAGTAACAACTTTTTAATACTCCTTCGAAAAAAACAGGTATAAAGAAGTAAGGTGACTACAATTGTTTCAGGTTAGAAACAGTGAACTCTCTTAATAAACGCTAAGAAAGCACTGCCACTCAGCAGTCTCATTCATCGCAATAAATAGTAAGGAAAGTAAAAGTTTCGGAAAACCTCCATAGTTGGAAATCCGATTCTCTCGGTGTCATTTCTCTTCTGAAGTACCGCAGCACGTGAGAAGACGATGCAAAATCAATCATTACGTTTGCAAGAAAATCGGTCCAAACAAACACAAAGTATGAAAATGACATATTTTAAAGAGAAAAAAATCGTAACGTGAACGTGATATGCTTATCATAGTCTTTGGGTAGCCTCCTCAGCTCAATTTAATGTCCATTAACAGCGTTTTAATCGGTGGAGCGCGCTTCGTTCCCACCAATTATTGCAAAACAGTTTTTTATGGAACCAGGTACGAAATTACCGTGAAGACCGTTCATTTGGAAGTCCTTCTCTGCTGCGTTTCCAACTCTCCTGTGTGTGAGGCTTCGGATAAGATTTCAATCTAGTGTGGGGTAAAGTAATTGAATTAGAATCACGCTCGGAGTGCATCGAATATCGTTAGTTGAGCCGTTTCTAGCTCATCCAACAACGGTAACTGAACTGTCAGCAAGAAAACTCGCAATTGAATAACATATGACAGTAAATTTTGGCTTTATGCGAGTCTCTGATATTATCTTAAGTTGTAAAGGTGTCGGAATGAACATGTAGGCATCTTTGATAAAAACAATAGAATATACGGATAAAGTTAATAAGAATATATAAATATTGTAACTTATAACTTCTATCAACTATAATGATGCAAGGGAATATCTGTCTTTTTGTGCATCGTGTGACAGGAAATAATAGAAATTGCTAATCCCTACAGTGTTACTTTTACATTGTATCCAGAATATCATGTATAGTTTCCTGAATATGAGAATAACAGTTAAAACACCAGATTAACTCTAATATTTTAAATGTCTATCAGTTTTACATGTTTGCATTCACTTACACCTTTTATAATCCTTATACAGGAAACCTATCGCTTGTAAAGACTTTCTGGGAGCAATTCACTCAAAGGGCCAACAATAGTTCAACTAGAATTGTTGCTTTAAAATCAAAGACAACCGAAAAATAGGTTTAAAAATATTTTATTAAAACCTCCTCTTTACGACGTACAAAATCACCCGACCAGACCATAACGCTTTTGAACACAGTTATGCCCTTCATCAGTGGCGAACTTCGCCACTCCCGAAAGCGATATGGTCGTGCGATGGTGTACGTCGTAAAAAGTAGATTTTAATAGAAGACTTTTAAACCTATTTTTTTGTCTTTGATTTTAAAGTATTAATTAGTTGAGGTGTTCCCATACTATTTTATTTTATTATTATAGAATCGTGGTACCTCTGCCGCAGCAGGTGCAATGTTTCTGTCAGCGATTTCTATGGACGCCAATGCCTGCAAAGGAGGATCAAACTATTTGGGATAGGGTATGTCAAATACCTGTCTTTTGGGGAGGTTCTTCGTTTGGGATGGACGTTGTCCCACCCGTAAGCAAATGTTAAAGGTGTGAAATAATGTTATATGTTAAAACTTTTTTTAGTCGATTTTTGCTCATTTCAACGTCCACCGTCCCCTTAACATCATCTCAGGAACAACTCTTCAGCATGAAACTATTGTATGCTTCACTTTTGATTTGTGGACGCCAGCCGCTTTGATGCGTATTAGTATTATTTTTTCTGATGACTTTATTTTCTGTGTTCTCACATTTTTGAGTCGCTCACTCAATGTAATTATAACCTTCTTTTATTTATTTTTCTTATGTTCATTTTGGTATTAATTAAATGCATAACAATATTGACAAAACATGCTCCTGACTTTTAAACACCGAACGAGGACGAAAGTAACACAATGTATGGGGATAATTGTTTAGCATATTACAATTTTTTATTCATATCCGAAGATAATTTTTTCATTTTGAATTGTACATTTCCTTACAAAAAAAAATCATCTTCCTCACTCATTTGTACTGATAGTGTTTAGTTCTACTTATATCCGTATCGTTATCAGAATCAGAAAGTACTTTTTCAGATTTCACACAGTTAAATTACAATTTTCCATTAAAACCATGGTTTATATTATTCAGACTTGTTATATTCAAGTAAATAAATGCAATATAATAACTATATTTTTCTTGCTATAATTTAAAACGCTACCTGATGCTATTGACACGGATATATATAGTAAATATATCTAGTACAATACCACCTTTATCAACTGTAAAACTTATTTTTCTTGTTGAAAAAATAAATTAACTAAAATCATTTTTCTCAAACTATTGCAATTGTCCCCAATCACCCCCTACTGTCTTGATGAAATCGTTCTCCGTGCTCGACGCTGACAGCACCATAACCATAATTAGCCGGGAAAAAATCTTGTTAAAAGGGTAGTTTTCAATGACATTATGCACCCTTGTCTGCCATAGCGCTACAAGAGAGTTTCTACAAGCAACCGATTTCTACTGATCACCCCCTCTTATCTTGAAAACTAGAGCTAATATGCAATTTCTGAACAACAAACATTCAAACTGATGTATAAATAATTTTCTAATTCAAATACACGCATTGCCATAAAAATTTGCGCACCAAGAAGTAATTGTGGAATCGTAACGAAACTTAGCATGAAGATACGTGTCAGGCAGATATGCAAATGATTAGAAATACAGCGTGACTGAACATTGCGTAATGCCGCCAGAGAGCAATGAACTTCGTTTTCCCTGGCACTGAAAAAAGGTACGCAGAGACTTTTTGCCTACATTTAATCTGTTACAGAGGGACGCTTTTTCATTAGGGATGCCGTTGCGCGGCCATCGAAGACAATATGATCAGCTGTCAGAGTTCGAGAAGGGAAGAATCATCGGAATGATGGAAGCCGGGTGGTCAGCTCAGCCAGTAGCTCGCCACCTAGGCTATTGTGACTTTACTGTGAGGAAGTGTTGGGACCAGTGGACGAGAGAGAGGTCGCATACACGGCGGCTAGGCTCAGGACGTCCCCGGCAGATTAATAGCCGAGAAGACCGTCACATCACCCGACACATACGCACAGCGCCAACTGCATCATTGTTCGCCATCCGGACACAGGCAGCA
The DNA here is from genome assembly GCA_951213105.1 of Amaurobius ferox. Lineage (NCBI taxonomy): Eukaryota > Metazoa > Arthropoda > Arachnida > Araneae > Amaurobiidae > Amaurobius > Amaurobius ferox. The sequence goes on from OX578146.1 coordinate 122,565,352, forward strand.
CCTTCACTACGGGCCCTTGTATCTGTCCGTACCATTGCGAGGCGCCTGGCTGTAGGATATTTGGTATCGCAGTGTTCGTTATATGTGCTGCCAATGACGCCCACCCATGGTAGCCTTCGTTTGGAGTGGTGCCGTGCTCGACTAGATTGGACCGCAACCGAATGGAACCAGGTCGTCTTCGGCGACAAATCGAGTTTGAATTTGGGCAGTAATGACAACCGTGTATGTGTGTGGAGACCCTGTGGTGAACGCCTTAATCCTGCCTTTGCTTTACAGCAGCACACCGCTCCCACAACTGGTGTGAGGGTGGGTATGGGGTGTCGTCGCATACGACACCCGGTCACCTCAAATATTGATCCACAGAACCATGACAGCCTAGCGGTACGTTCATGACATCCTTCAGCCACATGTGGTGCCACTCATAGCTGGGCTCCCAGGAGGCATTTTTCAACAGGACAATGCTCAGCCACACACAGCAAGGGTGCCACAGGAATGCCTCCTCAACATTACCACCCTTCCCTGGCCTACCAGATCACCAGATTTGTCACCGATCAAGCATATCTAAGATCACTTGAGACGGCAAGTTGGACAGTCTACGAGTTTAGTCGAATTAGAAGCGCGCTTACAACAACTGTGGAATGAGATGGCGCAGGACACCATATGAGACCTGTATGCATCAATGCCTGGCCGTATCGCATCGTGTATTCACGCAAGATGTGGCCCAACAGGGTACTAGAACCTCCATTCATTTGTAGTTTTTCCTGTAATAAATTATCCTTTTGCTTTGCTTTTGCAATCACTTACTTATATCAACGTTTCACTTACATATATAAAATTTCGTTCAATTCTGACAACTTGGTGCACACATTTTTATGGCAATGAGTGTACGTCTTTAGTAACAGCGTAAGACAAATATTTAAAGACATCATCAGCTTCGGAGACACAAAAGAACCTCGTTGGTCAGTTTGATTGAGACAGACATATCAGTCATTCTAGAAAAGGCAAAATATCTCGCAGACATTTTCTTTCCTTTACTAACTGCTTTGTTTCACTGTACGTCTGCAATGGAGTAAGCCAATGAGTCACGAGACGTCATTCAAGAAAAGGCAACATAACATAATGGGACTTACTATAGATTCACTTCCTCACAGTACACATATACCAATTCTTTGCCACAAGATGCACGCCGTTCCGATTCAGAAGAACAAGTTCATGATGCACAGTTCTAGACTGACCACAGAAGTGATGAAGAAGAAAATGACCCAAAATTTCTTCGGAGACACAAAAAAACCTCTTTGGCCAGCATGCTTGAGACAGACATATCAGTCATTCTAGGAAAGTCAGAATATCTCGCAGACATTTTCTTTCCTTTGCTGACTGCTTTTGATTTTGCTGTACGTCAGCAATATAGTAAGCCAAAGCGTCACCGCGCGCCATTCAAGATAAGGCAACATAGCATAATGTGACTTACTATAAATTTACTTTTCCTCACAGTACACAGATATCAATTCTTTGCAACCAGATGCACGGAATTCCAATTCAGAAGAACAAGTTAGTGATGCAGAGTTCCAGACTGACCACAGAGGTGATAAAAAAGAAAATGATCCAAAATTTCTTAGGACAGGCAAGAGAACCTCACAAAATTAACCAAGCAGAACTTTATTACCTGGTTCCTGAGCGGAATTTGTCTGCACTACAAGCATAATTGTTGACTTCAAGACTAAAAGGCTGGAATTTCCTTGAAAAAGGAACTAAAATATACTATTTTCGTCGAAGGCAGCAGGACTTTGAACACTTGTTATCCAGGCAAGATGGCTTAATGTACTAAAATGATAGATGCATTAGGACAGCAGCCCAATCTGGAGGAAAGAGGAAAGGATACTTCTTTTAGATTCGTCAAAAACAAGTTTGAAAACTGTCCTCCTTTACTACAGAAATGAGAATTCACCAATTCCGCTTACTTATGTAGCACTCACACAAATATGAAATAGCTACTAACAATTAAAAGTATGAAAAGTATTCTTGGCACATTTGTGGAGATCTAGTGATAGCTCTTGTATTAGGATTTTATCTTGGAAACACAAAGTTCTGTTGCTTTTTATCTGAGTAAGACGGTAGGGACTAAAGAAACCACTTTATCAAGATACAGTAGCCAAAAGAATAAACCTACCACCTGTGAGGGAAAAGTAGCTTGCTAGCTTTTTGTTAACTGTGAGACACCCCTCTTGTAGAAAAGGTGAACTTGTTTGAACCAAATTTCAAAACGGTCACATCAATACTTTTCACGATTCCAAATTTAGTTTGAAGAAGAACTTCGTCAAAAGGATAAATCGTAATGGCCAAAGTTTTCTTTTCCTAAAGAACAATTTTCCTAGAAAAAAATGATGCAGAAATCAAAGATGAAATATTTTTAAACCGCAAATCAAAGATCTCATGAAGAATCCAGAATTTGAGAGACGCTTGGAGAAGTCTGAGACAGTTGCATGGGGATCATTTCAAAAAGTGCTGATAAACTTTCTGGGAAACAAGCATACCGAGAACTACAAAGAACTGGTTAATGAACGTCTTTAAAACTACAGAACCCTGGGATGCAATATGTCTCTGAAAATCGATTTTTTGGTTTCACCTTTGGATTTCTTTCCATGAAATTCTGAACATGTAAGTGACGAACATGGTGAGCGCCTTCAGTGAGATAAATCAACAATGAAAAGTCGCTGTCAAGGAAAATAGAATCCAAAAATGCTTGCAGATTATTACTGGAGACTAAACATTCTTAAAACTAAAAAATACAATATAAAACCAGCTAAAATTGCATCTTACGCGAATTAAATGCATATGTATTATGTTTGCATCCAAGCCCGTTTTAGATTATAGGCAGAGTAGTCAAATGCTGGGGTTCCGTGGATTTCTGGGCCTATATTGCGTTCTCAATGTACCTTTATTTTCTTTTAGATAATCAAGTTCCTTCCAATAGAGGTGGATTTATTAAATCTAAAAATAAAATAACATTCTGTCTATCACAAATTTCATACATGATCTGTGTAAATTGTAATAAATGTTTCATAAATGATGTGTTGTTGTTGTTGAGACCCAGACCGTCCGACCTACCAGAAAGGTGTAAGGTAACTGTTTGGACGGCCGGGGGAAGTGCCACCCAATTTAGACTGGAACCCAGTGGGGGAGGCATCCACAGGGACCGTACCCTCCTTCCCCTACTACCAATCTCTCGGAAGGACTTACGGACCCACATGTTTAACGTGATCGTACTCCGCATGAACACGGCGGCAGTTATGGCAGCGCATAAATGATGTGTTGAAGACCCAAACCGTCCGACTCATCCAGGGGACTTGAGCAACTATTTGGACGGCCGGGCATAAATGATGTGTGTAACTCATCACAAAAAACTGTCCATTTGATTACTCAGCCAAAAATGTATTCCAAACTGATATGACAAGAGAACATCAACTGAATCCACGTGTATTTTGATACGTATGTAATAAAAATTTGAAAATGTTTGTTTTCATAAATATCGTCTATGTTTTAAATATGATTCAGTTTATTACTTTTTAAATGTAATTAGTATATAATTATCTGCAATAAATTTGCCTCAGTAAAGTTTGTATTCTTTATTTTTCTTGCCGCATAAAAGTTTTATGGGGAAGCAAAAATTTACTTTTGCCTCCTCTCCCCCATAAAATTGGGACTCCGAAGGTTAAGGTGACCCTATTTGTAACAAATCTTAAATAGGTTACATCGAGTTCTGAAACCAACAAAATGTCCTAAATATCGTTTCTCTTAATCAGCACCTCTAAAAATATATCTAGTTTGATCTTAGTAATAAAACTTTCAACGTGAGAAGAATATTTTCCTTCATCGAAAAAAGCAAAATAAAAATCTAGAACAAATTGCACGATAAAAAAATCTTCTTTTTACAGCTTGTAAGATACATAACAGAGACATTTCCCTTCTGTAATTCAGAACAGAACAAAGTTACACGTTTACTACAGTCAAAGATACAAAACACTTTATAGTTCACAATCACGTTTTCAGACAATACTTCTTGCAGAATTACAGTGATAGTTCCGCTGTGATCTATCACTAGACCTTCGTGACACTTTGCACTTATTCTAAAACATGTGTCAGAGTATTCTAAAATATATCAGATAATCCGAATTATATGGCCGTGTTAACTGAATATTTCTTCTCACGTAGTTTGTGTTAATCTTTAATTACTGCTAAAATGCTGCATTTCTGAATGAGATAATCATTATACTTGGATTACGTGAAGATATTCAAATCACCTCAAAATATGAAATCATCATTACGCTAAAAGCCAGTTATATAATTTAAAATATGAAAAATCCGATGTGGACAGCACATAACTTTCCCTATGTAATGGAATGAATTTACTTCTTTCACAGTGAGAAAATTATACAGATAAATGATATGATCCACCGTACAACGTTCTAACGAAGAATTGTATACATGCGCTTTTTCGAATGACGTCATGTAAAACTATTTCGAAGTACCCAATTAACTAATATTTCGCGCAACATAAAATTGGCAATTATAAATATTGATAACATGTATGTTAAAAAATAATAATTAATTAATTTGGCGTCATTTTCATTAATTTATCGTCATTTTTACGATTTTAACGATATATTCGTGAATTCGTCGCGTAATTTTTGCCAAGGAGTGAAATATCGCCAACTATCGGAAATGAATTTTCAGTAGCTTCACTGGACTTTCTGGCTAAAAACACTGATCCACAGCTCAAATCAATATTTGTGAGATTCGTATTATCTGAATCAATTGCTAATAGATTAGTCTCCACTCAGGGCCACCCATGCGAAATGTAGGGGGCCCTTATAAGCATTTATTTTGGGTCTACTCAATATTTAATTTGGTCCTTTATGTGAATTTTCTATATCTTCTCTTCCCTCAAAATAATGGGTGGCCGGGGCAAAGGGGTTCCAATTTGTCCATTTCATTGCTAGATTTAACCAGTTTTTGAAACGTCCAGCATCCAAAAATAACTAAATCTAGTCATAAAAAGGCCAGGTATCCAAATACTTATAATAGCTATATGAAATTCAGCCATATTTTATATGATCATAGTTTTAAAATTGATCCGCCTCTACTCGAGTCCGCCTCTACTCGAGTGGTGTCCATTCCTACTAGTATGTCTAAATATTGAGTGTAGAAATGATTTTATGATCTTTTTCACTAATTAAATAACACCTATTTTCTTAAATTAAAAAATCTGATGTGGGCAACACATGACTTTCTTATATAATGCAATGAATTTACTACTTTTACAGTTAAAAAAATGTTATTCTTATAGTAGATACTTATATTCTTTCCAAGATATTGAATTTCCTTCAATTAGTCGTCATTTTCATTGATTTGGCGTCATTTTTATCCATTTGACGAAATTTTTGTTAATTTGGCAACAATTAAAAATGTCGCCAAGTTGGCGACATTCCGCCAAATTCGTCGCCAAAATATCACCAAGCGTTATGGACGGAGAAATAAGTAATTCTTACAGCAGATAAATAACTATTGGCGTTCAAATACAAAAGTATTATTCAAAGAATATTTTTTCATGAATGGAACGAGCTAGTTCTACGAAAATGATGTCACCCAATTTATCGCATGGTATTACATATGAAAAGTAAACATGTTTCTCAATAGGAAATATTTTTTTTAATTTTATATGACTTTTTGATAATTTTTTTGAAAAATGTGCAATATCTCGAGAACGGTTCAGGTTAGCGTTTCAAAATTTATGTCAATCGTTTTCTAATAAAAAATTACATAAGAAATATCTATTTGCGCAACTTTATTAGAGGTTTTGATTTTTTGACGATTTTTTCAAAATTTCCTTCGAAAATTTAGGGGGGGTTCTGAACATTCGATTACGTATAAAAACAATAGACTTCCAGTGTTTACGGATTGTGATTTTTGTACCAAATTTCGTTCGAATCGGTCCATTCGTTCGTCAGTTATCGTCTCCACAGACTCACTGACACACACACACACACACACACACACACACACACAAACATCACTTCAAAAATGTTTGGTTCGTGAACAGGGATGCTTGAAACGTGCTCTCCCGTCGAAAACTCGAATTCGAATTTTCGACCCCGTCACAATACTTTCCTTATACATTATGTATATAAAGAAAGTAATAACACCTGTTGGAGTAGCACACATAACTATCAAAATATGTAAGAAAAGTAATATGTTTCTCTCTATTAAATGCTTCGCTTTAGTGGGTGGTCAAAGATCAGTAACATCTCATATCAAATACTTCGCTTTAGTAAGTAGTCAAAGATAAGTGATACAAAGTAATATGTTTGTGTCGTATCAAATGCTTCACTTTAGTGAGTAGTCAAAGATCAGTGATACAAAGTAATATGTTGTCAAATATCAAATGCTTCGCTTTAGTGAATAGACAAAGATCAGTGATCTAAAGTAATATGCTGTCTCGTATCAAATACTTCGCGTTAGTAAGTAGACAAAGATCAGTGATATTTATTTTCATAGATACTTTTAATCTTACACGTACTCCTCTAACATGGTCAGCTAAGGCATTATACACTTATAGGTCAGTAAATAAGCCTTTAAATCAGCGTAATGAGAAAAAAGATGGCACGCCATGCCATTAGACCCATCTTTGATGGATGAGACTTGGGACAGGGCGATAGGCGGAAACACGCCATTACCACTCAATCCATGAGAATTTTCCGTGTACGCAAAGATGATGACTCTTCTGCGTATCACCTCCAGAGACCGATCCTATGGGTTAAAGATCAATTAGTCAGGCGCAAATTGATCAGATGAAACCATAGATATAGGAGAATACTGGCCAATGAGATACGGTGACGACAAAGTTGAAAATATACTTTTTACTTTCCCTGCAATACATGGAAATGTATAGGGATAGTATTGGGAATCGTGTTGAAAATCGCAACTCAAGTTTTCGACGGATTTACACGTTATGGGACCTCTAGAATAAGAATAAACTATTTTTAGTGTGCCGTTTGTGTGTGTGTGATGAATGTATCCACGCTAACTCAAAAACTAACTAGACAAATTTCCTAACATTTGATAAATAAATCGCTTGTGAGTTACCTATGGTGTTAATTAGGTTTTAGTACGCTTTGGGACAAAAGAACATGCATTTTTTTGCGTAATAACAGGCAAAAACCATCAAAATCTTAAATAAAAGACTAGGCATGGTCAAATATATCAATTAAATGCATGTTTTATACGTAATTTTTAACGTTAAAAAATAATAAGACCATCGCCAATACTTTGGAACTAGCCGTTCTCGAGATATTTTAGTGTTTTCGCATTTTAACTACGCCCCTTTTAAGTTCAGTTACCAAATCAAAACGAAAATTGAATTATAAGTGCAAATTCGGTGACATTAAAAATAATTATGCGTGTTATTTTGAGCAATTAAACTCAATTTAACGAATTATTAAAGAAACAAGAAAGATCCATCGTACATAAAGCATTGATTATGAAACACTTTCCAACTGCAATGCAATTTTATTTAAACATCTCTAAAATGAGATACATTCAGCGGTAATATTTTGAAATTATCACAATACTACAACAATTTATTATGTTTGAAAACTTCAAACTTCATCGAAGAAAATGAACTTCATTCAAATGACGTCATTGAAATACAAATCGCCTGGCGCTCTATAAAAAAGCGGTAAATATATCATTTATACACTTTTTTCCATTCATTTCATTCATTCATTACAAAACTACACCAATTTATTTTACTTAAAAACTTAAAACCATGGAGGTAAAAGGAATTTAAATCTATGCTAAAACTTCATCGAAAAAATCTGTTATAAAATCGTCTGCGTTTCTATGCAAAATCAATTAATGTTTCATTCATATCAGCTATATTGCAGACTCGAGCTAAATAATTTTGCGTTAAATAAATTCAGCAATTCTTATACAACTCATCTTACAGCTCCGTGTGTTTACATTCTCCATAAGTGTGAAAATGAAGCTTCGTTGTAGAAATAATCAAAGTTTGATGATCATTTAAACTCAAATATATTCTAATTGTGTTGTTTCAGGATACAGATACACAGAAATTAAGCAAAAATAAAGCGGTTTTAGGACAGATACAACACTACAAGAAACTTTAAAAATCACGATTAAAAAGAACTTTAAAAATCACGATTTTGACACAAGATGGATGCCACATTTTATTTTAAAGTGGGTCATGTGATCTCTTCATATGATGTGTGTGTAATCATTATTTTGATTTTTATTTAAAAAACTACCGAATATATTTTGCTGAATTTTTTTTATATTTTTTATGGGATAATTTGAATATTTCCTAAAACTTTTGAAGCAATTTGTGAATTTTAAATTCGCTTGAAAAATGTCTGAAAAATTAGGTCCCATAGGGTTCAATTTACTTCATTTTTTCAACCCGGATTCAGTCCAAAAATAATTGGGTGATATTATTCATTTATATTTTCATTTTGATAAAGTCACTGCATTTTTACTGCAGTTATCGTGCGAACGGACAGACAGACAGACTAAATGAAGTCATAAACACTTTTCAACTATGTTGTAAAGTGTTAATAAAGAGAAAGTGAATATAAATCTGTAGGGTAAAGTCATGTACTATCCACATCATGCATTTTTTTTATAACGAGACTGAAAACAAGAGATGAATGATTGTTTAGATTTTTTACAGCGTTTAAGTAGTAGCTTTTACAATATATTCAAGTTACCTTCACTCAAATTTTAATGTGATCAAAGCACAGTTAACATCGGAGTAAAGTACGACAGAAGCAAATCTATATGCTCAAGTATCTGTATGCTCAATTTGTCAATCTATAATACATTTGTGAATTAATTTGTCAATCTCTCAATCATCAATCAATATACTCAATTTGTACTGTTCTAAAATATTCATTACTTGCCTGTTCAGTGAACTTTTTCATCAAATGAGTAAGTCAATTTTTATTTTTCAATTATTTCTATATATATATATGGATATATGTACAAACGGCATTACAATTTGAACTGTTCTTTTTCTCATCTTTAATTTAACAGCCTGCTTGACTACAGCGATTCTTGCATATTAAATTTCGAAAAATTCACGACCGGCATATTAAATTCAAGATAAAACGAAGCAGTCAGTTACCCAGATTGGTAACATCACTGCTTTTGGTGGGAAACTCAAATTCAATATACAGTGAAATTTCTTCAAAAATGACACTATTATAACTATCAATAAGCAAACTATACTTTGATAAGGAAAATTTGAGCAAGGTATAAGCACAAATAAGACAATAATGCAGCTATTTCGAGTATACCCTGGATCCTCTTAGTCAGACCAAGAAATCCGAAGTCGGTAGTAGTGTCGTACAAGACAGAGCACCAGGCGCGAAGCGCCTTTAATCTCCAGTTTCAATATGTGGTTCTTATCGTCAAACTGTGACATTAATTCAGTGACCCTAATTGGAGGTTCGAGGTTTTTATTTACTACTTTTTATTATTTGTCCTAGCTCCTAGTGTGGCAGTTTGTTGCACATTTAGAGTTTAAGCAGTCCGAAGTCCACAAGGGGAATGTGGTTTATACACCCAAGACTTGGATTAAGAGCTCACTTGAGAGCACCAATCAGAGAGCAGAATGAAGAACAGGCCAGCCAATCCGAAGCGAGAAGTAATACACAAGATTGGCTTGTGCCAAAATAAAACAGGAATATCCCGACAATACCAGTCAAAACCGAACAAGAATAGGTGATACCCAACAAGACGAAAAATGGGTTAAAACAACACATAAGAGAACTTGATGTTAAGCAATGGAATAAGAAAGAGGAAAAATTTACAGGGCATTCCTTCAGACCGCGGACACAAAAGGAGTACTGGACAAAATTACTAGAATTTTTCTGGATACAGAAAGTTTAAAAAAAGTCATGATCATAGATTAACGTGCATTTTTATATGATCCTTGCTTAAGGAAATTCAAAACGATGGTCAAATTGATAGTAATGTTGAGCAATTAAGAGATATATTAAATTCCTGTTCTTTTTTGTTGTTGTTGTTTCTTTAACATAGTTTTTATATTCCTTAATAAGAAATTTTAAAGCACGTTCGTAACAATGTTGAACAACTGAAAATTTATTAAATTCCTGTTTCATGACACAATACTTTAAAATATCATATTAAAAAACATGAAAACTAATGTCAAAAAACTGAAACATGCCTTAAAATTTCGTATTATGGAATATGAAAACTATATTAAAAAACAGGAATTTAATAAATTTTCTATTGCTCAACACTGTTATCATTTTGACCACTATTTGGAGTTTTCTTCAACAAGAATCGTGCAAAAATACCCCCCCCCTCCCATATTCCTCTCATTTTATTTCTATTCATCTGTGAAGACCTTTCATCAATATCAGGCCGATGTAGTTTACCTTAATTTAACAAAAATAAAATGTGGCTAAATTGCCAATGCACATTCCGCACATGGAAGATTAAAGCCTAAATTATGCAGTAGTCACTAGCCAGCTGATTAACAACTTTCAAATTTGGCTAGTTAACTTTTTTGTACTAGTAACTTTCTGATACCCACCACTACTAATATTAAAGAGCAGTTAATAAAAATTGTGAGACATAACCAAATGAGTAAAAAATAGATCAAAAGTATTATCTATATCTATAATTTGGATGTTACTGTTAATAAAATATATATATCAGCAATTTAAAATTATGAAATTATTTTAACATTGAATATTCTTTTAATTATTTCATTTAGTGAATATAACTTTTACAAGTTATATTGCTGTATTTATAATAACTATAAGACCACTGAAGTCTTTGGCTAGTAGTAAGAAAAGAATGGATAAGATAAATATGCAGTTTACTAGCCAGTTACTAAATTTCGGAATAATAATTTAAGCTATGTGGAACACATTCTTAAATTAAATAATGCTAGCATTATACCCGTTCTTCGTACGAACTACATAAAGAAACTTAAAATGCACAATCATGTGCAAATTCCTATAGTATACAAAATAACATTGTTAATCAAAATATTCTATTAAAATATTTTATTTAATGGTCTTAAAAAGAAGGTTAAGAATTCCTATTCTCGCTGCACAAAATTTTCTTCACGGACAGATCTGAGGAATAAAACATCCTAATCCCGCTTGTAAACAAATTTGCAAAAATAAAAAATTGAATCACTATACGCAAAATAAAAGCGCTAAAATTGTATGGGACCCGTACTACTTATATTCGCGAATATCAAAAGATATACCCATGTATTATTAGAAGATTACACGTACTACAACATATGAGTTTCTAACATCTTTGCCAAAATAAAACAGATGATGCATTAAATTGAAAATACCAATAATCCCGTAATCTTTAAACCTGAAGGCCGTAATTAATTCCGTAATTAATTCCCAATATATGCCACAATGAAAGCGCTGAAACTGTACTACTTATATTGACGTAGATAAGAAGATATGCCCGTGTATTAGTAGAAGATTACCCGTATTACAGCGGGATTTCAAAAATCTTTGCCAAAATAAAATAAATGACGTACAACAGATGACGTCAATATATGTCAAAATATATGCCAATATACCTGTGTTACTTATATTCCCGTAGATTAGAAGATATACCCGTACATTTGTAAAAGATTACCCGTACTACGTGCAATATATGAGTTTCAACAATTTTTGTTAAAATAAAACAATGACGTAATACATTGAAAATGTCAATACAGAATAATCCCCGAATCAATAGCCCCTCAATAACATTAATGTTTAAACTTGAAGACCGCAATTGATATAATCCAGCCAAATATGCAATACCGATGAAATTTATTTTATATACACATCTTTATTATTTAAATCGGAAATAATTTAATAAAAATCGTCTGCTGCATAAACACATTGGATTTAAATCCGTTGCTAAGCAACATATAATTTTCTCTAAGTAAATTGGTGGAAAAATATCGTCTGCATAATGCTATCTCTATGGAAGGTTAATTGCGAGTTTTCAATTAATATCTAGTCAATCCCTGGTACTAAAAACTCGTAACATGGACTAAATTTTAAGTGTGGCTATTTTAAGTCTACTTCGAAAATTTTATCTAATTCGGTGCAGCCGTTCTACCGTGATGATGAAACAAATAAACACACGGATAGCTTTTCAATTTTATTTATATAGATTTACATTACGTATTAGGAAAATCGTAAAAAATCAAAATGTGCATCCTAACATTATTTTCTGAGGGAAGGATCAAAACATCAAGTCTTTATTCCGACTCCATGGACCCCCCCCCCCCCCCCCTCCCGTGCTGAATGATTTGTGCTTTTGCCTTGAGTTTCAAGGAGACCGGTTCGATTATTGGTTCAAAAATGAAGCTTCGAGTATGCATGAATAGTTATAGTTCTTCAAAATTCACTTTGAAATGTAGTTCAATATCAAATTAGAAATTTGAAGTGTAAAACGATAATAGAGAATTCAGTTCAACTACCTATGATCGAATAAACAGTATCGTAATATTTTAGTGGTGGCTAAGTTACAAACATCAGAGATGACAAATTAAAAAAAAATAACTAATATTTCCACACGGTGTCGTGATGTTTCTAAAGATAGCGTAGAACACTTTAATAATCGTTTATGCAGATCATTAATAATAAAGCCGAGAAGATAGCAATCTTATGGAGAATCTCATTTTAATAGATGACATTTTGTTCCAGACATACCTCAAAGCATAATATGTCGTCTATGCCCATCCTGGTGAATCTTAATCCAATCCATCAATGTCAGAACCTTGAGTCCCCTAATGATTCAAATATGTCAATCAACTTTATAGTCAAATGCATTTATAATACCGTTAAACTATTTAATATATATTTTAAAGGGGGGTGCCCGAACAAAATACCCTGTTATTCTACACGTCAGGAATGTTAAATGTAGACTCGATGTCTTACTTTCTCGTGTATATTGTACTCCCCTTTGCAAATGTATTTTTTATTTAACTGGATTAATGAGAATTTATTTGGGAGTAATATAATATTTGTTTTCTCTGCAATACACAATACATATCAGACGAGAGTATTAAAGATGGGGTCATATGAATGGTGTAATAGAAATGCCAGTCATTACGTCCAAAATTGAAAAAATCAAAAATCTGAGATGAGCAGAACATAACTTATGCTCCATACTTCAATGGATTTTTTCCTTTCTCAGTATAAATAACGTTCAAGATTTATACATATGGAGTTAGAGTAGAAGGGATAAGCCAAGAGCTCCGAGAAGGGGCCCGGCACCGGGAAAACAATCATTTTGGACCCGAAGACAAACATTTGCGTGTAGATAGAAATTGTTCTTTATTAATCCAGACCCGGGTCCTAAAGGCTGCTTGGGGTCCCAGAAATTTTCTCGGCTTCCCAATTCTCTCTATCGCCCTGAACAAAGCTCCTGTTGATGAAAAGCTTGAAAATACCATTATGCTTCGAAAATTATGTCCAGGTGTCGCTAGTGTTAGTAAAGTGTTATCTGTTCCTTTTTGACACAACAGGAAAGCGTAGTGTCTGTTTAGTATATATATTTTTAAGTTAAAGTTCCATAATTGAGTAGGAGTAAAAAGCATTTTTCCTAGTTGTGAAACAAGGTGCACAATATATGAAGAAAAATATAAATTGAAAGGTAAAATAAATTTGAGCGCGTAAGTATATTATATTTTGTTTCAAATCTAAATTACATTGCACTGGTAATATATATATATATATATATATATATATATATATATATATATCTTCTCACTTTCTTTCATTGGACCTTCAAACCTTTTTATTATATATATATATGTGTGTGTGCGTTTGCAAACTTCACAGTTTAAATTAAATAGTTAATTCAGAACAAGCATATTGCCATAGAAATATATACAATGCTGTGAAGCTTATCTTACCCTAGCGCCACCTGTATTATTGTTTCAAAAAAGTTTGGTGTTTTCCCAACATGAAGTTTTACCTCCTTCCCTTTATCTCTTTATTTACACAACTATGTTACTGTTGCATCCTTCAACCTTGAGTTAACCGTCATTGACCCCATAGTCTTAACCTACAAGTACTTTTCACAATTTTTAAGCATAGAATTTGATAATGTCCTTTGGTTCCGACCTACGTATTGTATGCAAGTACGAATTGCTTTTCGCTTTTCCCCGTGCTCAAACGGATTTGTGCTAACTAATATTCTCACCGAATTCACCCTTCGTCTTCTGAACCTCATGGGGAAATTTTCAATTTAGCCAAAATATCCATGTATATGAAGGAGACGGTAGACATTATCTCTGCTTCCTTTATATTCGGATGTCGAGTCCGCTATTTCACTTTGATATCTACCCTTTCAGAATACTATTTGCATTGCCTCTTTTGACCTACCATAATTGTTACACTACTTTGTCTTGATGCCCAACTATTGAATAATTTTCTTTTACGTCTTTACAAAATACAAGGCCAGTAATTGCACCTTTTTATTATATCCTCTATAACTCATACAACATTAATTATGACATGACATGACAGCCTGACTTTTACATTACTGACATCGAATCAACATCTCATACATTCAAATTATGTATTTTTGCTCTTGACGCGCATGAAACATTTGAAGTGTTTAAAAGTTTCATGTGTGTGTGTCTCGCTCAGCTGTATCACACAGATACACGTATTTCATGATAGAAATTTCTAGTGGAATGTATAAACCATATTTAAGCTACATGGAAAGAAAATCAAAATCATAATACACTCATTACAACCAAGTCATCAATGGCATTGCTTCTAATAACATCACTTCATGCAAGTCCTCCACTTCATCAGGTTGGTAGAGGGACCCCAACTGCACGATAATATCTCCGCTTATAAAGTATTATCTTCTTATATCTAAATGTTACTGAAACATTAACTTCGCTGAGAATGGCATTGAATTGATAAAAGGTATCAACTGGATGTGGAGGCAACAATATTCTTCTTCAAGATGAAAAGATAAAGAAACTCCATCAATCAAAGTAAGAGATAATTTTGTGTACTTTATAAATATCAATACGGAATGAACGACAGAAACTTCTCATATTTTGACTGAAGCGACTGCTGGCCATTTATCTTGAAAAAGGAGGTTTATTCCTCTGAAACCGGTTGATACATAAGTGTTATTTTTTAAATTTTCTGTAGCAATTTGAATGTAATCTTCTATAGCAGAATGTTAATATATGTCTTGAAATGGGTAGTACTATGGATATTAGCTGTACTAAGCCATTAAACTTTTGTTTATAAAGTTGTTTTTCACTCTAAAGCAATTGCTGTTATTTCTTAAAAGCTTCTGAAAGCAGCTATGCGTTTTATCAAGTAACTGCTATCCGCATAAACCTCTCTTGATTTAAGTGGTTGCTCCGTTTTTTATTTATTTATTTGTTTCTTTTTTTTTTTGAAGGAGGATTTTACTTTTCAAATCTGTTAATATCATTTATCAATTAAGAGCTGGACTTAATGCAGTTAACCTTTCCCTTTTCTGTCGAAGTTGGAACATAATTATGTATACCTGAATGTTAAAATACCTTAAAGTACTCTATCATGTATATTAGCTGTACTAAGATACTGAACTTTTGTTGAGATCAAAAAAAACAAAAACTACTTTTCAATCTAGACGCAATTACTGTTATTTCTAAAAGCAGCTACAAGACATATCTCCGTGTTTCAAGAACATCTACTTATAATTTAATCGACTGTTAATTAAGTACCTCTTGCCACATCATTTTTGACACACTTTATTCACTTTGACAGTTGGAATGAGCCAGTTACACTTCAAAGTTCTACTCATTTTCATCTCATACAAATACCCTCTAATTTAGTATCCACTTTATTTAAGTACGGACAATCTCTTCCCATTTGTTTTCTCCATAAATTTCAGGATTATCCATTCTATTTCATAAACCTTTCTACAAGATACCTAAAAAATGACAAAAAATCTGACAAAAACAATGTTCCAAAGACCATTCCGTTTTCCGAAGCCACCTGTTGTAACCAAGTTTCTAAATGAAGGGGGAAAGTGTCTACCGGTTTTAATTTTTGTTTTCAGCTTTCAACTTTGAGCAAATAAATCATTTATCAGATTCTGGACCGATTGCAACGATGATGGTCGCGTGCAACAGTTCCTGATCTGAATATTTTCCCCCTTCCAAGTTCGTTTATTTTTATTTTTTTATTTTCCTGTGTTTCTTGGGAATACTAACCGTGGATTAAAAATGTTTGGGAGTAATAGCAATGTATTTTTTTAGCTTTATGCGCGCGCATGACGGAATTGTTGCAGCATTCCAGCAACGTTTTCTAAATTCTCAGAATTCAGAAAGCATTGACATCTTTTTTTTTTATCTAAATCGTAAAATACTTGAATTGAATTTTTTACTGAAAATATAGCGAATAATTCGAGCAGTCAAAATGTATGTTGTCTTTGGGATTTTTAGTGTTCTTTGAAATAAAATAAAATATAAAATCCATCAGAATGAGTGAACGGTAGATACTATATTCATTTATGTTCTCTGAACTTCTCTCACATTCTGACATCTCGTTTTTATTAGTTTATCGATTCTGGAACGATAACAACGTTGATAGTCACGTGCAACAATACATGATCTGAAGATTATCCCCTTTAAATCTAATATTTACCCTTTAAAGTTTGATTCTTTCTTAGATTATTTTATTTTCAGTGTTTCTTATGAATATAGGCAGTGGATAAAAAATGGCTGGTAATAATGATAGTTTGCTATGCTTCCTATACTGCAAGTTTTCCTATATACTGTCTTTTATGCTTTATGACGAGGTTGTCATAGTATTACAGAAACGTTTTCTAAATTCACGGAATTTAAAAAATTGTAAGTTCTGTTTTTATCAAGTCATTAAATGCTGTAATTCATTTTTTACTTTCCCTGCAATACATGGTAATGTATAGGGAAAGTATTGGAATCATGCCAAAAATCGCAACTCGAGTTTTCGAAGGATCTACACGTTTCGAGACCGCTAGAATACGAAAAAAACTATTTTTAGCGTGACGTCTGTGTGTGTATCCGTGTGTCTGTCTGTGTAGCTGTCTGTGCAGATTTTGTATCCACACTAACTAAAAAGCTAATAGACTGAATTTAACAAAATTTGGTAGGTAAGTCACTTGTGGGCAAATCTGATGCTGATTAGGTTTGGGTACGATTCGGGATAAAGGAACCCGCCTTTTTTTTGCAAAATGGCCCGCAAAAGTTTGTATCCACTCTAGCTGAAAAACTAAAGGACCGAATTTCACAAAATTCGGTAGATAAGTCATTTGTGGGTCACCCTGATGTTGATTAGATTTTGTTAGGATTCGGAAAAAAATCTGCCCTTTTTTGCAAAATGTCCCTCAAAAATCACCAAAATCTAAAATAAAAACTACGTATGCTCAAATATATCCATTAAATGCTTGTTTAATACGTAATTTTTAACGAAGAAAATAATAAGACCAACCCCATTACACCAGGACTTGCCGTTCTCGAGATATTTTAGTTTTTTCGTATTTTCTTTACGCCACCTTTGAAAATAAGTCCAGTTATCAAATGAGAACGAAAATTGTATTAAAAGTGAATCCCATTTAATTAAAATAAAGAGAACATGTATATAAGTCTGCAGAGAAAGTCATGTGCTGCCCACATCAGATTTTTCTTCTAGTAATGTGGCGAATGACTCGCCCTTCAGCGCAATCAAATCTATGCTGTCCTTGGGACCTTTTTTTTTATATGTTCTCAGAAATAAAAAAATATATAATTCATCTTAATACGTGGATTGTAGATACACCGATGCTCTCTGAATTTTTCTCGCATTTTGATATCTCATCTTCACTGGTTTATCAGATTCTGGGCAGAAAAAAAATTCCAAGTGCAATGAAAATGCGTAAAAGAGTTTAAAATTTTAAATAAAAACATGCCCAGAAGATTACTTTGAAACGAGCAAAAAATGTAATTTAAATGCAGTCGTCGCACGAAAATTAACATATTCAAATGAATCAAGCGATCCGATTAGATTTGAGAAGAATTCCTAGTAGGGTTGCCAATTTTGAATTTTATGGTTAAATTTGGCCATTTCTTAGAACATTTAGAAATCTAAAATGGCTAAATCTAAACATAAAATGGCTAAGTTTACAACCACAAATAATGAACATCTATGAAATCTAGCCAATTTTTGCCAAGGATTATATCCATAATTTTCACCCGAGTGTTAGCCAAGCCTTGCTTGAAAGCTTCAATCTCCGATTTATTTCAGACCTTTGATCACACGATATTATTTAGGCACAGAGATCAAGATAACGCCTTTATATGCGGATTTCATAAGCAAAATGCGGATAAAATAAGCAAATACGCTTTATAAATTAAGTAATGCGTATTTTTGCGCACCGTTTTTGTAAACAAAAAAAAAAGAAAATATATATATTTTTTAGAATCGCAAATTAAACATTTTAAAACTCATTTCATAATGTTTATAAGGAATATTAATTGCGATTGAATTTTGTTTATTAACAGAAATAAAGAGTATAGTGCATTTCTTGTTTTATACAAAATTTAATAAATACCTGGAAATTTGAGGGTAATTGTACATGTGTTAAAAATGACTCCTCTGGAAAGCAAAATACTCCTTCAAATCAAGTCAGGGAGTATTTTTACTCTTCTGGAAAATTTCTAGCTCGACCTCTGTTTAGGTAGAATAATCAAATAAATCAAAATGCACAAATATTTTTTTATAATATGTAATAATTGAATATTGCTGGTAAAAAAATTATAGTTGGTATTTAAATATTTTTGTTTAATTAAAACTGTGCATCGTAATGTTGGTTCTGCATTTTTAGTTAACAGGCTGCATTTTTAGCTGCTAATTTTTAGTCTGCATTTTTAGCTGCTAATTTGTTCTGCATTTTTAGAAAATGGGTGGTGAGCGTTGCGAACAGGGTGCATTACCCTCTTATGAAAAAAATTTGAATAAGTTGTTTAAATCATTTTATTCTGATTTGTCCAGTTCAAGTACATTTTCTTACAGAAAAATGTCATTCATGAATAGGCAACAAGGAGCTGCCAGTTGACGAGTTTTACATAGGGGCATAACATTCAGTAAAAAACTTTTCATTGCTATTTTGTCAGTTTTGTCAGTTTTATTGAACCCGGGTTGAAAAAATGAAATACATTGAACCCTATGGGACCTAATTTTTCAAACATTTTTTAAGTAAATTTAAAATTCACGAATTGCTTCGAAATTTTTAGGAAATATTCACATTATCCCATAGAATATATAAAAAAAAATTCAGTAAAATATGTTAAGTAGTTTTTTAATTAAAAAAATTATTTAATATAGGGAAAAAAACAAATTCAATTAAATTCTGACTTTGGGATATCTTCCAGAAAGAAAAAAGAGAGATATTATATAATAAATATCTCTCCATTTGTTTAAACGTTTTGCATATGGGAGTGGCTTCATATTTTAAGATAAATTTGGTAGATAACAATTTTTCATTTTTTTTAAATTTTATATAACTCTTCATGATAAATTTAATTGATGGCATTTTAAATGCACTTTCCTACGTCCTAGAGAGTTAAAATTTGGTACACAGCTTAAATTTGTTGAACATTTTATTCGACAAAAATTTGATGGATCTTTAAATATAGATTATACATTTTTTTCGAAATGGCCTGAAAATAATCCCCGTTCACTTCTATAAATCATTGGTGTAATATTGTTAAAAATTATGATGTGGACAGCACATGTCTTTCTCTGCAGACTCATATTCGTTCTCTTTATTTATTCAATGATAATTTGAGTTTATTTGCACAACATAAGTATTTTAAATGACATTGAATTTACACGTTAAACTTAAATTTGGTTCTCATTTGATAGCTGGACTTATTGTCAAAGGTGGCGTAGCGAAAACGCGAAAAAACTAGAATATCTCAAGAACGGCTAGTCCTAGAGTAATGGGGTTAGTCTTATTCTTTTTGTTGTCAAAAATTACATATAAAATAGGAATTTAATTGATATAATTGAGCACACGTAGTCTTTTATTTTTATATATAACGATTTTTGCTGGCCATTTCGCAAAAATAGCCCGTTCCTTTTTCCCGAATCGTAGTAGAATAACCTACAAATGATTTATATACAAAATTTTGTTAAATTTGGTATATAAATCACTTGTATGTTATTGAAATATTATACTCCAAATTTTGTTAAATTTGGTTCATTAGTTTTTAGCTAGAGCGGATAAAGGCAATTTCTGCGGCCATTTCGCAAAGAAGGCAGATTCTTTTATTACGAATCGTACTATAATCTAATGAACATCAGGATTTCCCACAAAAAACATACCTACCAAATTGTATGAAATTCGGTCCATTAGTTTTTCAATTAGAGTGGATGTAATATCCACACAGACACACAGAAACATACACAGATACACCCTTACACACACAGACGTCTTCCTAAAAGTAGTTTTTTCGTGTTCTAGAAGTCCCAAAACGTGTAGATACTTTGAAAATTCGAGTTCCGATCTTCGGCACGATTCCAATACTTTGAGTACATACACATACACATATATATTATCTGTGTATTATCTGTGTATCTAAATTCCGTGCCTATGCAATTACAATAGTTGTGATTTTAAATGATCCCTAAACTTTTATTATTTCTTCAAGGAAGCCTAATTTTAACATATGCAGAATGCAAATATCCCAAGCGATTGTAAGATGAATTACATAAGAATTGCTGAATTTTTTTCACACAAAATTATTTAGCTCTGGAGTCTGGAATACAAGTTATATGAATGAAATATTCATTGATTTTGCATAAAGAATCAGATGATTTATATTTCGATACAGTTTTAAATATTTATGTATAATAAATTACTGTAGTACTGTGATAATGTAAAAGATATTACCACTGAATGAATCACATTTTAGAAATTTTTAAATGAAATTACATTTCAGTTGGAAAGTGTTTCATAATCAATGCTTATGCATGATTGATCTTTCTTGTTTTTTTTTAAATCAGTTTTAGATCGATTGCATTCGCCGTAAATCACATACATCTCCACAGAATTCGATTTTACTTAAACAACTCTATAATAAAAAATATAATTATGTAGCAAAGTTTCTTGAATACTTATATGCAAACTGTGGATCGACGAAATGGTGACGCAATAGCTTTACTGAAATATTTTCATAAAATAAATTTAAACAAGTAGTTAAAGTTTTAGAAACCATTTGCAGACGAAATTGATTTGTGGTCGCTCCCTTATTTTCCAATGAAAATTTTAATCAATGATAAGTATGTTAAATTGGATCGCATTATAGCAAATTTTTGTTAGTTTCACTATATATGATATGGGTAACAGTTTTGAAATGCGAATAGAAAGAAATTTAAATTTTTTTTCACAAAAATAGTGCACATTATTTAAATTTCTATTCAATAACTTCCTATCATATTTAACCTTCTGCTTACGGGTAGGACAGCTTCCATCCCAAACGAAGAACCTCCCAAAAAGACAGGTATCTGACATACCTATCCCAAACAGTTCGATCCCCCTTTGTGAGGCATTGGGGTCCATGGACGTCAATGCCTGCAAAGGAGGATCGAACTGTTGGACGCCAATGCCTGCAAAGAGGGATCGAACTGTTTGGGATAGGCTATATCAAATACCTGTTTTTTGGGAGGTTTTTCGTTTAAAATGACCGCTGTTCCACTTGTAAGCAAAAGGTTAAAGCATTTTTGCAATTGGAATTATGAGTCTACAATCAATATTTTAAAAAAACTCTTCAGCCGTTTACTTTTTTAGAAGTACCACTCACACATACATTAAATTAAGTGAAATGTACACAATCTGTTGATTATATACATATAAATATATATATATATATTATAGTGGTTCCCAAAAGTGTTTGTACACATACGAATTTCAATGAAATACTGCTCTATCCATTAATAAAAATTAATATTTCAGAATGTGAATTTTTTATTAATATCTATAACTTATTCTTAACAAAACCACATAAAATATTTTGAAAACATAGTAAAACTTTTTTTTAAATTAATAATTAAAAAGTAAAAAAGTTAAGTCACAAAAGTATTCCTACAATTTAAGAAAACTCTCTACATACAGTAAATATTATAATATTTCGGTAAATTAGTACTTAGTAGGATATCCCCTAACACCCACAACAGCTTTTTAAACTTCTGTAAATAAAGTTTACTAGATTTTTGGTAATGTCTGCATCAATGTTCCTCCATTCTTCGATCAGTACTGTTCTTAGTTCGCTTTTCATTTGAATTTCATGTCTTCGAACTCTAACCTCCAGTTCTCTCCAAATGTGTTCTATTGGGTTCACATCCGGCGATTGAGGTGGTGTTTTCAGAACTTGTGGACAATTATGGAGACGCCCGCCAGAGAAGAACATTGAGAGTCGTGTGCTTTTACGATCGTTATCTTATAAGAAAACTATATAAAACTATATAATAACTTTACGATCGTTATAAAAGAAACAAAGTTGTTTCCAATACCTAAATTTTGGGCCTGATAATTTTAAATTGTCTTTTAAAATATTTAAATAAAGAACATGATTCATTATGCCATCAATAAAAACCAAATTACCTAGTCCTGATGCTGACATGCACCCCCCCCCCCCCACACACACACACACACCTCCACCGCAATGCTTTATTGTTCCAAATAAGTTCATGGGATTAAGTTCCTCATTTTTTTTCTCCATACAATTATAGGTCCGTCGGAACCAAAAATGTTAAATTTGCTTTCATCTGCAAATAAGACATGATTCCAATACTCTTCGGGCCTATGTATCATTGATTTTACGAAGGAAATCCTAAGCTTTCTATTTTTCGCACTTCGCAAAAATTTTCTTCGAGCAGAATGCCCAGCTGATCTGAGCACTCGTCGAACAGTTCCAGGTGAAATTGAAGTAGAAAATTTTTCAATAAATTCTGTTGTTGTTGTTGAGACTCAGAACGTCCGACCTACCAGAAAGGTGTAAAGTAACTGTTTGGACGGCCGGGAAGTGCCACCCAATTTAGACCGGAACCCAGTGGGGGAGGCATCCACCGGGACCGTACCCTCCTTCCCCTACCACCAACCTCTCGGAAAGACTTACGGACCCACATGTTTAACGTGATCGTACTCCGCATGAACACGGCGGCAGTTGTGGCAGCGTGCAAATCCAGAGCGCAAACCACCTGTCTACCGCACCCGAAATGTGCCAACAGCACGCGGTGTTCCCAGGTGGACACCCACCCAAGTACTAACCGCGCCCGATGCTGCTTGATTTCGGTGATCTAACGAGAACCGGTGTTTTCAGCACGGTAGGGCCGGTGGCCATGCATCAAATTCTGAAGAAATTTTTTACAGCACTCAAACGTGGATTTTTCACAAATTTTTTAACAGCAAATCTCTGATCACGTTGAGTTAACTTTGCCGGACGACCTTTTCTTACCTTGTTTTAGATCCGATTTTCTTCTTTAAAGCGCTTTACCACATACTGCACCTTAGAATGGGATAAATTTACTAATTTAGCAATATTACGAACTGATTTACCACTACTATGATGAAAAATAATCAATTGTCTAATGCTGTTCGTTATTTCCTTACGACTACGAGTCATTTTTAACACTTTACAACATAGTTGAAAAGTGTTTGTGACTTTGTTCATTCTGTCTGTCTGTCTGTCTACCCGTTAGCAGGATAACTACCGTAAAAATGACTATCAAAATGAAATTTTAGTATGTTGTTCAGACGGTTTATGGGACCTATGGGAATATAAATGAATAATATCACCCAATTAGTTTTGGGCTGAACCCGGGTTGAAAAAATGAAATACATTGAACCCTATGGGACCTAATTTTTCAAACATTACTTAAGCAAATTTAGAATTCACAAATTACTTCAAAAGTTGTAGAAAATATTCAAATTTTCCCATAAAATATATAAAAAAAAATTCAGTAAAATTTATTTAGTAGTTTTTTAAATAAAAATTAAAATAATAATTACACCCTTTATATGAAGAGATCACGTGACCCACATCAAAATAAGATATGGTATTCATCTTGTGTCAAAATCGTGATTTTTAAAGTTATTTTGTATTCATATTTAGTGTTGTATCTGTTCTAAAACCGCTTTATTTTTGTTTAAATCCCTGTATCCTGAAACAACGCAATTACAATATATTTGAGTTTAAATGATCATCCAAATTTGATTATTTCTACAACGAAGTCTAATTTAACTTATGGAAAATGTAAATACCAAAAGATGTAGAATGAGTAGTATATAAGAATTGCTGCATTTCTTTAACGCAAAATTATTTAGCTCATAGAGTCTGCAATATAGCTGATATGAATGAAAAATTCATTGCTTTTACACAGGCAAGAAGACTACTTTTTTCGATGAAGTTTTAAGCATAGAGTTAAATTACTTGTACCTCCATGGTTTTAAGTTTTTAAATAAAATAAATTATTGTAATATTGTAATGAATGAAAGGAATAGAAAAAAGTTTATGAATGAAATGCTGCTTTTATAGAGAGAGCCAGGCGATTTATATTTCGATGACGTCATTTGAATAAAGTTCATTTGCTTTCGATAAAGTTTTCAAATATAATAAATTATTGTCTTATTATGATAATTTTAAAAATATTACCGAGGAATGTATCGCATTTTAGTGATGTTTAAACCAGGCAATTTATATTTAAATGTCGTCATTTGAATGAAGTTCATTTTTTTCGATGAAGTTTTAAGTTTTCAAATATAACAAATTAATCTAGTATTGTGATAATTTTAAAAATATTACAGAGGAATGTATCGCATTTTAGAGATGTTTAAATAAAATTGCATTAAAGCTGGAAAGTGTTTCATAATCAATGCTTTATGCATGATCGATCTTTCTTGTTAATTTATATTTAATGTTGTATCCGTCCTAAAATCCCTTTATTTTTGCTTAAATTCTGTGCATCTACATTCTGAATCAACGCAATTATAATATATTTGAGTTTAAATGACTTTAATTATTTCTGCAACTTTAATTATTTCTGCAACGCAGCCTACTTTTCATTATGAAGAATATAAGCACAAAGATGTATGACGAGTTGTATAAGAATTGCTGTATTTCTTTAAAGCAAAATTATTTAGCTCTAAAGTCTGCAATATAGCTGATATGAGTGAAACATTCATTGATTTTACATAGAGAAGCAGACGATTTTTTCGATGAAGTATTAAACAGAGTTAAATTACTTGTACCTCCATGGTTTTAAGTTTTTAAATAAAATGAATTATTGAAGTATTGCGATGAATGAAAAGAATGAAAAAAAGTTTATGAATAAAATGCTTCTTTTATATAGAGAGCCAGTCGATTTTTATTTCAATGACGTCATTTGAACAAAGTTCATTTGTTTTCGACGAAATTTTCAAATATAATAAATTATAGTATTATTGTAATAATTTAAAAATATTACCTCTGAATGTATCGCATTTTGAAGATGTTTAAACCAGGCAATTTATATTTCAATGGCATCATTTGAATAAAGTTCATTTTTTCGATGAAGTTTTAAATTTTCAAATATAATAAATTAATGTAGTATTGTGATGATTATAAAAATATTACCGAGGAATGTATCGTATTTTAGAGATGTTTAAATAAAATTGCAAAATTGCATTGCAGTTGGAAAATGTTCATAATCAATGCTTTATGCATAATTGATCTTTCTCGTTAAGTAATACTATAAATATTACGAAGTAAGCAAGCAAAGATAAAAGTCAAACGATTTTATAAATGTCACCACAATGCAAAAATAAAAAAAGCAACAGAAAATAATTTTATTTATGGATTTATCCAAAAAAAAATTTTGGTGTACGATCACTTTTGTGGCGTTCGTTCTCTTCCTCCTGGCATTTTCATTTTCATAAATAAAAGAGTCAATATTAAAAAAAATTTTTTAGGTTTTATTCAGAATCACATGGAAATAATATGAAAAAATATTGAATTCGAACAATAGGCAACAGCGCTTTTTCTACAAATTTTTAAAGTGTACGAACACTTTTGGGAGCCACTGTATATAAAATATACACCAATACTAAATCAAAAGAAAAAAAATTGCAAACTGATAGCTCATAATTCGACTTCATTTTTCAATTGCCACTTAAAACAACCCATTTTATTTTATCAATTATAGTTATTTCCGTTCAGCTGCCTATCTGGAACTTTTATAAATTGTGCAGACGAGCAAAACAAATGCAAATGTGTCAGGTAATATTCTAATAGGCGTTGCTTTTGGATGTAATGTGTGGTTAGGTGAGGTGGCTTTAAATGATAAGCCCCGAGTGATGCATGACGTCACATTAATTCTAAATGAGCTGCATTAGTTATCGTAACGTTTGATCCCCTGTGTATACTGAAAAAAGAAAATTTATTCACGTCCTCTGAATTTCCGACGTCAAATTTGACATCCTTTATATGAATGTATAATGATAGATGGATGGATGTCAATATAAATAGGAAGGCAGTTGGGACCGTAATGATCAGGGCAAGACACAAGTAAAAGCTTGACAGAAATAAGACAGATTACACATCCTTGTCAATTAGGTCCTCTCTAAAATTTATTCGTTGTCTTCTGTGTTTATATTATAACCCTCCAGTGCTTTGGCTATGTTTTGTACTTAAATTGGTGACTGGGTTTACTTTTTATACCCCAGCCACAAATACACGAAAATAAAATTGCGAAATCTATATTTAAAATTTTTTATTTGCTATAATAATTATGTTATATATTAAATTGTTTCAAAATTCAATTTTTTATTATAAAACATTCTGCTAAATTAAAAAAAACAGAAATTATCGTTCAGTGTTAAGAAGGATTTTTAAAAATGATAGTTTTATTTATGATATTTTATGCAAGACATATAAGCATCGAATATACGAAGAATTTTTACACAGACTATATAATCGTACAGGAGGCAATTAATCCTTTCAAACCCTCTGCTTTGTATCGCACATTCGAGAGTTGAGATTCCCTTTATAATAAAAGAAGAATTAAAAACATTTTTTTTACTTCCCTTTAGAAAACACAGACTATTTTGATTAAAAAAAACCCTCTTAACAGAAGACTTTCTCGCAACACAAACGCAAACACAAACATTCTAACCATCGTTTGCAATTCAGCTGTTACCTCTGCGAGGCCTGAAATAATCACGGTCTAGCCCGTAGATCCATAGGTTCTATAGGGTAGGTTCAATATATAGCTGTCACATGAATTATCCATGATTCATAATAACGTTGTTATTTAGGAGCGCAGCAGCGTTCCGTCCCCAAGTGATGAAATTGAAAAGGTACCTTTATTATTAGTAATTCGAAAGCAATGCTAAGTAGACATTTACTTCACACCACAAGATGGACGGTTACCTTACATCTTTCTGGTAGGTCGGACGGTCAGGGTCTCAACAACACCACCACAAGATGGGGTTTTGAGCCCCTTGGATCTCGGCCGCAATGAAAGCTAAAGGAATGATTTTTTCATATATATCAAAGGCACGCATAGAGACTAAAATATAAATTATTCGTATCAGTGGAATACGCGTAGAGAAATATACTGCTGAAGCTGCATTTTTAAACATTTCTTGTTGTGCTTGTTCTTCCTGTCATCTCGTTTTCTGCTGACGGACCTACAGGACAAATCAGTAAGCCGACTTTAATGGGATTTTATCTCCTTATGACCCGAGAGTGTGCCTTTATGGAAGAAATTTGAATTTCGACCATTCTCTTCGAGGTCAGGGCATCAAAAGTTTTTTTTTTTTTTGTACTACCTATAGTTTGGGGGATTTCCCCTTTGAATCCAGCAACAAAAATAGACTAAACCTTGCAACAAATGATGTACAGGGGTATAAAGAAATTAAATCTTTAAAATTTTTATTTAGATCTACGATAGACCCTATAAAAGGAAAATTGCCTAATGGTAGACTTGGATACTTCCCGATCAAATTTCGCATTAAAACAATAAATGAGACGCACACACTGGCAAATTTGTTACATTCTAACTTTACAGGAGTTTTATTTTACAAAACAAGAGGGTCTGCTCGCTACGTTTTGCTAACACCCGTAACACCTTTAACGAGTCGGGAGTCTTCGCCTCCTACTCCCTGTCGCAGAGCTCGCTTCGCAAACTATTTCAAGCTAAACTAAAGTTGAAATCGGTAAACAGTTTATTTCATGCTGTTACCCTACTATTTCTCTATAAATGTACCAAATTTCATATTTTTGTATGTTATATTTTTTGCGGTACGAGGCGGAGAAAATCGATAGCGGGCCGATACGAAAGAACATTTTTCACTTCAGAGGTGAATAAAAACTAAAATATCTCTTAAACTACATCGAAATTTAAAAAAGGGGCTCCGTCCTGCAAAAATTAAACTATGCAGACACCTGCCTGGAAAAATTCGTGATCTTCTATTGTTAGTTTATCCAGGACGTAAACTCGCAGCTCAAATATTTTGTCTTTAAATTTGACATTAAATATTTCTTAAACTACAATAATATCAAAAAACTGTTTGTTTCAGCGTATTTCCCAGACCTTTTTCTGCAAATGTATCAAATTTTATATTTTTATATGTTATACGTTTTGGGTTACGAAGCAGAGAATCTCAAGGAATGAGAAATTTGTCAATCAGCAGAGGCATCAGCTACCTTTTTTTATAATATTAGAGGGCTCCTCCCCCTGCTAGCTGAACTCGCTTCGTGTGCAGTTTCGTGCATTCTCCTACGCTGTCGTAATACGCAAATGGGTACAGTCCTTGTTAAATGGCATTCAGTAGCTCTGGAACTCGTTTCGCTAGCTCTTCCAATCTGGGCAGCACATACGACCGCCAGAGCCAACGTCCGTACCGTGCTGAAAACACCGGTTCTCGTTAGATCACCGAAGTCAAGCAGCATCGGGCGTGATTAGTACTTGGGTGGGTGACCACCTGGGAACACCGCGTGCTGTTCGCTCATTTCGGGAGCGGTAGCCCGGTGGTTTGCGCGCTGGATTTGCACGCTGCCGCCGTGCTCATGCTGAGTACGATCACGTTAAACATGTGGGTCCGTAAGTCCTTCCGAGAGGTTGGTGGTAGGGGAAGGAGGATACGGTCCTTCTGGATGCCTCCCCCACTGGGTTCCGGTCTAAATTGGGTGGCACTTCCCGGCCGTCCAAACAGTTACCTTACACCTTTCTGGTAGGTCGGACGGTCTGGGTCTCAACAACAATATTCGACCGCCTACATGTCACATGCTCGTTGACGATCGCAAAATCCCGGGGCTCCGCCCTCCATTGGCTGCAGTTCATTAACCGTAATTCGATTCACAAGTCTGGGGGCTTCGACTCCTAATTGCTGACGCTCACAGACTCTCGCAGAACCCCGGGGTTCCACCCTCCACAGACTACTGCTCATTCACCCCCTTAACTGGATTTGCGATTCGGGAGACTTAGCTTCCTACTCACTGACGCTCGCTATACTCGTGCACATTTGTACCACCTACTACGCAGGTATAATGCACCCGTTGGCGACTGCCCTTGTTAACCGACATTCACCAGCCGTAGAGCTCGTTTCACGAGCTCTTTCGATTCGGACGGCGCACACGATCGCCTACTTGTCCCTTGCTCGCTGAAGCTTGCAAAACCTCAGCACTCCGCCTATCACATGGTAAACCCATGATCCAATATTTCGGGGATGCGATCTACAGTTAACGTATTTTTTTTGGGGGGGGAGGGGCGGCTGTGGTTGGCCAACTACACTCGAAAGCGAAAACAGGATGCTGGGAGTTTTCTTTGGAAATCGCATTTTTACCGAAATATTCAACGTTGTCCGGTTTCGGACGGGATAAGAGAGCTGACGGTTTTTTTGAATTAGCGGCCAAAAGAGTATCAGTTCGCAGAAGCTTGAGAAGGGGTTTTTGGCTTTTGGGGGTCTAAAAAGCCAATGATGTTGCTTCGGGGTCAAGGGGTTAAGATTCAGGAACCAATGAGATGGTTGTGTGCGCCTCAGAGGCGTGTTTTAAAATCTTGGAGAGAGAGAGTTTTCAAAAATTTAAAAAAGGAGCAAGGAGAAAGAACTGGGACTCTATGCAAAAGAGACGTGTTTCAAAGATCGGCTCCTATCCGAAGGAGTGCGATACCGACGATGGCCAGTGAAGTTTGGTGAGTTACCCATCTGGGACCTCTCTCCTACTATGTACCTATTCAATCTCTCTTTCCGTTTTATGATGATTAAATATAACATAGGGATAGTTAATCTTAATTTCTAATTACCATCTTTTCAAATTTAGTCTGTGAAACTCTATACACCTTTATATTGTTTATCTTAAATTAGTATACATCCCATTCTGAACCTGGGAAGTTGTACTTTAAATATTTTAAATCAATCTTGTATAAATGTTTATATAGTGTAAACAAATTAATGTTTGTATATACACACGCCCTTTTTCTTTACCGCGCTTCGTGTTGCATGTTATTAAGTATGATAGCTTACAGTATTAAAAAGAAACGGCAAATTTTATTGCCTTTTTCTTATTTTCATTCGAAATATCTTCTAAACTATAAAAGATGGTTATAGGCAGCCAACAACAAATATGTTCATTAAGAAATCTAGTTTCGAGATCAATAATTTCTTTATGCAAAGCTTTTAACCGTAGTTGAGCAATCGTCTTATTAATTCGAAGAAAATTGAAAATCTTCCTTTTGTAATGCTGTTATCTCGAAAACTGAAAGTGCTAACTATAAGCAGTAGGTAATTTGCAATCCTTTAAAAGCCCTACAAGGATATAAAAATGGATTTCAGACCAGGTTCGTAGGTTGTTTTTTTTTATATAAAAGGGGTTAATGTTTTGAAATATTTTGAAACGGGGGTTATAAGTTCGATATTTTAATACTTTCAACTATTTTGATTTTACAAGAAGTTATTCAGGCAAAACTATTCTAACGGGCTGGAGCCACAGCAGATTTTGTTCACCATCAGACGAGTTCAAGCTCGAGTAGCTCTATATCTATTTGTCTTCAGCCACTATAATATTACCTTTTTCATACCACTACTAAATAAAGAATTCCACAAAATTCCAACAAAAGTCGCCAACACACCATTGTTAATCACAAGCACACCATTGTTAGTCACAAGCACACCATTGTTAGTCACAAGCACACAAATGTTAATCACAAGCACACCAATGTTAATCACAAGCACACCGATGTTAATCACAAGCACATCAATGTTAATCACAAGCACACCAATGTTAGTCACAAGCACACCATTGATTCATTTTACATGAAATGATGCATACCACTACTCAATAGAGAATTCCACAAAATTCCAACAAAAGTTGCAAACACACCACTGTGGGTCATAAACACACCATTGTTAATCACAAACACACCACTGTTAGTCACAAGCACACCACTGTTAGTCACAAGCACACCATTGTTAAACACAAGCACACCAATGTTAATCACAAGCACACCATTGATTCACTTTACATGAAATGATGCATACCACTAGTAAATAAAGAATTCCACAAAATTCCAACAAAAGTCGCCAACACACCATTGTTAATCACAAGCACACGATTATTAAATTACAAGCACACCAATGTTAATCACAAGCACACCAATGTTAATCACAAGCACACCATTGATTCATTTTACATGAAATGATGCATACCACTATTCAATAAAGAATGCCACAAAATTGCAACAAAAGTTGCAAACACACCACTATGGGTCATAAGCACACCATTGTTAATCACAAGCACACCACTGTTAGTCACAAGCACACCACTGTTAGTCACAAGCACACCACTGTTAGTCACAAGCACACCACTGTTAGTCACAAGCACACCATTGTTAATCACAAGCACACCAATGTTAGTCACAAGCACACCATTGATTCATTTTACATGAAATGATGCATACCACTACTAAATAAAGAATTCCACTAAATTCCAATAAAAGTCGCCAACACACCATTGTTAATCACAAGCACACCATTGTTAATCACAAACACACGATTATTAATCACAAGCACACCATTGTTAATCACAAGCACACCAATGTTAATCACAAGCACACCAATGTTAATCACAAGCATACCAATGTTAGTCACAAGCACACCGTTGATTCATTTTACATGAAATGATGCATACCACTACTCAATAAAGAATTCCACAAAATTCCAACAAAAGTTGCAAACACACCACTGTGGGTCATAAGCACACCATTGTTAATCACAAGTACACCACTGTTAGTTACAAGCACACCACTGTTAGTCACAAGCATGCCAATGTCTGTCACAGGCACACCAATGTTAGTCACAAGCACACCATTGTTAGTTGCAAGCACACCATAGATCAATTTTACATGGAATGACTCAGTGGTGATAGCCACGTGTAACAGATATCAGATTCTTTTAATATATGTTATCTGCCATCTCATTACATCGCAAGTCGTGATCTTAAACAACAGCGAAACCAAAGCAATTTGCATGAGGAATTTATTACAGTAGTTTAGTTTAGCAATTCATGAAGATAGACGCTTGCCTTTTTTCATTCGTAGGACGAATCAGGCTGAAGAATTTGTCGCTTAATAATTAGCTCCGACACTCAAGGCGTTGCGGAACAGCGAAATTATAACTTAATGATAACCCAAAAACATTCCATGTATAGAATGAATCCCAATAAGAAAAATTTCGCATACTCAATTGATCGGATCTCCAAATAGAATGTCCCGCAACGAAGTTTTGTCCTCAAGGTCCAACGATCATTTTTCTATGGGAATAAAGGTGATTAAGTCCGATTAAAATCTAAAGTGGACGAAATTCAAGGCGTCTCATAAAATTGGCGGCTACTTAAAAAGATAATGTAGTGATAAAGATGTGTCAAAAATCACATGTCGTGCTGATGAATACTAAAGTATCGAAGAGTAAAAAAAAATGGCGCAAATGCTTTCTTTCCCAAATTAATTTCACATTCTAGGAAGAAAAATCTTTTCACGGTACTTTCACGTCACAAAGACTGTATAAGAGCACAAAGTATCTACTAAGAAAAAATATCGTGGTTGTTCCCGCCAAATGAGCCAAAATGGTTTTGTGTGAATAACGTCTTGTAAATAAAATTCCAACAAAGTTCAATGTTTATTCGTTAGTTTCAGTCTCATCTGTTTTGTTTGCAACAGATAACTGGGTCCTATGGTAATTAAAGTAAAATATATAATTGAAACAAATTAATATTTCCAAATTACAAGCTCAAATCAGGACCATGTGTGCTGGACCACGCGCAATCGATTTTGCAGGATCTGATGAAAGTTTTAATCGGAACACTGTTTGTATAAAGTCTGATAACCATTCATTTTTCTGGTTTTTTAATGTCTACATTAAAATCTCCAACTATTGGGTGTGTTCGGATAACATGAAGTTCGTATAACTCATGCAAAATAGTTCCAAGCATCTTAATCCAATCGAACGACTAGCAGATGTAGACTCGAGCATGCTCCAACTACCGAAGATCCCATGGGCCATGATATACTTGTAAGTAAGCATACTTTTTATAGGCACTTATTGGAGTCCGGCGGGTTCTGGCTCCGAACATGACTGACGGACTTGTTTTAAACGTGGCTCTGCGTATATGATGTCACGGGAATATCAAACGAGCACATTTTGTTATCGGGTTTTCAGGAGAGACCGAACTTGTTAAGCAACTGTTATTCTGTCCAGCGACGTCACTAAATCTCTTTGAGAGGCACAAAGGAAGGTCTGCATAGTATAATTTACAATGTCTATGCAAGTTGTTTACGTCTGGATATTGCCACTTATAAATTTACAAACAATTTTTCATTGCATTAATACGAAAACTTGCTGTGTTTGGGCAACGCCTCTCAAAGTCCTCCCTGGTCCCTGGCGTCATGAATGGCGGAAAATTGAGCTGACAACTTTTGATTCATTGCCGGGCTGACTGCCCAACCTTATATTAAAGGACTTTTCTGGAGTCTGTCAAGGAAGACTTTTACTCATCCGTGATACTTTCGCTGGATTTAACTTTTAGATTTAGCCATAGAGGCCAAATTGGGTGTATTGTTTATTAAATATTTTGAAAAACGATTATTTTCGTTGCATGTCTAAGATTTTACGCCACCTGGTAAATGTTAAGGCTGTCACTGAAGATGTTTCAGCATTAAAAATTCCCTAAAACCTAAATCGCTTAAAAGTAAATGGATAACGTATGCTCTTAAATGGATATTAAGAGAAAAGGCTTTAGAGATTTGATTTATGTAAGGTATTAGCATAGAAACTTTTATGGCCGTGCAATAAACCACCAAAGTCTTATGTAATTTAATATGAATATCAAAAGCCCATCGGTACAAGTTCCGTATATACATTCTGTAACGATTTCAGTCTCATTTATGCTACGATAGAATGAATAAATACCGTAGTTGATTTGAGTAAGGTGTACGTAAACATGTTTTGCATAAAAATCCAGGAATTAAAAATACGCTGCTAGTAAGCAAAATTAAACAAAAACATGACAAGATAAAACAGCGCAGTTATATCTGCAAAGCAGTTGCATAATTACGTTCTACATTTGCAAATGTACCTGCACAGTTTTTCTTGCTTTGTGGATCAGTATAACTGTCTGAAACAAATCGAACTTCAGCAATACGAATAGTTCAATCACACCAAGAAATTCAGAAAACAAGAGTAGAACTGCTTCAGTTTTAATTGCCCACAACAAAGATTTGCTTCCACAACTGGTTGATAGTTATATTTTTATTCAATACTGGCACAAACTAACAACGTTTCATTAGTTGGTGAAATATGCCTAACTTTACAAAATTGCATAATATAAATAATTTTAAAGTGAATATAGCCAAGTAATAAAGTTATCTATTTAAGCAAACTAGTTTGGAAAACTAAACCTAGTTTGGCAAATCAAACATTCATTTCAGCAAACTAGACATAGCTTTGCAATAGAGCATGGACACGTAACGTCACACGGACAAGTTTGCCCTTACAATTCCAAAACAAAATACGCTTTTGCTTAGCAGTATAGAAATTTTCATTATTTCAATATTAAAAACGTTACTTTAGAAACTTACAATCTTTTAACCTCTCATTTTAGTAGGATATATCTCAATTTATCTTCTTTGGTGGATATTTTTAATGAACCGGAAAATAAAATATTCCCTTTCATTAAACTATATACGAGTTTTTTTTAAAAAAATCATTATGTATTTTTCCCTTCTCGCTCGCATATACATTGCAGAATTGGCTAGTAAATGTACGCATCTATAAAACGCTAGTGAGTGACTACAGTAAAAATGAATGGTAGTGTATAGTCTCTTAAAATCACTTAAAGAGCACTTTAGGAAATGAAATCTTTATATTGTTTGTTATTCAAGTATTCTAAATGACTTATTTTCATTCCACAGATAAATTTCAATGTTTAATGAGTTTAGTTTCAGTTTTTATTAGCCATCATCGTCCGTTTACCATAACACGTTATGGTAAAAATAATGCCCTTTTACAGTTACGTTTCTGCGCATGCTACTACGCAGGTTGTTCATTTACAGTGGTATTACAATAAACCATTTCCTAATCACGTAAAGGTAACAAAAAAATGCCTCAAACGATGAGCAGGGACAAAAGTAGTTCTTCGAATTTTAAATGACTCTTTAAACTGATAAATTAGAAACATATTCTAATTTAGCTTGTTTTCTAAAGGCCACTCCTGTATAAAATACGACTTTGATATATAAAAAAAGAAAAAAAATGACGATAACTTTAATGTCGGATGTCGTCAAAGTTTTCAGGTGTCGAGTTTGACATTCTCAAAACAAATATGCAGATGGTGTTGCAAATCTTATCATTGAATGATACGGGTAATTTTATTTTAATAAAGTTATTGATAGTTTGTTTGATTAATTCAAACTGATGTATCTTAATGGAGGGATTGATTAATGGTGGTTAATTAGAGGTTAGTTGGTAGATACTTTTAGTGATCAAAATGTTTGAAGGTTTTTATCGAGACCAGCAGAAACTGTAGAAGTTATTAAATTATTTGGTCAATTCTTCATACATTTAGAAACTGTGTTAGTGGCTGAGCGCAGTGTAGACCTCTTTAGTATACACAATAGCCCAAACATGTTTTTAGCATTCTAAAACGACGTATTTTAACCATAGAACCACCAAGTTTTACACGGTGAAAAAACAATCCAATTGTGTCTACAGATTGAAAAACTCGAAAAACCTCTATAACTTATATTCTTGTTCTCTTAAAATATCTTTCCATTAGATTGGAGGTTGTAATTACGTTCACAGACCGATTAGCGTTATTGGTATGCAAACGAAATTTTCATTATAAATAGCCATCAAATAAATAAATAGAAAGTGAATGTTATTGGCAAGAATGGCAACAGGTCCAAATTTACAATAAAAAGGGATAACTTATTACAAACTAAACTAAATAATTAAAAAGTCTAAAATAATTGAAAAGGTTATTTAAACATATGGGACGTACAAAACATATATTCTAACCTGAGCACTTTTGAACTTAATACGCCCTTCATCAGAGTTCAGAGGTATATGGCAAGATAGAAGTACATTGGTGCTTTTTTAATAAGTCAAATGCAGTATTGATAAAACAGGATTGGTGAAACTTTAAATGTTTAAGTACTTAAATAATGGTTCCACCTCTATGGAATCCAGAATAAGCCGCCAAGCAAAACTGAATAATTAAACAAGGTCAAAATTACAAATGAACTTTCGATAGCGATAAATAAACAAAGATTCAAAAGACTGAGTATTCCGGGGTTATTACAACGCTTTAAAAGAAAAGTCTTGTTAAAAAAGAGGAAGAAAATGATCAACAGTTTGGACTAAAGCAGTGGAATTTTTTTTATATTTTAATCCCACGAGCAGGCTTAGATATTTTAATACTTTTTGTACTACCAATGTAAAATTTACAACTATTGTCACGGACGACTAGGGGGACAACGTAAACCACGGCCTAACTTAGAAAGTTGATTTTAAATATGTCGTTCCGTAAACGGCCAAACATATGGATAACAATGGAATGATCAGGTTTAAAATTGAATTCACAACAGAATTGAAAAAGAAAAAGAAAGACTTTAGGATTATACAGACTAGATCTGAAAGGGAATTCAACAATAGTGGGAGAGGACAAGAGCAAGTTAAAATTATTCATTATGCTGCGAGTATTTATTTTTCATGTAGCCATAGAAATAAGATATCTACCAGTAATGTTCATAAAGGAATCTATAGTATATTATAAATTTAACCTTAAGCACCAGAATTTAAATTACACAGAATATATATATATATATATATATATATATATATATATATATATATATATATATATATATATATATATATATATATATAAAGTTGAAAATATGACAATAAAATCTTGGATCTAACCTAATTAATGTGTCAATTTACTGACAGACATGCAAATGATTAATTGTCTAACAGTAACTATCTGGATCTTCATATGAATTGACAAACATTATATTTGCTTAAGAGTATATAAAGTTATAAACCGGATGTATTACCTCTAAATAGCATTTTCCTCATCCTATTTAATGATGCTCTGTCTCGTTCTTGGGTGAAGCTTCTTTCTTTCATAATAATAGTTCCAATTTATTTGAATATATTTATAACAATATTTTAATACAGACTAATTTTATTCTTTCTAGGTAAGTTATCTTGAATTTCTCACCTCTGAGGCACCTAAAAATGGTGATACATCTAGCCAAGAAATATTGATTGATGAAAAATTCGGAATGCGAAAGGTACTTTATTTTTACTTTCCCTACAATACGTGGTAATGTATAGTAAAAGTATTGGAATCATGTCGAAAATATGAACTCGAATTTTCGACGGATTTACACGTTTTGGACCCTTTATAACACACACAAAAAATATTTTTATCCGGACGTCTGTGTGTATATATATGTGTGTGTCTACATGATAGTGTCCACTCTATATGTGTGTCTACATAATAGTGTCCACGTCTATGTGTGTATCTACATGATAGTGTCCACTATGTGTGTGTCTACATGATAGTGTCCACTATGTGTGTGTTTACATGATAGTATCCACGTCTATTTGTGTGTCTACATGATATTGTCCACTCTAGCTCAAAAACTATTCGACGAAATTTAATAAAATTTGGTGGTGTCACTTGTGGGTATTGCTTAGATTTTCATAAGATCTGAAAAATTAGAACTTGGCCAAATGGCTCGCAAAAATACGTTAAAATCTAAAATGTAAAACTAAATATTCTTAAATGTATTAAATGCTTGTTTTATACAAAGTATTTAACGACAAAATGAGTAAGATCAATTCCATCGTTCCAGCATAAACCGTTTTCGATATATTTCAATTTTTTGAATAAAAATACAAATCCAGACTTCAAGTGAAAACAAAACCCAAATTACAGAGAGTGTTCACACATTTTTGTAACGATTTTGACTTTCTCCATGAATTAAAACTCGCAGAGAAGCATACTTCTTGTATTTTTATGTTTGTAAAGATAATTTTGGATACCAGTACATTTTCAATTCATGCAATCTGATCTGTACTTTGAAAGAGAACCAACCGATGCTGTGCTTCTAGGTAGAACTTTTTTCAGTCATATTAATCCTATAAAAAATAGATAACGTAAAATGTTACGCAAATGAAACAACATAGCTGACAGTCGTTTAAAAAATGTATAGATTTAATTCTGCAGCGCAAACAATCCTAGAGCTGAACACCAAATGACCACCAATCCTTAACACCTTAACATCGTCCTGCAAACAAAATGGCTAAAATACAAAACCTGTTAAGAGTAACTTCCCAGAGCGTGGTAAAAAATGATAGAAAAAAAATCTGATGTGGGCAACACATGACTTTCCTTATATAAATGTAATGAATTTACTACTTTTACAGTAAAAAAATGTTATTCCTATAGTAGATACTTATATTCTTTCCAAGATATTAAATTTTCTTCAATTAGTCGTCATTTTCATTGATTTAGCGTCATTTTTATCCATTTGGCGAGATTTTCGTTAATTTGGCAACATTTTAAAAAGTCGCCAAGTTGGCGACATTTTGCCAAATTCGTCGCCAAAATCTCGCCAAGCGTTATGGACGAAGAAATAAGTTGTTCTTACAAGAGATAAATGACTACTAGCGTTCAAATACAAAAGTATTACTCAAAGTATCTTTTATCATGGATGGAACGAGCTAGATCCACAAGAATGATGTCACACAATTCATCGCATGGTATTACATATGAAAAGTGAACATGTTTCTCAATAGGAAATATTTTTTTTCATTTTATATGACTTTTTAATAATTTTTTTTTAAAATGTGCAATATCTCGAGAACGGTTCATGTTAGCGTTCTAAAATTTATGTCAATCGTTTTCTAATAAAAAATTACATAAGAAATGTCTATCTGCGCAACTTTATTAGTGATTTTGATTTTTTGACGATTTTTCAAAATTTTATTCGAAAATTTAGGGGGGTTCTGAACATTCGATTACGTATAAAAACAATAGGCTTCCAGTGTTTACGGATTGTGATTTTTGTACCAAATTTAGTTCGAATCGGTCCATTCGTTCGTCAGTTATCGTCTCCACAGACTCACTGACACACACACACACGTACACGCACAGAGACATCACTTCAAAAATGTTTGATTCGTGATCAGAGATGCTTGAAACGTGCTCTCCCGTCGAAAACTCGAATTCGAATTTTCGACCCCATCACAATACTTTCCTTATACATTATGTATATAAGGAAAGTAAAAAATTAAAAATGTAGAATGCAGAAAATATAAAAGCAAAGTAAGGTGTAAGAAATAAGATATAGAAAAAAACGAAATGACAGAGAAAAAAAAGTTTTCTTTCTGTCACATCCTCATTTTTTTTTTCTCTGTCTCATTCCTTTCTGAAACCGCCCTCCGTTAGCATTTTCTGCCTTTTATTGATTTTTTACGTTTTAATTCACTTCGTCACACTGAGCAGCACTATATACGTATATACTAACACACTAAAATATATGATATAATGTATATATTATTTAGACGCATGTACCATGATCAGTTGTAGGTGGACTAGCAACTGAGAAGCATAGGCTAAATATTTTCCTAAGGAAAAAAAAGAAAACGCTTGATAAACAATTAATGACTGCGGATTTACTAATTTATATCATACAGTTGAGTGGGAGAGTGCGATTGACTGACTAAAGGGTGAATTACATAACACAAACTGATGAAGGTAGAAACTTGAAACTTTGCATACAAGTGGGACTTGAATTAAAAGTAATAAAAAAAAAACTAAAATCTTAGACATTTGTTCGAAATTCGTTTTTATGCCATAAAAAATGTCTTCAAACTTTTTAACTAACGCTATGCGTGTACAATCAACCGTTCTTATGATATTCTAGTTTATGGTTGTAGCAAACAATTTCCTTTATTATATCTTTATCAAAGAATTTATTCATAGTTTTTTTATTCCTTTGTAGTAACTATAGTAACGGAGTTAGGTTTCAAATGTCTAAATCGTTAGTTATAGTTATTTTTCAAATCAAACTATTGAAAAATAGTTATTTTTACGAACATGTCCTCTAGAATCATGGGTGTACATGCAGGAAACAAGAACAAGTCCAAGTTTCTAGATAACTTATGTTTATTCACAAGCACAATGTAAACAGGAACATTACACAGAAAAACAACACTTAAATGATGGACTAATTTCACAAAATAACTGATATTATTCACAGAATGCTGATGAAAGTAATTTCGCAAAACAGCAGCTACTATTCTCAAAACATTGACAAAACTCACAATCACGTCCATTCGCCAACTCCCCACCAATGGAAGAATAAGTCTTTTTATAGCATTTCTATAGACACTTCTGGAAATATCCCCATATCTCCTAGACTAATCGTTATTTTGGGAAGTTTCTGGAACATTCAGTAAGTTGCCAAATTGGTGATAAATCGTCAAATCTGGGAACCTTTCTAATTGGGAAATCCTGGGCTCTCGTCATCCTCAAGTCATGCTGACGTCATAAACTGTGTTTTCTTCGCCTGGCCTTCAAGACAGATGGAAGAGGAGGTGCCAATGAGGAAATATTGCACGTTCGCAACATTATAAAAAATCTGATGTGGGCAACACATGACTTTCCTTATATAATGTAATGAATTTACTACTTTGACAGTAAAAAAATAGATTTTTTTATAGTAGATACTAATATTCTTTCCAAGATATTGAATTTTCGACAATTAGTCATCATTTTCATTAATTTAGCGTCATTTTTATCCATTCGGCGAGATTTTCGTTAATTTGGCAACATTTCAAAAAGTCTCCAAGTTGACGACATTCCGCCAAATTCGTCGCCAAAATCTCGCCAAGCGTTATGGACGAAGAAATAAGTTGTTCTTACAGCAGATAAATGACTATTGGCGTTCAAATACAAAAGTATTACTCAAAGTATCTTTTTTCATGAATGGAACGAGATAGATACACGAGAATGATGTCACCCAATTTATCAGTTGCTATTATTACATATGAAAAGTGAACATGTTTCTCAATAGGAAATATTTTTTTTTTCATTTTATATAACTTTTTAATAATTTTTTTGAAAAATGTGCAATATCTAGAGAACGGTTCATGTTAGCGTTCTAAAATTTATGTCAATCGTTTTCTAATGAAAAATTACATAAGAAATGTCTATTTGTGTAACTTTATTAGTGGTTTTGATTTTTTGACGATTTTTTCAAAATTTTATTCGAAAATTTAGGGGGGTTCTGAACATTCGATTACGCATAAAAACAATAGACTTCCAGTGTTTACGGATTGTGATTTTTGTACCAAATTTGGTTTGAATCGGTCCAGTCGTTCGTCAGTTATCGTCTCCACAGACTCACTGACACACACACACACACACACACATACTTTCACACTCACACACACACACACACACACACATACTTTCACACTCACACACACACACACACACACACACACAGACATCACTTCAAAAATGTTTGATTCGTGATCAGGGATGCTTGAAACGTGCTCTCCCGTCGAAAACTCGATTTCGAATTTTCGACCCCGTCACACTACTTTCCTTATACATTATGTACTAGCCGCCTTTGGCGACCAGCCTGTTCGCTACCCTTGAAAATCCTGACAGTGGCAAGCTCGCTTTTTAACGATGCTGCTCAGCGAAAAAGTTTTTTTTTTTTAAGATTATCCCCACCACCACCCGATGCATAAATGCACTGCGACAATCTCCATAACTTTCTTTTTATTTATTTTTTTATTTATTCAGTGTTTAAGTTTTTCATTGTGGTCCCAACCACCACCCGATGTAAACAATACATCGCCACAATTCAACCCATCATAATGAGCCAGAAATCTTATAAAAAGTAAACACTAATTCAGTTTTAAAAGTTTTTTTTTAAAGATTGTCCCCACCACCACCCGATGCATAAATGAACCGCGACAATCTCCATAACTTTATTTTTATTTATTTTTTTATTTCTTCAGTGTTTAAGTTTTTGCATTGTGGTCCCAACCACCACCCGATGTAAACAATACATCGGTCGTACAATTTTTATTCACCCAATTTAGACCGGAACCAAGTGGGAGAAGCATCCACAGGGACCGTACCCTTCTTCCCCTACCACCAACCTCTCGGAAGTACATTATGTATATAAGGAAAGTAATAATTGATAAATTTTAAGCCTAAAATGACTGAAGACATGGAAAATAATGCAACAGACAGTGATCGGAGATAAAACTTGATAACACAACTGTAAAATATGCGCCATTTTTATCCATAAATTTGAAACGGTTTTTGATAAATGCAGAACTTTTATTACTCGCACAGGTGTCGCACTTATAGTGATCAGCACTCTTTTCATCCGCACGAAGCGTGGGTGGAAATGGCTCATTATACATGGCTTACAGCATCTCAAAATGTAAATCGAAATGTCATGCATCAAATTAAATTTTACCGCAAATTCATAGAGCCAAATGTGTATCCTTAGCGCTCACGAGCTAAGAGTTTAATTAAGTCCTTGAGAATCGGTGGCCATGTTCTTAGAGGAATTATGAGGAATAGCTGTTTAAATGGTGTTGTCGTTGATACTATCAGCTAATAGAGGATGACATCCGAGCGTATAATTATCGAGCCCAGAAAGCAAACTTCGGCAAATGCACGCGTGAATATTAATGAAGGACACGAGGTATTTCTGTTTGACATAGTGGTCAATCCATTTCAAGTTTCCCTAAAACAATTTAGCATAATGGTCAAACAATTTGACAATGGTCACAGTTTGACATAATGGTCAATCCATTTCAAGTCTCCCTAAAACAAGATGACAATGGTCAAACAATTTGACATAATGGTCACAGTTTGACGCAATGGTCAATCTATTTCGAGTCCCCCTAAAACATCTTGACATAATGGTCAAACAATTTGACCATTATGTTCAAATATTCACAGTTTGACATAATGGCCATTCCATTTCAAGTATCCCTAAAACAATGACATAATGGTCAAACAATTTAACATAATGAATAATTCATTTCACGTCTCTAAAACAATTTAAATAAGTGCTTCCACATTTTAGGAATTTTATGACTTTCTCAGTAGCAGCGGCGTTACTAAAAGTTTTAGTACCTTAAACCAAATACATAAAAGGGCTCAAGAAACTGAAAAGGGTTCCAAAAAATTTCCTTTAAATTTTGTGGTCACGGGATGTGTGACGTTACGAAGTGTGGAGGTAATCACTTGATTAGAAGCTATGTGGCATGACGTCATCAGAATAATCATTTATAAAACTGAAAAGTTTTACAACTGAAATTTGTAAATTTAGTGGATAATGTCTCTATATTCTGTAGTTAATTTCCTAGATTCCTAAATATTTTTTAATTTGTCTAGATCTAGGAATACTGCTGTGAAGTGGGATGTGAAGTCAACACCTTTCAATGCCTTTTTACTTCCAAATGCATTTTGGAAACAAAAAGGTATTGAAACCCCATTTGTGGAAGATAATAGTTTCCACTGCTGAATCTAATGATTCAAGTCTGGCGATTAGATCTGTTGGGCTTTTCAACAGTCAATTTGCGGGCATATAATAAACATTCAAAATAGTTTCAAAGTCAATTATCGACCTTCAAACACTACTTGTGAGGTCCTTGGCTGATTAAGTTTGACACGCAAATAGTGGTGGAGCGTTTAGAAAGAAAGTAACTGTAAATGTACTTTACAACTTCTGAGACATAGTAAAATGTAGGTTTGGAGAAAATTCATATCTAGCGTTGAAGCGATTTATCTATTTTATTTTCTTTCTTATAGGTTTTTTTGTTTTTGTTTTTGTTCTTTTTTCTTTGTTTGTAACCATTAGATACAATGTATCGATGCTTATCTTAAAAATAAAACCGCATACCCTACTCATTGAAGTGTTCTAAAGAAGTTGGACCCGATTGTTCTTTGTCATTTTTTATCACATACAAGTAGCATCATTGCAATTGAGCAGTT
This sequence comes from Amaurobius ferox, assembly GCA_951213105.1. Classification (NCBI taxonomy): domain Eukaryota; kingdom Metazoa; phylum Arthropoda; class Arachnida; order Araneae; family Amaurobiidae; genus Amaurobius; species Amaurobius ferox. The sequence continues at coordinate 122,610,053 of OX578146.1, forward strand.
GAACCCAGATTTAGATACTCAGAAGACTGACGATTTTCACCTATACAAATTTCATTTACCTACACCAAACATACATTACCTACACCAAAGGTTTCCAAAACTCTGTAAAAGTTGCCAAGTTGGCGATATTTCGCCAAATTTATCGTCAAGCCCCAAACATCCAGGGCCTTCAAATTATAACAATGATTGCCAGTAAAGGTCGTTTTCCCTTGGAGACAGACAATTTGCCGTGGAGTCATTTTGGGTATTCTTAACAGTATTATAATGGGAAAGCAAAAACTAAATTCAAATAAATAGAATGGATACACGTCATTTTAAATAAACTTTTCAATTAAAGACAACCAACTTCGCCACTGATGAAGGGCATGGTGATACCCGAAAGCGCTTTGGCTTTGTAAATTTACGTACGTCCAGGAAGGAGTTTTATTAAATGACTTTTTAAACCTATTTTGGTTGTCTTTAATTTAAAAGTTTACCAAATTTATAGGCTAAAAATTTTAAAGGCTTAATTGGAGGGATTTCTTTAAGGAAGAGTTTCACCTTGATCACAGATGAAGATTTCCCTGACTTGCATTTTAATTTAAAAAAAAAATCATCTTATATTGGACGCATTCAAATGTCTGAAATCGATAAATATGCATGAGAGTTTTTATATCATCTATATAATAAATGACTCAATCATCTTCGTAATGAGACAATTGCTTCTTGCTTCAACAAGAACACATGAGTATAGGAGTCCTCTCTTAATTTAAAAGAGAGAGAAGAGAGTTTCTCACAGTAGCACTCATCAATACATACCTGTCGGGGAATTAAAAAAAAGATAAAGCAGCATGGTTTCTGAGACGCATAAGAGTTATGCATAAATGTACGAAACGAACTGTCGCTCAAATTGTCTGGATGCTTTTAAACCTTAACAAGCTGCTAATAACAGTAATTTGGAAAATTTCTGGTAATGTAATCTTTACACAGATAATTACGATCAGTTCAGTTCTAGGGAATTGAATGCAGTGCTCGTTGACAACGTATATAGTCAAAGAATGAACAATTTTGTCGTCCTAATCTTCAAATGTTTGTGGTATTAGCCGTTTTTACCCGCGCATCGCGATTTTTTTAATAGCGAGTAGTCACTGAAATTGACACACTCTTAAATGTTCCAAATATCAAAAACCATTTAAAATTTAAGCATAAAAATGGAAAAGTGCAGATTTTTTTGAGCGATAAAATAGTGTAACTTTCTTTAAAATCTTTTTGTATCGATAATCCTTATTAGAATCTTAATTTTGTTTTGTTTTCTATGATCTGGAAGCTGAGACTGGTCAATTGAGAGCAAAACCAAGAAACTGGCCCGAGTGGATCATTTTGAAAAGTGATTTTGAAATTTTAATTTTTTCGAATTTTCAAAATATTAAGATTGTTTCGTTGACCCAAAAGCTGATACAGATCGGCTGAGATCAAAACCAAGATTATAGCTAGAGTGGAAGTGTTCAATAATTAAGTAAAGTATTTAATTCTTTTTTTTTCCTTTGCATCAATAGCGTCGCCAGGAAAAATTTCTGGGGGGTGGGTGTAACCAAATATTTTCTTTTCTATTTCTCCACATACCATTTCTTTGAAATTCGATAGGTTCTTTAGGGGGGGGGGAAATGACCCACAATTTCAACCCACACCCTTTGGCGACGCCACTGCTGTGCACTATTACTACTCATTCGAATTTTTAAAATTTTAGATTTTTTTTTTTAATCTCAAAACTAAGACAGATCAAATGACACCAAGACCAAGGTTCTAGTTATAGAAGAAGTGTTCTATAATTTTGATCATCACCCACCCACTCACTCATTCAGATTAGTGCATATTATATAGATTGGGAATTTTGGTCTTATTGCAATAACCAGCAGGGAGGCTCAAAGACCTTGCTACTCAGGTTATGTTTCGGGGCACCGCCATTTAGGGGCGCCAAAATGAAAATTATTAATTTACAACTGAGATGTGAATTATTTGTTTGTGTTAATAAGCAATAGTAACATGTTTAAAAAACTTTTTATAAAGGAAAACAGTAATAATTTTGATTAAGGGTGACATCTCGAGGATTTAACAGATGCGATCTCTGAGAATATTTATGCAGATAGTTATTAAACGAGACGGAGACTTGCAATTTAGTATACGGGTTAATCGTTCGATATAACTCCTCAGAAAGAAAATCAATTTTTTACAGTAATGTTCATTTGAAGAGAAAGGGTGCTCCACATCAAAACGTTCGAAAAATGAAATGATGGAAAAACATACCTTGCGGTGAGAAAGATACTTGAAATTGAGTTTAAGGGTAGGTAGTTTGTAAAAAGAAAGTGTGCACTTTCAGTTTTCCGTAATTTGTTCCTTTATGTGTACTGCATGCTAAAATATTCGATTTGCCAAATAAATGAAGAACAGTGAGATAGGGGCTTGCAGTTTGTGTTGCAATTAATTTTTTTTATTGAGGAGGGAGGAGGCACAACATTTAAAAAACTTGCCAAATTGGCTATATTCCGCTAAGCTCGTAGCCAAAATGTCACCAAACGTTACGGACGGAAAAAAGAGTTACTCTTATAGTAGAGAATCTTATATTCTTTCCAAGATATTCAATTTCATCAGTCACCAGTTGGCGTCATTTTAAAAAATTTAGCGATATTTTCGTCAACTTCGCAACATTTAAAAAGTCGAAAAGTTGGCGATATTCCGCTAAATTTGGGGGATCTTCCGAACATTCGATTGTGTTTAAAAACAATAGGCTTTCAGTAATCACTGATTGTAATTTTTGTACCAAAATTTCTTTTGAATCGCTCCATCCGTTCGTGAGATATCGTCTCCCCCACCCCTTGCTCTTTCCTGTGCTATGCAACATGTCTCTGTAAATATTTTTTTATTCCAAAGTCAATCAATTCAAAATTTGACCTTGAAATGGAAGAAAGGATGTCACTAAGTATTTCTGAAAAAAAAATTGCAGGCACAGTATGTGGTATGTGTATACTACATGTCGAATTTAGAACGGTGAAATGATGCCTTCCTCGTTTACAAAATTATAAAAAAATAACAACTATTAAAATAGAAAAAAATATCTGATGTGGGCAGCACATGATATTCCCTACATAATACAATAAATTAACTTCTTTCACAGCGAAACAATGACCCACGGCATTGATGTTTTTAACGTTGAATTGTACATTTGACACTTTTCTGTATGACAACATGTAATACTATATTTCAAGGTACCCAATTAAGTTATATTTTACTCAAATTTAACTTGACAATTGTCAATATTGATAGCATTCGCAATACGCACTGTAGCCCATATATTAAAAGATTTAAATAATTCATCAATTTGGTGACATTTTCGCGAATTTAGTGCCATTATTTCATTTTCAGAAATATTTTCGTCAATTTAGCGCCATAAAAAGATGCCAAGTTGGCAATATTTCTTCAAATTAGCCACCAAGTGCGACAAATTTATCGCTAAACGTTACAGATGGAAAGATGGGATTTTCTCATATATCAATAAATGACTATTAGCGAATTGTTGGCCGTCGAAATACGAAACTATTACACAAAGTGTCTTCTCTTGTGAATGGAAAGAACTAGATCCACAAGAATGATCTTAACAAATTTTTCTCCTATATTGTACATGCAAAGTACATGAGCTTATATAATATATTGTACATGAGCTTATTTTACAATAGTTAATACTTTTTTAATGTTTAAAGTTTGTGAAACATGTGCAATATTTCGAGAACGATTCATACTAGCATTCTAAAATTTGTGTCATTCTTCTCCAAATGGAAAAATTATGTAACATTATTAAAGGTAATATTTTTCCAAAATTTCAATCAAAAACTGGGGATCTTCCGATTTTTCGATTAAGTTCAAAATCAATAGGATTCTAGTATTTACTAGTTCTTCTAATTGTGCCAAATTAGTTTCGCAACGCTCCATTCGTTTGTGAGATATCGCGTCAACAGATTCAAGCATACAGGCATCACCTTTAAAACATTCGATTTGAGTTCAGGAAGACTTAAAACGTGCTCTTCCGTCGAAAAATGGAATTCGAATTTTCGAACACACGCACACCCTCATACACATACATACACATACCCTCACACATATACACACACCCTCACATACACACACACACACACACACACACCCTCACACACACCCTCACACACACCCTCACTAACATCACCTCAAAAACATTCAATTCAAATTCAGAGATGCTAGAAAAGTGCTTTTCTTATAATTCAAATGTTTTGATCCCGCCATAATACATTCCCTATACATTAGACCAGTGTTCTTCAACCTGTGTTCCGCGGAACCCTAGGGTTCCACTGAAACGCTTTAGGGGTTCCGCGAGTCGATACTACAATTCGAATGTTCGACATATGTATGTATAATACAAATACTTCATACGAAATATTTATCTTCTTGTTTGAATTAATGCAAATTTATATCTTATATAACGTTTTTATAACAAAGGCAGGGGCGCACCTTGTTTATAACATGTAATACGTAATATGACACATCCCCCTAAAATCAAATCTGGGTGTGCTACTGAACGAAGGGTTCCATAAAAAAAAATCTCAAGAAAGGGTTCCGCGGGATGACAAAGGTTGAAGAACACTGCATTAGACTATGTATGTAGGGAAAGTAAAACATGAGAAAATTAATCTTTTACTCGGAAAAATGTTCAATTTCCAATTAATGTTTTGAGGATTTATAAGTTTAATTTATTTAAACTGCAAAATATTAACACTGTTCTTGTAGGGAAAGTCTGAGAAACGTGCCCCTTAGAAGAGAATTAGTTAAAATAACTTACACGACATTAATTACGGAGCTGAGGACCCGCATCACCCAATACTGCGGAAGGGGGAGCCCAGGAGGATTGGAGGCATTTGGGGCGTAATGTTAGGAGGGTTTATAGGGCCGCTGATTATTAGAAGAAACAAAAGAAAATAGAAGAAATAATTTAATTTTAAAACGCGCAATGTTTTAAGTCGCGAAGGGGGCGTAACCAAACCAGGCTCCGCTACTGCGCGACATGTTTACCTACATTTCATATTGTTGCTTCTGAAGCATTTGTTCTACGGGATACGTAGTACACTCAAACCTGCTTTTGTGCGGTCTTTTTTGTGCGATTTTTTATTTGTGCGATTTTTTTTGTGCGATTTTTTTTGTGCGGTATATGAAAATTTCAATCAAATTGGAACATAATTGACGAAGTTATCAATAAAAAAAAATTAGTAGGTTTGATCGGCTATTTAGTTTTTTCGATTTTTGATATGTATTTCATCAGATTACATACGTATTGCGTCAGCCAATTACATTACATATGTATTGAATTCTATAATCGCATCATTTAATTGTTGAACGCACAAGAATTTCCATGTAAATAAATGAAATGTGCAATAGCATATTGCGATGGAATTCTTGCGTAGCAAAGCAAAAATGCATTGATCGCAAATAAACATTGAAGAACATCTGCATCGTGTTAGTTCGGGTTTTCCTGAAACGGACTGCGTGTCTCGTTAGGTCGCTGAGTTGGGTTTTTTGCTAATGAGATAGTTGGCGACTAGTCTCATGCTATGTTTTGTTTGTTTTAACGAGTAGGTAGAAGAAGTTTACTTGAAGGGAGCAAAGAAAAGCTTTTTTTATTCGTCTCTGATCTGCGCAAGTGACAAGTCCGCTAAATAAAGTGATTTAATAAAAAAGAATATTACGTGTGTTTTAATTTTTAAATCTAATATTAATTGACGTCCTTCAAAGGGCTTTCACATTCCTGGACCGTTAAGATAAGATTCATTTCAAAGCGTAAATTCCTAGTTATTTCGTAAGGTTTTGAGTTATTTTCTACGTGAGACTTTTTTTATGAGGTCCCTATTCACCGCATAAAAAAAATACTTTTTAATTGTGTTGCGAAAACTATTTTTTATAGCTACTCGTGAAGTTTTGTGCGATTTTTTTTATGCGTTTTCTTTTATACCGTCCCTATCCACCGCACAAAAGTAGGTTTGAGTGTACTATATTTTCCAAATTATTCTCTTGCAGGCGGGATACGTAGTCCTATATTTTTCCAAATTATTCTTAAAGGTGGGATACGCAAGTCTACGCTTTTGAACCAGAGCTTTATTTCTGAAGACTTTCGCATTCTGTCTGCGGCATAGGTAACTTAAAAGCGGGAGGCACCCTATAAAGAGATCGCAAAAACTCCTTTATCATTCAAACATTAATTACTTATTTAACATTTCATATTAAAACATTATCTATGCATTAACATCAAAACCCTCCACATTTAAAAAAAGTTGAAGTTTCTTAACAATGGGGGGTTACGATAACATGAGAGAAGTCAAAGGGAGGAAGAAAGAGAGAGCGATACTTTAAATAGCGAAGGGGGCGTAAGCAAACTAAACTGCGCGACATGTTTACCCACATTTTATATTGTTGCGTCTGAAACATTTATTCAACTAATCGACTTACGATACGATTTCATTCTTATACAGAGTAATTAAAATATCTTAACGTACTGGAATGGCGAAAAAAGGACCTAAATTATCGTTTGCGAGGAGCAACGAGTTTAGCACTAATTACAGTGTTTACAACATGAAAAGAAAGGGAAACTGTATCTCCATAGTTTAAAAACTTTATTACAACTGTTTATTTATTTAGTTAAATTACTTTGTTTGCTGCATGGAGGTATAAATTTATATTGTTTGATACATGGATTTGGAAAGAAAATGATAATATGCTGTTTATACGAAGTTTTCTGAATTCTACTACCAAATAGCAACGAGTTAAACAAACATGTTAAAATAACCATTTTTATTTACTTATGAAGTCCAAAATAATTTAGCATTTCTAATTGGTTTCGATGTGGCTTTAAGATGGGAAGTTAATTATATTTGTCATAATACAAAGAGAAGGGCATGGGGTGCCAATGGAACTATTAATGATACAATTGAAAGAAAAGCATTGAGAAATGAAGCTGATAGAATTTGAAGGGCCGCAGAAAGTATTGAAAATAGCCTCAGCTAAAGAAAAAAATCCAAACTTAGAGCCAAGTAAAATATTATTTTCAGAGTTCAACCGTTATAAATGTCATAGATACCTAGCGTGTAGATGCTCTGCGCGGGTACAATTAGTGTGTATACACTGTAAAACATTTGCAAGCATGTTACTGAAATTTTCTGGGGAATCAGGTTTCAGGGGAGTAAGGTTCCTGATATATATATATATATATATATATATATATATATATATATATATATATATATATATATATATATATATATATATATATATATATGTATATATGAAGAAGTAATAATAAAAATAATTAATTCAAGTAATCGTGAAATATTAACATCACCATAGAAGCAAAACCACGGCCATAATGCCGATAATAGAAAAGATCAGCACTGGCCCAAATTCGAAGATTAAAAAGAATTAAATTTATCTTCAGGTCTGAGTATTTAATTCTAATTAACCCAAACAAATGTCTCTTTCAGATTGGACAATAGTACATTACTATAAACGTCCAAACTCAAACTACAGACACCAAAAAATGAAAAAATGAAGAAACATTAGGAAAATTGTATTACCATGTGGCAGGAACCCTTCTTCTTTCACCACGTTTATATGCGATCAACATCAACAGCATGAAAAATATCTAGAAGCACCGGAATGAACATTACGAAATACAACCTAGGAGGCAGAACGAACGTTCACAGCGACCCTCCCAGACTTATCCAGTGCGTCTGAGCAGGAGACAGGACTATTACCCGTATAAACAAAACAGAATATGAACATGAAGCAAAGATGAAAATTCTTACTAAACAAGTGATTCATAGAAGAAATGGATAAACGAGAATGCCACTATACACCATTATAAGGGCGCTCAAATCGTAGTTTCAAACTGGCTAAAGTTACAATTTTTTAGCTAAAATAAAATTGAAAACATTAATATTAATGTATCTTATTTTCCGATGTTCTTGACTTTTCTAATTTTTTTAGCTTATTTTATTACTTTTCATTTTTATTAATTTATATAATTAATAAATAAGTATATTTTTTTTTTCATATTTTATTTTTTTTTAAATTATTCATTTATTTATTTTTTTTTGTTAGCCACTTAAGGGATATACATTGGGAATGTTGTCTTGGATGCTATCGAATGGAAGTTGATACACTGAGTTGATAATTTTAATAAAGAATTTGGGAGGATATGCATTATTAGTCGCTGTACTCAATAATTCTATAAAATGAATTTATAATTTTCATCACAAATTTTATTGATTCTAAGAACCTGGTCTATTATAATATTTATATATAAAAACTGATATATGCAAACAAGAGTCAAAATGTAGAATTTTTGATGTATTAAATTTAAAATCTCGTCTTTTATCATACAAGTTTATAGCCATATTACAATTTTTTAATTCTAAATTTAAATCTAAAAAGTTTGCAACATTAGAGTCATTATTACTTGCATTTAATTGTAAATTATTAGGATGAAAGTTAAATACTATAGGGATATTATTAAGGGATACACATAATATGTCTTCTAGATATCTAAACATGTGCATATTATGCAAACTTGGATTAATGTTCTTTTCATAGAAGAATAAATACAGATTAGCTAACAATGATGAGGCACACACCCCTTGTGGGATACCAAACTGTTGCTTAAAAAAAGTACCACCATGCTGAATATAATTCTCGTAGAGAGGGAAATTAAGTAATTTTTTAAAAATAAAATTTGAATATTTTAGGTTGATATTATATTTTTCAAAAATTCCTAAAATAGTTCTATACAGATCATCAATATCAATATTATTAAACAAATCTTTGAAATCAAGAGTATAAATACTATGAATATTAGTAAGAGTTTTTAATTTCTTAATATTATGACACTTCAGTCGACGATAATTAGCTGAATATTTCAGACTTAAGCTGGAATTTTCATGAACGCCTATAATTGTGGCTTTTTTTTACCAGTTTGCCGAAATTATCAACAAAATAAATGAGCAAATGTTGCAAAATGTTTTACAGTGTATAAATTAGTAAATAACCAAAGATATTATATAGTTTTAGTTAATAAAAGTTGAATCTAATAGAGAGATTGATATCAATTTTTCCATAAATATATCGAAACTAAATATTACGTCATTCAAAACTCAACATAATTCTCAAATTATCAAAACACAATCTAATTTTCCCCAAAACCATCACACGTAGGATTTTTTCAAATCAGTCGTACCAAACGATCCGTCATCCCACGTACTTTCTCCACCAATTTTATCTCTGGCTGAATTAGTTTGACCCCCAAGAGTTACATGGCAAGATCACACCTCGTGTCAGCACATTTATAAAACCCTAACGACTTCGCTTTCAGAAATTTCGCCAAAGCGTCCGGCAAAACCTGTAAATGTACAAATTAAACGTCGTCGGATGGCAACAACTTTGATGAAGCATTGAGCGTCATTCGGTTTGACAAGTCTGTCAGGCCTTATCGTTGAAGTGGGTCAGCGGAGAACAAGAGCCGGGCTGTAATTGAAAACAATGATAGAACGAAAGTTGGAGAAAAATAAAGGGAATGAGTGATGAAAATGGGAGAAGATATTTGAAACATTTCCTTGAGCTCGTATTTCTGATTACAAGGAAAAAAGATACGAATGAAAAGGGGGAACTTGCATTTTTTTTTTTTTTAAATGTTTCACTTTGTTATTGCCGATGGCGCTGAAACTCCTCCAGCTTAGATTTCCACATTATCGAGTATATTGTTCTCACACTTTTTAGTAGGTAACAAATAATTTATAACGAATTTTGTGAGGTCCGCAGACATAGAACCTTTCCGGCTTATTGATAATTCGTAAAAGGAACTAACTTATATATTCTACAGATTACTGTGTTAGGTTTATTTTCTCGTAATATAAAGAAATATTGTTATACTAAATTCCTTTTAATTCGAAATTTGAATGCTAATATTTTAAAAACCTCCTGAACAAATTTCCGAGTGCTTTCAGAAAAATGTCAGTTTGTCTTTCTGTATGTCTGTGTAACGTGTCGCAGAATGCGCGATTAATTTGAAAAGTTAGTTGCTGATACCTTAATGTTAAAACCAGTAAATTCTTATGTTATGTAAAAAGTGGCACTCGAAAAATTGTTTCTAAATCACATGATTAAATAATTTAATTGACATTTAACAGTTGCATATCGTTATTCCCATTGGAAAGCAAACATTATTCTACAAATAATAGTAGTAACATTTATTACAAGAAGCAATAATAATTTGATATTCGAGATGCATACAAAGTATTAAAATAGTATGGATTAGCATAAGTTCAATGAATCCACCTAATTCATCAACTTGGCTGACCTGTTGGTTACTTATATATTTTTGAAGAGAATTTAGAACATTTTTAAATAGCAATTTTCAAGCAAAAGCTCATAGAAAGACACCCTTTCTGTCATATTAACCTTGATGCAAATGGACATAAAAATATGGAATATAGATATATAAAATAGTCAAGTAGAAAGTTCCATTAGATTTCTATCATGTGGAAATGTTTACGCTAAGTAATGAACATTTCTATTTAAGTACTATAAATGCATTAGTAAACTTATCGTCTCCGTGGCACTCATTGAATGACTTTATTCATGCTACGCTGTGTATATTATATATATATATATATATATATATATATATTTCTCTTGAATAAGTATTACTAAGTATTTACATGTTCTTACTGTTGAATATCACCTTTTATGGTCTTTTTGCATTACTGTTATATCTTTCTCACGATTGGCAACAGCAGTTCTCAACTTTTTACTTTTTGAGATTGGCAACATTGGTCTATTTATTTAAGACTCCAATGGATCAAACTATGCAGTGTTTTTTTCTCAGGCATACTTGTTTCCTATTATTTTTCAATCTTTATGCATGTTGTCCAGGTTATCAAAGTTTATAGATATAATCTATCACTGATATCAGAAACATAAATTTTGTGGTCATTTTTATGAAATACTTGGACTTGATAAAGAGTTTTATCGAAATGAATAATTCATTATTAGGCCTAGGGCTTGTCCACGTGTTAAGCTTTCATTATTGGATTTTATTTCAAATTATTTTATCGATTCCTTTCCATTGATGTTTTTTGTTTGTCTTCAGCTTGATGACTAGAGGTTTACATTTACATTTTCCACTTGATTGATGATTCTCTGTTTGATACTTTTATTTGTAAGGGATTTTGTAATGTTGGGGTTTTTTGAGCTGAAAATTCTCTCTATTCTTTCATTGGATTTTTAAACTTTTATTATATATATATATACACACAGGGTGTCCCAAAAACATTGATCTCGGCTTTTATTCCTTAAATATTGATCTTAGACATATATAGTAAATTACAAAAATGCGTAAAAAAAGGTACAGAATTTTATGAAATCGATAAAAATTTTCAGGGGATTAAATGTGAAGAAATACAGAATTTAAAACTTTTATACGGTCCCCGTACGAAAACATTTCCAATGAGTAAAATGTGCCCCATACACTAATAAGGTGATGTACAAAATTTCAGCATTTTCTCATAAAAAGTCCCAGAGATATGTTTAAACAAAGTTGGTGAGAGATTAATCACACATTAAAATGTAAATGTTTACAGCAAGAGTGCAAATGACGCAACACAGGAATGCATCAGAGGCAAATAATATCTGCCTCTTATCTTTAGATTTACATACAATTTTTCAAAAATATGCTCCCTGAAAAATACCTTAAAATTTTACATGATTAATTACAGAATAAAACTTTGAAATGGCACAATCAAAATGAACATTAAAACAGCTTAGAAATGTATGCTTATGCAAATATCTGCGTCACACAATCGCAACAGACGCATCATCACACGAGAAAGTTGTTTTCGCTCTGCCATTGATCAATCGCCTCACGCAAGCGTAGCGTGCGCAGCCCGGCAGTCTGGGAGACCCTTAAGTATTTCACATTTCTGCTACATTTTGAGAGTGTAGTTAGCCTGTACCGACAGTATGTTGCAATATAGCAATGAAGAACTATTTGAAATGCTTATACTGTACAGTTTATGCAATCGTAATGCTAACGAAACTGCACAAGAATATAAACGTACTTTTCTCGACATCATTATGGGAGATTTATTTCCCGATTGGTGCAACGAGTAAGTGAAAGAGGAAGCGTATATCGTGTAAGTGGACTAGATAGGCCTAGACTTCGCTCAACTGATGTAGAAATTGATATGTTGGCTTACTTTTGTAGTCATCCACATAGTAGTGTTCGCACCGCTGCTTCAGAAACGAACGTATCACGTGCAACAATGTAGAGAATACTGAGACTCAATAAATGGCATCCGTTTAACATGCATGGTGTGCAAGGACAGGAGTCAACAAATTATCAACTTTGTCCAGATTTTTGTAATTGGGCTCTAAATCGAGAAGATGCAAATCCCTCTTTCCGCAGAAACGTAATTTGGACTGGCGAATGCTGTTTTAAGCAAAATGGATGCATAAATCCTCAAAATGAGCGCGTCTGGTCACACAAATCCATTCGTGGTATGTGATATTCATCATCAGAAACAATTATCTGTGAATGTATGGTGTAGTGTTTTCAGAAACCATTTGCTTGGACCCATACTGTATGATGGTACGTTGACGGGTGACAGATATGTTAATGAGATTCTGAATGCGGTTATTTCTGATTTTGTGGATGAACTGCCCCTAACAGTACTTCCACATGTATGGTTTCAACAGGACGGATCTCCAGCTCACCATGCTGCAGTTGTGAAACACTAATTAAATAGCAAGTTTCCAGACAAGTGGATTGACTTACGTCGATCAGTCGCATTTCCCCTAGATCGCTTGATTTAAAACTTATGGATTTTTATTTGTGGAGTCGTTTATGCACAACTGTTTATCTGTCACCTCCCTTACATAAAGCAGAGTTGCAACAACGCATTCAAGATGGTTGTCGTAGCATCACCGAACAAGAACTTGATTGAGTGTACAAAAGTGTTATAAGACGAATGCAGCTCTGTATTGGCATGGATGGAAAACATTTTTAACAAACTTTGTAATCTTTGTGTAAAGTTATTTCTACACAGTGTAGATACTTTTGTACCAATAAATAGCAAAATCATTATTTATGTAATCATAGTTTTCTTTCGTAATTTGTGTATGACCCCTGAAACGCGAGCTGCCGGTATGATTTTTCTCCTCTGAGAACCCATGTCGATGCATCGAAAAGTGATTTAAGTCAGCATTTTTGTCTTTTCATATCTCTGGGACATTTTATGATAAAATGCTGAAATTTTGTACATTACCGTATTAGTGTATGGGGCACAGTTTACTCGTTGAAAATGTTTTTGTACGGGGTTCTTATAAAATTTTAAATTTTGTATTTCTTAAAATTTAATTTCCTTGAAAACTTTAATCGATTTCATAAAATTCTGTACCTTTTTTTACGCAACTTTGCAATTCATTATATATGTCTAAGATCAATATTTAAGGAATAAAAGCCGAGATCAATGTTTTTGGGACACCCTGTATATACTGTACATACTATATATATATATATATATATATATATACATAATATAATTATTTATTAATTATATAAATAGATACAAATGAAAACAATTTGAGCGCATTTATAATTGGTGTATAATGGCATTATCGTTTATCTACTTCTTCTATGAATCACTTGTTTAGTAGGAATTTTCATCTATGCTTCTTATTCATATTCTGTCTTACTTATATGGGTAATTGTCCTGTCTCCTGCTTGACTCACTAGACTTGTCTAGGAGGGTCGCTGTGAACGTTCGTTCTGCCTCCTACGTTGTATTTCGTCATGTTCATTCCGGTGCTTCTAGATATTTTTCATAGTGTTGAGGTTGATCGCATATAAACGTGGTGAAAGAAGAAGGGTCCCTGCCTCATGATAATACAAATTTTCCTAATGTTTCTTATCTTCAATTTTTCATCTTTTGATGCCAGTAGTCTGAGTTTATGCATTTATAGTAATGTACTATTGCTTAATCTGAAACAGGCATTTGTTTGGGTTAATTAGAATTAAATACTCAGACCTGAAGATGAATTTAATTCTGATTAATCTTCGAATTTGTCCCGGTGATGTTCTATTATCGGCATTAAGGCCGAGGTTTTGTTTCTATGGTTACGTTAATATTTCACGATTACTTGAATTAATTATTTTTATTATTACATTTTTCTGATATATATATATATATATATATATATGTATACACAAAGGGGAAAGTTTCAACAGCCGAGTTGTATCGAATCTATGAAAACTTGACATTTTTTAAAATGATTTGAAAAAATTACATTGAAAATTTAACATGTGCGATAAAAAATGTAAAAAGGAAGATTTAAAATGTGAAGAAAAATTTTTTAAGATGACTTCGAAATCAGCTAAAAGAAAAGTTAATTGTAATACAAACGTCGTCCGGAAAGAGAAGTATCACATTCACCTGCCCATCTTCTTTCTAATCATAGGCAGAGCCGTTTAGCAATAAACTTAGTTTATTATTTTTCATTTTTATGCCAAATTTTTAATAAAATTTTCTGGAACATAAGTGATAAATTGTGCACAAACATTATATCACAATATAAAATTTGGCTACTTTTATTTTTGTAAGGGAAATGGAAAAATCTTCGAATGCATCTTTCTTTAATATCAATTTATATTTCCTTAGAGGATATATACTGAGATTCAGTTTTACTTAATTATTGTACTTAAAAAGGATATGATAACATGTTAAGTATGCATACAGTATGATATTTTTAATAGTTTTAATATTTAATATTTAAATCTCTACCAAGCTTCTAAATAGTATTTACAATGCAAGTTAATTTTAATGTATTTGTCATTATATGATTATAAATAGATTTGAGAATTTATGTTTTTTAACATCTGAAAAATAAAATCTTTTATCATCTGAAAAATAAAATTTTTAATCTGAAAAATAAAAAGTTTCATTGTTATAATTATTCCAAACAACTACTTTTATTGCTTGGTTTTACTTGAAAATCATACTTTCTATCTTGAGCTGCTTAGTTTTGCCAAGAAAGAGGAAAAAACTACTTTAATATAAGGGGAAATGATTTGATAGTTACAAGTCAGGCCTCGCATATAACTAAGCCATGTATTTTTTTTTTTTTTTTTTTTTTTAATCAGATTGTAAAAGCGTAGAAATTTTATATAGATTATAGAAACGATTTTATATTGCTAAGACGTATCAAATTTATATATTTATAAACTTTTGAAATTTCATTGGTAGAAATTGTTTTTAATCACTTTAGCGTCAGAGAGTAGCACAAATGGATCACGCACACTTCGATAAGATTTCATTAAAATCGGATTGAATTTTAACACTTTATAATAAATGGTCACAATCAATGCAATTTGAAAAATGTGACCTTCCTATCAACCGATCTCGCTGAAAAACAATTGGCCTCTTATGTTCAACTATTTAAAAATCCGAAAAAAATTATTTGAATCCTGCACTATCATCGAGATATATCGTGATCACACTCACGACTTGAGACCCAGCTATGATAAAACATTTCAACGTCAATGGACTGCCCATGACCTGAAAACACCTAATACATAAAAAAATACCCTAATCTATTCTTATTACAATTTATGGAGAAATTCCTGAATTTCTTAAGTTGATTTTTACTGATCAACTTCCTATATCACTCAGTAAATAAAGCCAAGCGTATAAAAGTGACAAAATTCAATTTAAAATTATTTTTTTTTAATTTCGGCTTCCATTAAAAGCTAAATTTGAGCACTGTTGTGCAAAATTATCACAACAATAATGGGAATCAAATTGAACATTTTCATTTGAACATTTTCATTTGAACATTTTTATGATTGTCAATAAGTAAACAATCAATGAGAAGAATTTTTTTGTTCACCAAATACACAGATATGCAGCCAACATATTACAGTGCACACAATTAGCAATTTGATGATGCTGATAATGAAAGTGAAATTGCGTATCAAAAAGAACGTGGTCTTATAGATGAACTTTTTCAGAATGGAACGAATTTGCACAGCCCTCTAAAGCAAGATAATTGCATTTAACTCAATAACAAACGACTGCAATTTGAAATTTGCTGATATTGTTTCTCCGTGATAATCAGAATTTCTTATATCTAATTCAAAGTTGGTGCTTCGTAGTATTAGAAAAGTCCAATGCTGATTCTAAACGAACTCGAGGCTAATGGCGTTTTGGAATTTGGTCTAGCTTAGACTAGGCCAAGTCAGATAAGTAAAAAGAAGCAAACTAGAAAAGTTTTTCATTGGTCAAATTTCGTACTTATCAATTTTAATCCAGATACAATTATTTGGAATATTTTCAAAATGAAGAAATATATTCCCCATTATGTAAGGTTTCTTTCATAAATACAAGGTTCCTAGGAAAATCTTATGCACCCAAATAACTTTGTAAAGAAAGAGCAACGAGTGTACACATTAGGTCTATCTATACGAAAGATATCCTGCCCGATCGAATAAAAGATTGCAGCGCCCCTAGCGAAAAATTTTAAAGTTAGGAAATGAACTCGGAAACATAACGAGATAGACGAAAAAAGATAATTACGAAGTTGTCGATTGTTGAGCATTGTCTAATGAGATGGAATCAACACCAGAAACGTACACAAAACGCGTTAGTGGAAGGCAATAAATACTTGTCAAAAAGTCGTATGATGAGGAACTGCAACATGGTGACACCTACAATGCTTGTCAAAGCACGATGTATTTTCTTTCTCGAATTCAAATGTGCAATGTTGTTGATGGAGGGCATTTTGAACAGGCTGTATATTCAATTCTTATACATGTAAGTGTTGGAAGCCAAAGGCCCTACAGTGCTGAAAACACCGGTTCTCGTTAGATCACCGAAGTCAAGCAGCATCGGGCGCGGTTAGTACTTGGGTGGGTGATCACCTGGGAGCACTGCGTGCTGTTGGCACATTTCGGGTGCGGTAGCCCGGTGGTTTGCGCGCTGGATTTGCACGCTGCCACAACTGCCGCCGTGTTCATGCGGAGTACGATCACGTTAAACATGTGGGTCCGTAAGTCTTTCCGAGAGGTTGGTGGTAGGGGAAGGAGGGTACGGTCCCTGTGGATGCCTCCCCCACTAGGTTCCGGTCTAAATTGGGTGGCTCTTCCCAACCATCCAAACAGTTACCTTACACCTTCCTGGTAGGTCGGACGGTCTGGGTCTCAACAACAACATGTAAGTGTTGTCTGAGTTAGAGCAGATCAATTCCACATAAAAGTGACATTTCTGCCCAAAAAATGATATTCAGATTATAGCCTATTTTCAGTGGATTTTAAATTTTTAGATTGTCCGTGTGTATTAGTAAAACATTTAGATTTCATATAACAATATCTAAATAAAAATGCACTACAAATATAATTGACATTATAAGAAATTGATACTTTTACATCAGTTACAAAAGCATGTTATGTCAGTTACAAAATATGCTGTAACTTTAGAAATTATGGTTGATAAAAAAAATATGAATAAGTATGCATTCAGTCTATTAGCTACTTAGTATTGTTTATAAGCATAAAATACGATTCTAACTTTAACATTTTGATATTTACTGAATTTGCAAATACATCTTGTCCAATTGCGTTACGTCGGTTACACAATTTTAAAATGAAATTAGAGGTATATTTATAGCAAGAAAGTTTTTTGAAAGTTGCTAAATGATAGCCGTGTAATAAATATTTTAAAGCGTAAAGTTTTATATTGTCATTTTTAATAAATATTTCCTGGTTTAAAGAAGCCATAGATCTCGTATTGATTGTTACACGTCAGTTACAGTAGAACTGACCAGATTACATTGTAAGGGTCGCATTCATTTCATCGACACTCATTTTGTCAACAACTCATTTCGTCGACGCCACTTCGTCGACAACTCCCTTCGTTGACAAGTACATTTCGTCGACAAGTATTTTCGTCGACAAGTACATTTCATCGACACTCCTTTTTTTATATAACTTGGCTAATATTTTATGTATAAAAATGCTTCGAATGGCAAAAATGATGCCAATGCCCCCCTTTTCCGTATTTGGGCTGTTCCCTTTGACCCCCGGCTCATTTTATCAGATAAGAAAGCAAAGCGAGAGGGGGTGGCCTAGGGGGCTTGTCACGTGGTAGAGTCCAATACAAAAGCATTGAAATGCATTGTTCTGGAGTCCCTATTTTTAGCAAGCCACTTTGTCCAAAAAACATTTAGTGCAAGAGGCCTCGCTGATCAGATGCACATGCACACTAGTTATACGCTCTTGGCTAATAGTAGTCTGGTGAGGTTTTTTATTTTACAGTGAATTCGTAGCAATCAAAAGTTTGCGAAATTATTAAAACATCGAAAGATAAAGATGTAATCACAGTCGACGGGTTCATTTTGGCAAAAGATCGAAATCGACATGACCGTTACCATTGGAAATGTGAAGACCGCAAATATACAGGAAGAGCGATGACAACATCAGTCAACGGCCAACACCTCCTTAGTCAACACGAGGTTTCCAAACATGACCATGCATCACAAGCAAGTAGAGTTCCAGGGATCAAAGCCTGCACACAGATGAAGGAAATTGCGAAAACGATCAACCTGTCCAAGTAATACAAAATATTAAGGCAGCAACTTCAGCTGAAGACCTTCCATGCATGCCCTCCAACAGTGCCATGCGTCAGCAAATCAAAAGAGCTCGCAGAGAAGAACGTCCTGCTGAACCACAATCTTTGGAAGAATTTTCATTGCCTGACGAATATTTACTGACATTGAATGGCTTGAACTTTTGCCGAGACATAAAAGATGCAGACCAGAGAATTTTTATTTTCACAACAAGTGATAATCTAAAGTACCTAAACGACGCAAAATTCTGGATTATGGATGCAACATTTAAAACTGCTCCCGTTGTGTTCAAGCAACTTTATGCAATACATGTTCCGGCAGGTGGTCCATCTAATTTATTTGTGTTTTAAAATATTACTTTGGGGGGGGGGCGGTCTTCTATAGAGAGAACGGAGGCGAAAATCTAAATCTCACCTAAGCCACATGAAACTGGGCTGAGAATGGTCGACGGCTATCATTCAGTTCGTCAACGATGTGGCTGTCGACGAAAACAGTGTCGACGAAAAGTACTTACCGACAAAAGGAGTGTCGACGAAATGTACTTGTCGACGAAGTGGCGTCGACGAAATGAGTTGTCGACGAAGTAATTTTCGACTAAGTGAACCACTTCCCATTGTAACATACATACATACTGTAAATCGTCTAGCAAAAGCGAAAGAAAACTAAGAATATTTTTATGAGGTTCTAAACATAAGAAGTCAGTTGTAAGTATAGGTACTTGAAGGAGACGTGTTGGTATTCAGGTTAATGATGTGGTCTTTTAAAGGGGCGCCTGACCAACAGAATCAAATTTTAAAACGAAAAGAAAACGAAGGAAAGGATTGTTTTACAAAGTACCAAAACTATCATTGGCATTGGCATCCACGGACGCCAATGTCTGCAAAGGGGGATCGAACTCTTTGGGATAGGGTACGACAAATTCCTGTCTTTTTGAGAGGTTCTTCGTTTAGGATTGAAGCTGTAACATCCGTAAGCAAAAGGTTAACTGCAAAGGGACTTAAAAGTTATCGGAGCTAAGCTCGCCTACCTTTCCGTGGAAATATATCAAAACCTCAGTCTCTGGATTTTAACCCCATCACAATACTGCATCCTTACATAAATTACTGCAACAATATGCTGAATAATTATTCGCACTTAGATCCACTTTTCACGTATTGTTACACGTGATGCTTATTCATCATCAAAAAGCATCTCTTTCGCGTACATTACTTTATTACAAACGACAGAAATTGTCAGACACCCCGACTTTGCCCCCTGCAATTACCCACTCAAATCAAAGGAACCTCCAGATGGATCGTACGACCTGGGGGCTTTCATCACGAGAAAGTAACAGGGTGCGGAAAATGTTCGTAATCCAACCTGCAATCTGATTTGATGCATCGGCAGACGAAATCGCAGAATCTCGTGACAAAGTTAGGATTTTTGTCACCCCTATGCCCCTCCTACTTGTAATGGATGGCCGAGGGTACAGCCCAGAATGGAGGGATAATGGACAGTTAGCAGATGAGAAGTTTATCTGATTCTAATCCTTTACACGGATTTGCTGTCAGTAAGAAAATGGGCATTTCTTCGTTCATGTATATTTAACTGTGTCAATTTATGTACAGTCAAAAGAACATGTAAAGGGTATATCACAACTTCCCACACTCAAATTTGAATTCCAGAAATGTGCTGTGTGGCAAAAGTCAAAAATAACAATTCCTAGTTGCATGTGGCAAGTGGGGGCGACTTTAAATTCTAAGCAAAACTGTGGGCAGGCACTAAATTAAAATAACTATGCGTACTAAATTTAAACATTACTTGAATGAATATGTAGACTCTCTGGCATCTATGTCACGAAACTGTCGCAAAGTTCTGGCAAACCTACTTTCACGTAATAGTGTCACATGGTTACCTTTAAAAGTGTTTTCTCCCCACGAGTAGACTAAGTGCCGTGAAGCATCTTACTAATTCTTATAAATGCCTGCTTTGTTGATTTGAAGCAGCGCTTTAAAAGAATCATTCAAGTTGAATATAGAGCGATTTTTTAATTTAATATGTTTCAATCTGGAGAATGATTTCTGGGAACTAAATATATCTGCTTTTTAAAATATAAAAATTATTATTATTTTCTATTCAAAAGTCTTCTTCTATCCCAAAATCTTCTATGCAAAATTTTTCAAGTTACAAAGAACAGGATTTTGAGTTAATTTTTAAATCTTTAAATTGGTTTAGTTTTAATTTTAAAATAATGGTTTCAACATAATATATATTTTTTGCCAAAGGGCCAGCGGCTCGGGGTTGTAGTTTGAAGATCCCTGATCCAAAACCATTGTATTATGAGTATTTTACATATTAACCGCGATAATTCATTGTGATATTTATATTTATGTATTTAATATTCTGATCATTAAAACTATATTTGCAAACATAACAAAAATTTATATACCTTAGACATTCCAGTATATTAAAAAAGACAATTCTATAGTATCTGGTAATTTGAATTTAATTTTTTGCATGCAATTTTGAACTTCTGGTCACACATTTAGTACAGTTATTTTCTTAATTGTAAGTGATCCCTAACAATACAATAGCAAGAACCTTCAAAATTTGATTAATTGAAAACTTACAACTTAACAATATCGCACACTTATGTAACAATAAGCATGCCGACATTTTTACGTCTATTCTGACTCTTCATTGGCATCTCATTCGAACATACTAATTTCGAGATAAAGTGCTCGTCCAACAGCTTTCCAAACTGTGAGAGAACTTCAGGATTATGAAAACTTTGGACTTTGTAATACATCGGCCACTAATCACAATTTCTGATTAATTCCATCCATTGAAATAAATGCGACTTAAACGGTGCGATAAACGGGATATCGAATGCAGTAGGTGTTACAAACTGTCACTTATCAAAAGTTGGAACAGCTACTTAAGTAACCCCTCCCGCATAACTTATGAAATTAATTCAGCAGGATCACTCTGCCAAGGCCTTTAGGAAAGAATTAATTATATTTGAATCAAAGAATAAAAAAAATGGATTTATCAATAACACACGTACACGTGAGAATTCCTTTACAGAATTTCAAAAAAACAGAAGAGTCACTGAGATTCTTGAGATATTTTTCTATATTGTCTTTGCTGTTGGTTGATTGTTCTTTAGTTTTCTTAGTTCTTGAATCTATTCTCCATTTGACACTTGATGAATCTTCTGGATTTTAAGTTGTGTAGGAAAAGAAATTTAATAGGTGGTTGTTTTTAAATGGTTCCAATTTATCATTGACAGTGAGAAATTGACACTGAATTCCATATTTACACGAATATCCAGACCATAGGCATTATTCCCGTCCGAAAACTAATTGCAATACCAGGCCTACTTAGCAATGAAATAAACCCCTTAATTAAATCTCTTGAACTTTTGACTGGTTCCAAAGTTAACCAACTAAATTGTCATCACCTGTTAAATTCTTAGAAAAACTTGAGAAAATATGCCCCCTTCTGCGCCAGACTGAATCGAAATAATTAAGAATTTCTTTGACAAAGTATAGTATGATTTCTTATGAATCTCGTGCACGCAAGAAAATATCCTAGAATTATTTAACCGCAAATACGTGAAATCAGATGACAGCATATATTTGGGCTCCTGAAAGTTAGCTCATGGGTCACTCGAGCGCATAATCTTCACACACTCAATTTAAATTCCAGTAATGCAGTATATATATATATATATATATATATATATATATATATATATATATATATATATATATATATATATATATATATATATATATAATATATATATATATATATATATAAATTCGTCAAAATTACCAATATCCGGAAGTATTTGTAAATAATATTATTAATAATTTCAAATATACCACGTAATAATTTTACACATGCATTATTTATCTTTGATTGGATAACTCAATTTTGAGAATTCACACATTCTTATCACCTAACTTACCACTTGGCCTGAGTCTAATACTGTTTACTATTTTCGAATGACTATTTTCCACTTGTCCTGAGTCCTATACTGATTACTATTTTTGAAAGTCTCCATACATATTATGTATCGTTCAAATGTATTCATTCCGGTGCCCACTCGCATTGACGAAGTGAGGTGAAATGCTCAGTCGCTTATTCAACTTACACGTGGTAACAATGCTTGTGAGTTCATATTTCTGTTCGAGGAGGTATTATTTTTCTGATTTGTAATTCAATTGATTTATTTTTCTCCTTCCACTAGCCAGTAGACAGTTCCAATGGTGTCTATAGTTAAATACTATCGCCATTGTCAGAAACTGGCTATTCTATCGGTTTTAATTCGAATTGTATGGCTGTCCTGATGAGAATGCAATTTCGAACTAACCGCCATTTTTTGTGTAGTTTCAATTGATTGTTCTCTATGTCTTAATCTTTTATCTTGAGCTAATTATTATTGCCTTTTCTCATTTTTGCCGTGTTTCCTTTTTCTTTTTATTTATATTTATATACTTTTAATTGTGAATTTTGTATCCTAATATTCTTCTCATCTCCATTTCCATTGTAGTGATATGTTACCTTCTATTTTTATCCTTAGTCTTGGTCTATAGTTACTCATTTGTAACAGATATGCTAGAGATGGGTTTTTTTGTACATACAGTAATTTATGCATAATTTTCGATTAAAATCTTTCAATTTTTATTTATATATATATATATATATATATATATATATATATATATATAATATTAATTGCTAAAAATTATTCAAATATTATAGCCAGAAATTAATCACATCTGAAAACTCTGTGGAGGAGAATAACATAGAATTCAGCATGTCTTGGCTTCAATCCAGACGGCTACATATAACAAAATATAAAATAAATTGTAAATAGAATGTAAAATTAGTTGTAATAAGATGTCTACTTAAACATAAAATAAATCCCTGCATTTAATCTCTTTTTCCCCGATCCAAACCATCTGACCTACCCGAAAGTTTAAGGTAACTATTAAACGACTGGGAAACACAGAGGTAGTTTTGAGTGACGGGGACCGAACCCAGATCTATCATATAAGCTTTAACCACTGGGCTATCTCCCCCCTGAATTAAATATTTTTCTTTCTATCTAAGCCAAAACGACAAATCTCACATCGAGGTCTAATGATCATAAGTGGTGCGAATTATCTAATCTAGACCATCCGACTAACCCAAAGGTGTAAAGTATCTGTTTAGATAACTGGGCTACTGGATAGATTTAGGTTTAGATTACTGGACTAAAACCACCAATATTTAGATTTGAATGTCGCCGCAGTGGGGGGCGACATCCACAGGGAACGTACCCTTCTTACTTTGTAGTCAATTTCTCAGGTCTTTCGTGCCCACACATTTAAAGTCCCTGTACTCCGCGTAGACATTGGGATAGTTTGAACAGATCTAGGACTCGAACTCGAGTCCTCCGAGTGCAGTCCACCTGGACTGTTCCACCTGAATTAAATATCTTGAATTGAAGACTGATCTTTGAACCAAATATAATACCATTCCCTGGCAAATTCTTAAAACACACTTGAGGCAATGTTTCCCCATTTGCGTCAGACTGAATCAAAATAATTAAGAACTCCTTTGACAAAGTACTGCGATCGCTTATGAACCTCACGTACCAAAGGTATGCTGGAAATTCAACCGCAAATGAGAGAAATCGGAACGACAGCAGAGATCTGGACTCCTAAAAGTCGGCTTTCTGCTCGCTCAGAGGTCATTTCCTCAGTCGACCTTGAGTTCAACGTAGTAACGAACTCGGGCAAAAAATAATTGTGTTTCTGGTGTGTCCCTAACGAGGAGGTATGCCCCGGGCGTGATTTTATCAATTTCGGGTCAAAGAGAAGGAAGGGAGGAATTTATTTTTCTTCCATCTTCTTCTTTTTAAACTGGTTTAATCACACATCAATCAAGCAGCGAGAAATGATAAAAGGATTCAAATACATGCGGTGGCAGCCAAAAACAGAAGCAGCCACTCTTGACATGTCAAATGGAACCCCCTTAGTGGTTATCTTTTCATGAGCGTAAGTCGGTGACTAGAGTTAAATTGATTTTCTACTGTGTCTCTATTGTTTGCTGTTCCAGACAAAGATTATCGTTATTTTCTGTCATATCAATAATGGGACTACATGAGGGTATACTAATACATAATTTAACCGCGGTAAAATGACTTCATTTGCAAAGAAGTGGCTCGTTTTTTATTTAATTCTTGATCCCATTATTTATCTCTCTGTCTTCTTTACATTGCGTAATATGAAAAAAAATCGATTTTTTTAGAATAATTAATATGTAAAGAGGTAGTCGTTGTGTTAGTCGTATTGTAATGACATCAAAAATTCGACCGGATTTTCTTCAAATTATACGTTTTGGCCATTTCTGAACATAAATCAATCATTTAACGAACAGTTATTACCTACACCAATTCTTATTAACTTCACATTGATTATCTTTGTATTTTCGTTTAACAACTTTCATGGGCTCATTCTTGGCTCCCCTGAGAACACAGAGATTTGAAACTCGGCACATAGTTTCATCCTGATTTTCACGTCATTACGTTACGTCGTTGCGTACGTCATCATTACATTTTTACCCATTTTATGCATCTTAATTGCAAATTACGGTTCAATGTCTTTATATGAAATATTCATCTGTTTCAAATGTCCATGTATAAGTTTGTACGTCAATGTAAAAAAAAATTTAAATAAAAATAAAATTTAGACAATACATTATGAGAAAAAAAGTTTCCTATGTACTCCTCTAAAAGTTTTACGATATACTCTGCGATGTTCTGTAGCGGCGCATGGGAAAAGTGGAAAATAAATTTAAATCACACACGAAATTAGACCAAATTAAGTGTGTGGGCAAATTTAGTTATTCAGCAAATTCAATCATGCTGAATATATATCGACAACTACAGTTACACGTCATACCGTCTGGATATCTCTCGTTCCACCAAAGGTGCCGACATTGAAGACACTTATAGTAAGTAAAAGAACTTTGACAGGTTTCCTTTACAATGCTTTAAAACAGAAATGTCTATAACAAATACTTTCCTAAATATAATTTTATTTTTTTATACCTTTCATCCTAGCACCCTGTATAAATAAATATTGGTATGAAGTAAGAAAGAAAAACAAAGAAACCGTAACGATGGTAGATAGAGCTATGGAAAGTAAGGTATCGATATAGTAAAGAAAGTATGAATTGCCAGATGAGACTAACGACAGCGCCCCTAGCGGCAAAATTTGGAAGTTAACACTCTGATTGCGGAAGCTATGAAAGATGCAGAAAATAGTCAATCAAAAAAAAATTTAGATCATCATCGAATTATTAAGAAATGACATTTTTCAAGAAAAAATCATGACTATATTTGTCAGAAGATTTTTGCAAGCTGGCATGCAAAGCAGGGCACTGCTTTGCATGGCAGTACGCCTTACGATTTCCTTCTGCTTCAAATTTACCCGTAATTCAGGCGAACGGGCAACAGCAAGTTCTTTCCTCCATACAAGCATGTATTGAGACAAACTATGGACAGGTTGAACACACTTTACGTTAAACTGTACGTTATGCAAATAGCACTTTGTATTAAGTGAAAAGGCGTTCCCCGCTAATTTGGTGACGCTCCATAACTTTCTAATTGATTATTTTTTTTTAACTCTCATAGCATAGTTTCCGAGATAGAATTGCAAACTTCCCAATTTTACCGCCTGGGGCGCTGTCATAAATATCAGCTGGCAGCGCATGTCCATTTTACTATACCGATATCTCACTTCTATAGCTCTAGCGACCATCGTTAAGGCCTGTGTAGGCTCGTAAATAGGAGACATTACTTTATGATCCCCCTGTATCTTCATTGACAGAATAGCACATAAATACTGTCAACGAACAGTTTTTATTTTACACTAAAATATCTCAAAACTGCATTTCATATATAGGGCACACCTTCGTTTGAGTTAGCTGTAATGGAATTTCCGCACCCAATCTGTCATCTTTTTCAGATCCAATAGCACAAATTATTACTTACAAAAACCCGAAACAGTTACGATTATCATTTGAATAATCGTGCAAACGCACCAAACTGTACTATTTAAATCAAATTTTATTGATAATATAAACCTCTGTAAGCCGTTTGAGATCTCATAACCTTGTCTTGGCAGAGGGGATGCTGCAAAATATTGATTATTAATCATAAATATCTCTAGTGGAGGGTTTATACGAAAAGGATCTTGAATTGAATTCTTTTCTTAGTTTTAATGAGGTGTTCTGTGCAGCCATTAATGATGATTTATGATATTTTCTCTTAGATGCAATCAAAATTTGACTGTTGAATGTTGAGGTAAGAGATAGGCAACAGCTTTATTTTTATGGCCAATTTAGGCTGTAGTAAAATATTCTGCAAGTAAAGTGATTACCAGTAGGTGCTTGAACTCATATTGTAACAGATTAAAAAAAATGAAATTCGATTTTGTGTAAAAGCCCAGAGCAATATCCATGATTTATGATGTATTCCATTTGCTTTATTTTGTATATTATTATCGGCGGTAAAAATGTCGCCATACTATTATTTTCACCGAAAAGTTTTCCTTTTAATATATATTTCTCATTATCTACTACAGATAGAGATTAGATGATGACCAATATAGATTCAGCATTAAATTCTTGAGGGGGTAGAGGATTCACCAAGAATTTTCACTTCCGGTTCTTTTTCTCAAATCTCTTGAAACATCGGTTTCTCAGAATTGGCCCCCATTGATAGAGCTTAGATAATGACATATGGATTTAGCATATAATTTCGGAGGGAGTCGACTTTGAGGAATTTCCACTTCCTAGAGATATCACTTCCGATTAAAAAAATTTCATTTTTCTAGAAACATCTATTTTTCAAGAATAGCTAAAATAGATTTTAGATGACTACTAATGGATTTAGCGTCAAATTATGGTGATGATGTGGGTGTCTTACTAAGGATTTCCACTGCCGGCTCTAAAAATGTCACTTCCAATTTAAAAATTACATTTCTTTGTTAAATCTATTTCTTAGTATTGGCTATAGATGTATCTTAGGAGATCATTGATATGAATTCAAAATCGAATTTTGGAAGGGGTGAAAGGGTTCAAAGATTTACACTCGGATTTTCCTAAAACTGTACGAAATAATTATGCAAAAAAGTACAAAAACACTTAATGATTTTCATAAAAAATGAAGTATACACATCACCTGCAGCCAGAGATTCCTTCATAAATTTCTTATATGTTATTAGTCTGTCTACTTTATCTGCCAATTTGTATACATCTTATGATCTTAGTTTACGCTGTGATAGCTTTTCTCAAAACACAAACCTCATAATGCAAAAGCAAAAATATCAACTTCCGCTAATATGAAAAACTTAATAGTGCTGTTGAAAAAAATTTCATGAACACCAATATTTCAATATTTTCAAAACAAATGTTTAATATAGCGTAACAAACATAAATGTTCAAACAATAATGTTCGATGTAAAAAACAAATGTTCAATGTAACAAACAAAATGCTATTTCTAATGCTTTGATATTTAAATGAAATTTTCAAGTGGTATCACCCTCTGGCCATTCTTACGGGGCAGTAGGCATCATTCCATACGATCTCGAAAATTAAAAAAATATTCTTTTAATTATGAGAAACTATTATTAAATATGTAATAAAATCAAAATTTCACATATTTCTCATTAGTTCGAAATATTTCACACACACAGACATTCCTAAATATATAATGTTTATGCATCACTGAACACCCGTCTTTTCAATGTATTCATCAGTATTAAACACTTTGAACGAGGAAATAGAGTTTTCCCTCCTTGTACCTGTTCTTCTTCCTCGGCTACTCCCTCTCATATTCTCGACTGCATGAAAGCTTCTTTAAATCTTTTAGTAGAGAACCAGGGGAAGGTAGCCTCATTGCTTTTTGATATTTTGTGCTTAACCTAGCATTTTCTAGGGCAAGGGGCTTAGCAATAACAATATTAAATACTTTAAAGATCCTTTTAAATGTGCTACGTATCGTCCTTTTTTTTCCCATCGAATTCATGGAAATGCGTGTAAAAATGATGGATATATATGTTACCGCTGAAGCTCGACAGCTGTTAATGTGCACATTACCTAGCTAATCTGCAGATTAACTGATTTGCTCCGTTAACGTGCAGAATCGAGTTTTTCGTATTTTACCTAAGTAATGTGCACATTAACGGCTTCCGTATCGTTAAAGTTCAAAAGTTTGTATCTCTCATTTCCTTTCCCTACTCCTTCCCCCCCTCTCCCTCCACTTTTAGTTTGGTTTCGCCACTATGAGGTGTCACTGTGAGAATTAAAGTACTCGAAGAGCAAAAACTGATGCCCGCTCGAGTTTAGCTGTGGTTCTTAGTAAAACAGGGGATGGCTTTTATAAACTTGGTACTAAAACGGGTATTTTAAAACAGTTGTATGCAAAATCTGAATTCAGTGTTTGCAAAGAGAGATTTTGAACGAAAGAAGATGTCCCTGCTGTAGAAATATCTTTACGTCAAATAGCAATAAAACAATCCCTAGGTACTGGGCAGGATTTCAGAAAATGTGACTGCAAATCTAAATGTACCACAAATAGGTGTGCTTGTCGCAAAAACCAATTGCTATGTAATTCAAAGTGTCACCAATCTTTAGACTGCACTAATAAGTAAGCATAATTTTATCATATGTTTTACGAATTCATTTCCTTAATTGTAATAATATTTTAAACCGTTTGATTCTTTGTATTATAGATTTTAATTGATTGATGATTCATTCTATCAACTAATTTGTTGATTGTTTGATTGTATTAACTTTATTCTTTAGAAACGTTGCTGTTGTTCCAGCAAAGATCTTATTTTCACTTTAACGAATGCCTAGTAGGTAATTTGCAGATTACCTAGGTAATTTGAGAAATTAAACAATTTTCGGCCCTTTAACGGATCACCCTAGTTAATCTGGACATTACCTAGATAATCTGTAGAATAACTGATTTCTGCACTTTTGCGGTAACATATATATGTGGAAATATGCAATAATTACTATTTTTTGATAGACGCTTTCTAGCCATTACACACCACTTGAGTTTCAATGTACTGGTGATGTCTCATGTATCCTGAAAAATGTTGCATTTTGCATTGAAATCGGTTAATATTACTTTACAACCTTGTATGCTATTCTTAACGAATATTTTTTTTATTTTCAAATACTCTTTATTTTATTATCCACTTTAAACTATATCTTCTGGTCAAAATAGATATCGTATACAAAAAAGATCATTAGAGTACCACTATAATCTATATTTCGAACATCGAGCAAAGAAAATGTTCTTAAATTATTTTTGTTTTATCAAGAAAACGTTCTATACATTCTATTGAACAACAAAGGGGATTTTATTTTCATTCAAGACGTCTGACGTGCGTTGACGTCAGACGTCACTCAGACGTCAAGCGTGCACTCAGACGTCAAGCGTGCGTCATGCGTGCACTCAGACGTCAAGACGTCTGAGTGCATAACTTTATACAGTCTAACATTCTTACCACATTTGAAATCAAGCAGTTTAGTAGTTCCCGAGATATTATAAAGTGCACATGTACTACGTATAACATCAGCAGGTCTACAAATTAGCAGCGATGTTATGTAATTAATTTCGGAGAAGAAGTGAGTACATCAATTTTAAATACGATAAAGAAACTGAGAACAGAACGAATGCTAAAAATTGTTTTCCTTAATCAGTAACGTGAGAAACGTCTAGAATTTTAATTTGACCAAAAGCGTTTCCAACGCAAAAACAAAGCCGTCAGTAATAAAAAAAATATTCTAAACCAGAAATTTATGTCAGATAAAGCTGTTAATCGTATACAAAATGGTATTATCGTATCAAAATATTCAGCGTTGTAATCAGAAAAGATTTATTGTTTGCGAACTAAAAAAATAATTAACAATTGCTATAAAATATATCGAGAGCTCTTTATCTACTACTATTAAGATCTTGATCTTTATGGGCTTTATAAAATAGCTATAAAACTTCCAACTAGTATAGCTATGAAGATTTTCATCATGAAAGCTGTCTCTTTAGAAGAAACGAAACAGATTTTAAGGTCAAAGTTTAAAGAATAAGGTAATAAAATCTCCTAAGGTTATCCACAAATTTCATTTGATTTTCAATCTCACAAAATTTATTGGATTTAGATTTTATGACACACTTGATAATGTTATCACTGGATGTCAAGTATTTTACTGCTGGAGATAAGATATATAGAATCTTGTAAACATATAATAATCGTTCAACATTGCATATTTTTATCTTCCAAAACTGTTTTTAAAATCTGATCTTTCTTTTTTTAAATACTTACATCAAGGAACCTGGAAAACGAAAACGTTTACAAAAGTACTATACAGAGTCTCTAGGAAAATACTGAAATGTGTAACTTTGTAAGGAAATATACATGAATGCACACATTATGTTTATGTATAGTAAAGTGATCATGCACGATCGAAAATAGCAATTTTAGCTCTCCTAGAGTAGAATTTAAAAAGTTAGAATAAGAAACTCGGCAATAAAATGAGATAGACGAAAAAATGCCATTACAAAACTTTAGAGCTTTGTCGAATCAGTAGGAATCGGAACTCCTGCGAACCCTGTATAAAGAAAAGAACTTCTGTCTATCTGTTCTACTTGACAATAAATTTAGATATAATATGGGGACGGCAGCATATTTAGCGAAACATCGCCAACACGGCGAAGTTTGCGAAATTTGCCAAATTGAAGAAAATTCAATATGTTGGAAATTTAAATTCAATTCCTTTGATAATCTCTGTCGCTTTCTAGGAACTATTATTTTGATATTCTTGATTTAAAATAGTGAATTGCACACTTCTTGGGACAGGCAAGTTTTTATGAGCGGGGAATCCAGGGTGTTGTAAACCAGTTACATTTTGGCAGAGGAGTGAAATAGTTATTGCGTTTCGTTAAGGGGTCATATAATAATATGATCAGGGCTTTGAACATTAATTGTATTATTGGAATTATGACTAGCACTCATTGTGTTTCGTTAGGGGGTCGTATAATGATATGATCAGGAGAAGTACCTGTTTTGCTTATGTCCGGAGATGTTAGAAGCATATGATCTGCAGACTGGCGAATGGGAGCCATTGTTTTACACAACTTTTCGCCCGTGTTCACGCTGAGTACGATCACGTTAAACATGTGGGTCCGTAAGTCCTTCCGAGAGGTTGGTGGTAGGGGACGGAGGGTACGATCCCTGTGAATGCCTCCCCCACTGGGTTCCGGTCTAAATTGGGTGGCTCTTCCCGGCCGTCCAAACAGTTACCTTATACCTTTCTGGTAGATAGGTCGGACGGTATGGGTCTCAACAACAACGAAAACATCTTTCTGGTAGGTCGACGGTCTGGGTCTCAACAACAATACAAATTTTCGCGATACGTCACATGGCATCTAGTGCATTGTTACAATGTATCCTCAGAAATTGTGGGTGTATTCTCATGATACAAGGGTGTGTCATTGGGACTCATCTTTCGGATAACTAACGCTTTTATTTAAAATATCATTGAACGTAAACAAGAGCAAAATACAGTTAATAACTCTATAACTATCTTACAAAGTCGCAAAACAACTGCGAGTTACAGTAATACAGCAATTAAATGCTCAGTTAATTCCCCAAACAGAGGTTTATATTCTCAAGACACTGGCGTATTCACGGTTCATTTTGGCTTGCATCATGTTAAAAACTCCAATTAAACGATGATCGGCTAATATACCCTCTGCTGAAAAATACTGCTAAAAAGCTCGTAACTCTTAGCCAATCTACAAAATTCGAGAAATTTTCAAGACTCGCGAAAAGTCGACAAATTTTCACCAGGGTCACCAAATGTGTCGCCAAAGTTAAGTAATCCGGAACTTCATATAATAATAATGGTCACCTGTAAAAGTTGTTTTTCCTTGGGTACAGTCATTATGCGGTGAAGATATTTCAGGTATTTCAAGTATTCTATGAAATTTGCCGCTGCTTGTGCTGTATGTACTCAATTATCTTTAAATTCGAACCCTTGTTGCATGATGTTCTTTTCTTCCTTTATCTCCAGAGATTTTTGATGTAGTGCAGCCCGACCGGAAAAGCAGATACTCTAAACCGCAAGATGAGCCCCCCCCCCCTATCTGAATCATGAAATATAGTGCAGCGGCGCAACTAGGTCCAACTGTAGTCCCTTAAGCAAAATATGTAAATCTTATATACTATATATTCTGTGTTGTATGCTGCTCCAAAGGATGTTATTTTAATTTTAAAATTAAATTTCGTAAAATAAAAGTTGGTACTTAAGTTTTAAAGCGTGTTAGTTCCCCTAACTTTGACAGACTTAAGTAATAGTTAGCAAATAAATCTAAAAGAACTGCTTTACAGTCTATACAACAATTACGAAGAAGTAACATCTGCAACGTCCTAACAACAAACTCTCCAAATCAGCATTCTAGCCCGCGTAATACCAGTCATTTTGAAAGGTACAATAAAACCTCGAAGAGGCTAGAACGAATCCTTCTAAGCATTAATCATATCAGACATCAGAATAGAAATGGATTAACGTTGGCTATACGATTGGAAGACTGAAAAATGTCATTCAATCCAATTCGCCCAAGGCATATCTAATGGTCATGACTAACCAGATTGAAAACGCACAATTACGTTGTTTCTAACCGGTTACCATGTATATTCGTATCCGAACTTAGTTTCATTTTGAAAGATGATCGTTCACTTGGCCGATGAGAAGGAATCGTTAAATTTACATTTAAATGGAAGACTATCCGATGTGATCGATTCGTTCCTGAAATATCTTCGATTCTTGTCAGTGATCCCATTTTTCACATCTTACCATTTATACATAGGTTCTGTTAAATGGAAAAGCATGTGTCACTGCAAATATGGGTAAATTATTAGAAAAAAAAATCTAAAGTGTCCAGCACCTGGCATTAGCTACAAATAAAGATTTCGATAATCTCGAACGACACACATTAAAGCTCCCTTAGTAGCTGCTGTGTCCGCAGCTAGCGGTCGCTTTTTTGGCAGTTACAGCTAACGATACAACCAAAAAAAGATAAATACAAGCTCCGATAAATAGTCGTACGCTAAGAGAGCAGGTCACTGCTAATGATAAATACTAGGATAACTGAAATCGGACTTATAGAATCGACTTTGCCCTGAATATACAAGGGTGATTTGATCGCTGCGGCTTAGTACAATATTTAACTGTATACCTCACAACGCCCCCCCCCCACCCCCCGAACTATGATCAATTTTTACACCCTCCAGGGAAACTCAAGAAAAATAGGCGTAACTTGAAACATTCTTAGCCAAACAAGGAAATTTCGGCAATTTCCAAAACTCCCCCAAAGTTGTCAAATTTGTGATATTTTGGCAAATTTGTGAGAAAAGGCGTCAAGTTTCACGCCAAGGTCAAGCAACCCGAACCTTCAAACAATATTTGCCTGTAAATGTTGCTTTTCCTTTGAAAGAGACAACATGCTGTGAAGACATTTTATGTAATCACTACGCTATTCAGTTTCACAATTCCCCGACTGAAAACCCCTGACTTAATATAGAAATAGCGACAAATAAAAAATAAAGCAGAAAAAGAAATTCTAGCTTACGTAATTATTAATAGATTAGCATAATTTTTACACAAATGAGCTGTAGCAAAGAAATATGTCTATATGTCTCATTTGAAACAAAACGCTACAAAATTGAGAAAGTTAAAATTCTGCATTTTTAATTCCCTGGCAATTTGTCAATTGTAGCAATCACAGACGAAACTAAAAATAAGTGTCCGTTGCAAATATTTAAAAATTTATTAATCTTTTGTTAATTTTCATATTGACAACTCTGATTCTCAGATATAAGTATCCTTTTAAGACAAATTGTGTTTTTTAGAGTGAGAATTTGAGCTTTAAACCCCAGGACAATCCAAGATTTAAATCTTTAGTTTCATAACGGGTTTTAGCAAATAATTTAAAATATTTTTTTAATTTAAAATTTTCACTTCAATAACTTTTATTCCAAGATCCGTAGCTCTCCGTTAAGGGTAACGTCTAAGGGTAACGTCTAATAATCCAGAATTCGCGTTGTAAATGCCAGGACAGGCATTCTGGCTGCCATCGTGGCACACACACATTTTTGAACGCGTTTTAATAGTGCAGCTAATTGTTTTTTCCATCATTTGAAGGTTTATGAACAAACATGCGTTGCGTCAGTGGTAAAAAATGTTTTCAGATTTAACCGCGTGTTGTGACCTCAATGAAATGAAGTTCTAGAACTTTGTCATTGACATTTTTTCTGTATAATTCTGATTTAGTAGTGTAGACTTCCTTCTGTCACAAATAGGGGCGTAGATCTACATGTAACTTCTTTAAGTGTGCCACCTTTCACGTTGAAAAATTATTTATAGGTGGTTCAAGATAGGTTCTTTTGTACAGTTGCGCACAATTTTTTCAATGTAAAATAATTTGTGCACGAAAATTATTTAGGCAGTGCAAAAACTGTTTTTTTTTTGTTTTTTTTCCTTGTTGCTATTGGAAACGGGGGGGGGGGGTGAATAAATGTTTAATTTAATGGCCGTAAATGTTTTCTTAAAATTGAAAAATTTGAATTGTCAGATTTTTATTGTAAAGTAAGCCCTGCCATTTACTGAAAAGCGCGCAGTACGCTTAATGTGTATATATTAATAACTCATATACTGCAACATAAACACATGTATTTTATATTTATCTAATTGCAATCCTTTGCGTTTTACACAACGCTTTATAAGAACTGTGTTCAATTCCATAAAATACAGAGTAAAATTTTCGACCCAAATATTCTTGCTGCAGTTGAAAATTATTTCTATAATATTTATGCACATTCAGTAATATCTATCCCATTTTATTACAATTACGTATTTCATTAAGTTTCAATTTTCATTTTTTAAATAAATTTTAGTATTCTAATTTTAAATATGTTATCTAAGCATTTTTCTAGTTCAGGAGCTTTTAGTCATTACACTCTGCATTATATTTTATAGTTATCCAAAAAACGATGATACATGGCCCCCTCGGATATGCAATATTTAAAATATTTTATTAATTACAGCGGGGGGGGGGGGGGGTGTGTGCCTCCTACTCGCGGCGCTCGCTTCATATCTATCTTTCCTAAAAATTCTACTTTCAAAAATCTATTTTCTATCACAGCCTATTTTCCGCAGAAGGGAAAAGTGGGGATTTTTCTTAGCACAGGGCGTCCAAAAGCATAATTCCTTGATCCTGAGCTAGATTTGGAAGCTATTTCATGCCAAACTAAAGTTTAAATACATAAACGGTTTATTTCATCGTGTAACCCTATTATTTCTCTATAAATGTACCAAACTTCATATTCTTGTATGCTATAGGTTTTACGGTAAAAGACTGAGAAATTGCTAGACGTGCCGATACGAAAAAAAAATTCACTTCAGAAGTGCATAAAAAGTAAAATATCTCATAAACTACATTGAAATTAAAAAAGGGGATCCATCCTGCAAAAATTTACCCATGTAAGTATTTGCCTGCAAAAATTCGTAGTCTTGCTATTGTTAGTCTATCCAGGACTCGAACTCGCAGCTCCAATATTTTGCCTTTGACATTAAATATTTCTTAAATTGCAATATATAAAAAAAAGGTTTATTTCAGCGTATTCCCTAAAAAATTTTCTACAAGTGTACCAAATTCCATGTATTTATATGCAATAGTTTTTGCGGTACAAAGCAAAGAATCTCGAAAAACAAGAAATTTGTCAAACAACGGCGGCATCAGCTACTTTTTAACACTTTACAACAAAGTTGAAAAGTGTTTGTAACTTTGTTCATTCTGTCTGTCTGTCTGTCCGTCCGTTAGCACGATAACGGCCGTAAAAATGACTTAATCAAAATGAAATTTTAGTATTAATGTTGTTCAGACGGTCTGTAGGACCTATGGGAATATAAATGAATAATATCACCCAATTAGTTTTGGATTGAACCCAGGTTGGTTGAAAAAATGAAATACATTGAGCCCTATGGGACCTAATTTTTCAAACATTTTTTAAGCGGATTTAAAATTCACAAATTGCTTCGAAAATTTTAGGTAATATTTAAATTGTCCCTTAAAATATATAAAAAACAATTCAGCGAAATATATTCAGTAGTTTTTTAAATAAAAATTAAAATAATAATTACACCTCCTATATGAAGCGATCACGTGACCATGATATGAAAAGATCACATGACCCACTTCAAAATGATATATGTCATCCATCTTGTCTCAAAATCGTGATTTTTTAAGTTCATTTTAATTCATATTGAGTGCTGTATCCGTCCTAAAACCACTTTATTTTTGCTTAAATTCTGTGCATACATACTGAAACAACGCAATTACAATATATTTGAGTTTAAATGATCATCCAAATTTGATTATTTCTACAACGAAGCCTATTTTTCACTTATGTAAAATGTAAACCAGCAAAATATGTAGAATGAGTTGTATTAGAATTGCTGTATTTCTTTAACACAAAATTATTTAGTCCATGGAGTCTGCATAGCTGATACGAATGAAATATTCATTGATTTTACAAAGAGAAGGACGATTTTTTTTCGATGAAGTCTGAAGCATAGAATTTAATTACTTGTAGCTCCATGGTCTTAATTTTTAAATGAAATAAATTATTATAGTATTGTGTGGAATGAAATGAATGGGAAACTGTTATGAATGAAATACTGTTTTTATAGAGAGATCCAGGTGTGTTATTTTTTCTATGACGTCATTTGAATGAATTTCTGTTGTTTTCGATGAAGTTGTCAAATATAATAAATTATCGTAGTATTATGATAGTTTTAAAAATATTAGCGAGGAATGTATCGCATTTTAGAGATGTTTAAACCAGGCAATTTATATTTCAATGCCGTCATTTGAATGAAGTTCATTTTTTTCGATGAAGGTTTAAGTTTTCAAATATAATACATCAATGTAGTATTGTGATAAGTTTTAAAATATTACCGAGGAATGTATTGCATTTTAAACTTGTTTAAATAAAATTGCATTGAAGTTGGAAAGTGTTTCGTAATCAATGCTTTAAGCATGATTGGTCTTTCTTGCTTTAATATAGAGATATTATTAAAAGAACCATATATTGAACTGTGTTGCTAAATTTTCAAAATTAGCAACATGTCGGGAGGTCCTCCGCCCTCCCATGTCATGTTGCTAATAGGTCCTGCTCATGGAATGCAAAATTTTACATAGAAAACACCTTAGTTTAGCATTTTACTTTATATCTTGAAGAAAGTTTGTAGGGAAAGAAAAAAGTCCTTCGTTCCGGTAGATTACGACACACTAAAAAAGCATTCCCCTTGGAAAGCACATGAAACCAGTTACTATGTAATATGATCGTCCTCATTTCATTTTGAAATATAATTACTCACATACGAATGGAAAGAAATATGAAAATAATTTGCATTTAAACGAATGTCTGCCTCGTGTGATCGATGCCATCATTTAACACGACGACGACCTCATTTGTCACACCTATTCCTATTTCATTTTACTATTCATTTAGATGGTATCTCATTTGTCACTGTTAAACTATTAAATTGAATAAAAGATAAAGAAAAATGTCGCACCCATGCTTCAAAGTGACAACTTGAAAAAAAAAACCGGAATTGTTAAGAAAATAATAGTATTTTCATCACCTGCTTTTTGTTGCAGCTTAAGTTGACAAACTTAAATGCCAAACTGAATGAAACTAGTGACCATTTATATGTATCCGCAACATGAAATTTGGGAAAATGAACGTTATTTTAGTCAACCCCAACAAAAAAAATCTGATGTGGGCAACACATGACTTTCCTTATATAATGTAATGAATTTACTACTTTTACAGTAAAAAAATAGGTTTTCCTTATAGTAGATACTAATATTCTTTCCAAGATATTGACCAAGATTCGGCAATTAGTCGTCATTTTCATTGATATAGAGTCATTTTTATCCATTTGGCGAGATTTTCGTTAATTTGGCAACATTTCAAAAAGTCGCCAAGTTGGCGACATTCCGTCAAATTCGTCGCCAAAATCTTGCCAAGCGTTATGGACGAAGAAATAAGTTATTCTTACAGCAGATAAATGACTATTGGCGTTCAAAATACAAAAGTATTACTCAAAGTATCTTTTTTCATGAATGGAACGAGCTAGATCCACGAGAATGATGTCATCCAAATTATCGCATGGTATTACATATGAAAAGTGAACATGTTTCTCAATAGGAAATATATTTTTTTTTTAATTTTATATGACTTTTTGATAACTTTTTTGAAAGATGTACAATATCTCAAGAACGGTTCATGTTAGCGTTCTAAAATTTATGTCAATCGTTTTCTAATGAAAAATTACATAAGAAATGTCTATTTGTGTAACTTTATTAGCGGTTTTGATTTTTTGACGATTTTTCCAAAATTTCATTCGAAAATTTAGAGGGGTTCTGAACATTCGATTGCATATAAAAACAATAGGCTTCCAGTGTTTACAGATTGTGATTTTTGTACCAAATTTTGTTCGAATCGGTCCATTCGTTCGTCAGTTATCGTCTCCACAGTCTCACTGACACACACACACACACACACACACACAGACATCACTTCAAAAATATTTTATTCGTGATCAGGGATGCTTGAAACGTGCTCTCCCGTCGAAAACTCGAATTCGAATTTTCGACCCCGTCACAATACTTTCCTTATACATTATGTATGTAAGGAAAGTAACAAAGTAACATTCCTATTGCTTTCTATATTACCCTTTCAACATAAAAATTATCAATTTTTCTTATCAATTTTGCTTTTTGTATTTATTGAATAAAATGTTAAGAATATTTAAAATTATTTTTAAAAATTTATCGAACTGTTCCAATTGTAACACATTTTATACTAAAATTGATGAAGCAATAAATATGGAAGTCTAACACGGCTCCCTTGGCTGAGATTTTTTTTCGAAACTGTTATTTTCAACTTTGCAAGCATTCTAGCGTCAAAACTAATGAACGTAGAATCTTCAAACTTTACATACTTTTGTTTTATATGCATACATATATGTTCCATCTAAAGTTAAATTACCATCTGTCAACGAAATTTTTGAAAGAATTTTATTAAAAACTATTTTTGCAAAAATTTCTGATTAGCGTTTTGTAACAAAACTACTTCTTTTTTTGAAAACTTCAATATAATTTTAGATGGAGGTTAAAGTATAACCTCTTGATTATATATATATATATATATATATATATATATATATATATATATATATATATATATATAAGATTTAAAATGTAAAACGATTTATAAAGGTGGAATTATTGCGTTAACAGGGTTGCAGTAAGGTCAAGGGGGATTGCGACCCTTTTTTCCTGGTTAGAAGCTAGCTTTGACTTCATGAAAACGCTCCCAGAGACTCTGCACGCCCGTAACAACAATCGAACATGTACGTGGGGATTAAATGTCCGAATTCTAGACAACATATAAAAAGGATCATAAAAACAATAAAACTGGAAATTTTACAAGCCAACAGGGTGAGAATCAAGGAAGAGTTGCATGAAGCGTATAGACTTCGGAGAGAGAAGCATACATATAAAAGTCACATCGAATATAGCGTGCATTTAGAAAGAGAAACAAACAGATTTTCCTAGGTAAGAGTGGAGTTGTATTCCAGGATGTCGGATAAATTAACATAATGTTATCACTATATTTTCTCTAAAAAACATCGTAATAACGCTGGATAAAGCGGAAGGGATATGATTGTTCCCGAGTTTCGTTGATGAAATGTGTTCATTTATTAAATTGTGTAATAGATGAGTTTAATAGTCTGTATCTGTTCAAGTGATTTATGATTAAATTACGTAGTACGTTTGAACTTATATATATATATATATATATATATATATATATATATTGCTATCATTTACAGAATTAATGACAAGTCAAAAAATAATATGAATATTTTACTATAAACAATGATTTTTGAGCTTCTAACGATGATCTTACCTTACGTTTGGACGCTCTTGATATTTCTTTACTTAAAATAGCATTTCTATTTTGAAAATAATGGTGTTTTTCATATTTTGCTTGTACTCGAAATCTTACTTGTTTCCCAATTATGATATTTGTTAAGTAACAGTATCACTTTTTTCGATCCTACTGGACCAACTTTCTGGAAATCAATAGTCACTAAAATCTCTCTGGAACGACACGCAAGTGCCATCTAGCGGATCCATTACGAAAACGCATTTATGCTGATTGATATAAAGTAATATTTACCTATATTGGTACCAGTGATAACCAGTTGCGAAACTTGATAAAATAACTTGGATAGACTTAAATTAGCAGATAGGAAGTTTCATGCTACCACCTGGTGTTGGGTACACACCACTATCTCTTCGTTTATTTACATAGAACACATTTTATAGATTTTTTTAAAAATAATATATAATTTAAATGATAAATTACTCGATCGTAAATT
Source organism: Amaurobius ferox (assembly GCA_951213105.1). NCBI lineage: Eukaryota > Metazoa > Arthropoda > Arachnida > Araneae > Amaurobiidae > Amaurobius > Amaurobius ferox. The sequence continues at coordinate 122,651,343 of OX578146.1, forward strand.
ATTTGGGTAGACACTGTCTACCTTGTCTCTCCTAGTGCTTCATCACTGGCGATAACTCAAAAATTACAATTTGAGTCATTTACTGAAATTAGTCGAGTTCTATTTTGAACTGTCGACAAAATTCTGCAAAATTTTATACACTAATCAAAATCATTATATTTTTTATACAGAATTTCTCTTTCTAAAATTCTTACCTAATCATCGGCAATCATAAAAGACGATGTGATGACTCTTGGGTGTCTTGAGTTGCCTGGCTGCGCACATCCCTGCGCACAAAACCAAAACATAAGATTCTGCAGATCTTTCACGGATCACTATATAAAACAGTCAAAATTTACAACACATTTTAAATTTATTTTGGTAAATTTATTTTAGTCTGTAAATTTAAAAATAACTAAAAATATTGTAACTATTAACTGCATCATAAAGTAAAATAAGGACTAATGAATACTGCAAGCAGTACCACATATCGACTAACTAATATGCAAAGGTCACGTGTTCACTTGTGCGAACTGAGTTATCGGTAGGATGTCCATCGTAAATGGGCTCAAAACTAATTTCAGTGTTACATACTAAACTATTAAAATTAAAGGTTGTACTTTTGTAAGCAGAGGGTTATTAGTAACAAGGGCGTATGCAAGAGGGGAGGGGCTGATGGGGCTACAGCCCCCCCCCCCAACTTTGTAAAAGAAACTGAAATAGTAAATGAAAACTAACATAAGTTTCAAAATAAAAATTATATATATATATAAATATTCCTTTAAAAATTAAAGTGATAAATTTCAATAGATTTTTTTACATGTACATTCTATAAAGTGTTTCATTTACATTAGAATTTGTAATAAAATGATGGACAGCATACATAGAATTCAAGAAAATATATTCTCCTCATGTCCATTGACCATAGTAATTCATGCGGCTCTGTGTTAGCTGCAGTCAACAATGACGGGCGTGTGCATTTTTCATTAATTCTGGTAAGCCGACTTATTTGACGACAAACATACGCTTCATGATTGCTTTTTTTTCACTTCTAGTAAATTGGCAACCCTTCAAAAAGAACCAGACGATTTATTTTTTATTTTCTCTCTCTCTCTATCTCTCTCTCTCTCTGAAAAATGTTTGGTTTTCGAAGACATCACATCGCGTACTTCAATGTGGCATGAAATACATTTGTTTCATATTATTGGCAGATATTACAGAAAAAAAATTGTGGTTTAGATAAATTCCCTGAAATTAAGTGATAATTTTTTTTTATATATATAGTGAGGAAATGGCTAATCTTATAAAATGTTTCAGTAGTATTTCAAAAATAGAAAAATGTGTAGAATTGAATTCTAAGTACATTTTATTCATTTTTTTCTCCATAGTACATTTCTGCATATAGATTATTTAAATTATCTTAATAAACGTGTACTTAAACTTATTCTTTAATTTTGTTGAAAAAAACCGTAAGTATCTTATAACATTTCTTTGGAATGGATTATGCCCTCTCCAACAAGTCACGTAATATGCGGTCGTATGAAACGGGAATCTGCTCCACCACACACACACACACACACACACACACACACACACACACACACACACACACACACTTTACCCACTTTACTCCTCATCACATGGTACGCTTTAAAATCAGCCAAAAGAACACAAGGGTACTGGTTGCAGAGATACACATTTCGAGTTTTAACATGGGAAGGATAAATTAATTCTACTACCCACATGTTATCCATATAGTTTATTAGACAGTCGAGCGTTTTGCCACTACTTGTGAAACTTAACCTTTTTTTTCTAATTTTTGAGATGAAGAGAACTATTTTTCTTATTTTACAACTGATAAAGAACAGAAAGCGCCTGATGCGGTTATTACTCCTCCTTAACTAGTGTTGAAGCTTCTGGATAATTGACAAACTGCAAGGAGATTTATACAACCGGGAGTGCTAAAAGACCAAGAAACAGCGAAATATTTAAGAATGAGTCTGTCAAAGAACGATTATTAACAAATATGAATTTTGCGAATTATGTTTCGCTGCTTGTTGGAGCTGAACTTACCAACTCTCAAAAAGTAGAAACATTTAAACGATTGTGAAACCCCCGCCAAATTACCCCTTTCCTTTCGAAACCGGAAAAGGCTTCAATCGTCATTTCCCGCGCAAATGACTTGAAGATTATAACTGTCTAGCCTTTTCTAAAATTCAAAATGGTCTTTATTGTTCTTCCTGTGTACCTTTCTCGGATATAAAAGAGGTTAGTATGGGCTCTCACCAAAAAGGCATGAACTTTGTATCGAAACCTTTCTACAACTTGAAGAAAGCAATCGAATGCTTCAAAAAAACATGAATCAACAATATATCATAAACATACAGTCATAGCTCAAACCGACATTCTGGCTCTTGTTGGAAAAGAAAGCGAAAGTATCAAGAAGCAGTTAGATAGCAAAAAAAAGAAAGACTCAGAAAATAACATATTGATATTAGATGGAATCGTTGAAACTATTCCATTATGTGGCAATCAAAATATTCCTCTAAGAGGCCACTCCGACTGGGTATGCATTTAGCTGTCAAACCCTCTGAAAAACGATGGCAATTTCTGTAGTCTTCTCAGGTATCGTACCCATGGAGGGGATCTTGTGCTTCAGGATCATCTCAAAAATAGTTCAAGGAATGATATGTACACCAGCCCATGGATTCAGAATGCTCTTATTGATTATTTTTCCCACATCATTCAGAAAACTATTGTAGAACAAGTTCAAAGCAGTTGATTTTACACAATTTTAAGGGATGAAACAACGGATATATCTCAAATTGAGCAGTTCTCACTGTGTGCAAGATACATTACTGATGTAGAACCTTTCTCCACCAAGAAAGATTTTCTTTCATTCGTTCCTGTCTGTGAACTAACTGGCGAAGCACTGGCGGCAGTCATAGAAGAAACTGTTGTTAAATACGCTTGATGATTAATGTGAGAGGGTAAGGTTACGGCGGGGCTTCTTCAATGAGAGGTCAATTTCGAGGTGTTCAAACCCTTTTAAGGAAAAAGTACCCTAAAGCAGCTATCTACACTCACTGCATTTCTCACTGTTTAAATTTATGCTTCAAAAAGCTCTTTAAAGTTCAAAGTGCTGTAAATGCGATGAGTGTAATAATAGAAACTTTCACCCTTTTTAGAGCTAATACAAAACGTACGAAAGTCTTGGAAGATACAATCAAAGATCTCGAACCAAATTGTAATAGTAACAGAATTAAGACCCTTTGTGAAATCAGGTGGTATGAACGTCACGAAGCTGTAATGATTTTTAAGAATATGCTTTTGCCAATCGTTTCAGCGCTGGACAGTGAAATACCAGGTGATCATTCCAAAAACGCCTCACCTATTTTGAACAATATACCACATCATTCCTCTCATCTTTAGTTGCAACATCAAAATTCTTGGGATTGGCCTATAACCTCTCAAAATACCTTCAAAAAAAGGAACTGGATCTTTTCAGTTCTATCAACCAAGTGAACAGGATGAAGACAGCCACCGAAGATCTTCGAAACAATGCCGATGTCGAATTCCATCTATTGTTCGTAGATATACAGAACATGGTCTCTGGTCTAAACCTCGACATCAATTTACCAAGAATCGCTGGACTCCAAAGACACGGCCCAACCCACAATCAACTGATATCGAGACTTATATCAGAATAACTGTCTACATTCCATGCACTGAGGGCATGATTTCTTCGTTGACTGAGCGTTTTTTTTACTCATCAAGAGACTATATCGTCACATCACTTTGTCATTGCAGCGTTTTGTGGCGTACCTTTTGCAAAAATTAAGAAAGATTTTGACTTTTATAAAGATGACTTGATAGAGAAGTATGAAGATGCCCTTGCAGGTTAACGGGAATTATGGAAACAAAAGTGGAAGGGAATCAAAGAAAGACCAGGCCTACTTGTGCAATAGACAGTTTAGCTCAATGTGACAAGCATCTCTTCCCAAATATACATATCCTGTTGAGAATGTTGGCTGTGCTTGCGGTTTCTACGGCTTCTATGGAAAGAAGCTTTTCAAAACTGGAGTTAATAAAATCATATTTGAAGAACACGATCAGAATGAATAGACTTAATGGTCTCGCATTATTATCTATCCATAGAGACCTACCTGACTTTACAAATAACTAATGGTGAAGTAATCGACCACTTTGCTGGATCTGGTAGTGCGAGGCGCTTTCGGAAACACACAAAAAAACAGCGTTCTTTATACTTGTATGTACACTTGTATCTAATAATACATATTTAAAGTAAGTGTGGAAATGATTATATAATTTTTCACCGAATGTACTTAAAGCAGCAATATTTTTATTTCCCTTCATTTATGATAATAAATAATTCTATCAATTCAAAGTTTTTAGTCATGTCTCTAAATCGGTGGAATTCATAATATTTTAATATCAAATATAGTGATATTGATTTTATGGAACCCAATACATTTCAATATCAATTATTCAAGTATGTGTATTTTGTTAGATACTTTGTCTTCCTATTGCAGTTAAATATCCCACCGAACTACCAATGCAGATAACTTGTTCAGATATGATTATTTTTCTCAGCCTAAAATGTTTTTATATGCAGGGTGGCCATAATTGAAGTAGATGCATTTAGAGCCCGATAGTGAGAAAACTGTTTTGTCAAACTCGACCAAATTTGCAGTAAATACTATTTAGACCATGGAATTTTGATTTTTAAAAGGAAAAAAATAGTTCGGATTTTTGCCAACGCGGACCAAAGTGGCACTGTAAGGTCCATTTTCGGTGTAAAATAGGCATAGGAAATACAGAAAGTTGACATTTTACATGCATTTTGAAAAGGACATTACATTTACATTTTATACGTATTTAGTACATTTTATATATTTACATCTTACATTTACATACGTATGTCATTAATTTTTATATTAGCATCATTTACATGTGTGCTTGAATATGTTTTCCTTGCATATGTTCCAAAAAATACATTCTCTGAATAGCATTTTCTGCTGCAGAATATAGCAGATCTCCATTGATTTGAAGTGCAATGTTATTCGGTCCTTCTAAGTGGCTAAATTATCCACAATCTCTTGGTATATCAAGTGCTTTACATGACCCCACAACCAAAAGTCACAAGGGGTCAGATCAGACAAACGGGCTGGCCACTTCATAGGAAACCCTCGACTAATTATTCGGTTATTGGTAAAATGCTGTAGTAGGACTTCCTGTACCAATATGAGGGGGTGCTCCAACCTACATAAATATGGTAGATTCAAAACATCCAAGCTGTTGAAGTTGCGGAATAACAAAGTTCAGCAGCATTGTTCGATACCTCTTAGCATTGACGGAATAAGTCTTTGGACCAATTGATAGGTCCGTATTTTTTCGAGGAGAACACATGATGAATGAGACGGTAAAGCCACACCTAACTGTTACTTTCGGAGAGTGCAAAGGGATTTCCAAAAACGCATGAGGGTTGGTTCTCAGAAGCCCAAATGCGACAATTCTGCTTGTTTACTGTTTGTTCCATTCAGATGAAAATGCGCCTCTTCACTCCGCAAGATTTCCAAGGCCATGATTCGTCGTCTTTCATGCGAACTAGGAACGTCAGAGAAAATTCCAAGCGAGCTCCTGTATCTCCTTAAAGCAACTGTTGAGTGTAGCTGATTTTGTATGGATAAAATTTTAGCAATTTGCGCATGATTTTCCATACCGTAAAATACGGCATATCCAGTTGCCTGGACATTGCCCGATCACTGCTAGATCTGGCTGTTGGATCCTCTATGGCAGTTGCAATTGTATGAAGTTCTTCATTCCTTATAGGTTTACGCCCTCGTCCTGGTAACACTTGTAAAGTTCAGAATTTTCAAAACGCAAAACCATTTTTCGCAAACCTGTAATAGTCACTGGACCTTTCTTTAGGCCCTTCAACCTCCGCTATTATCAAAGGGCAGCAGAAGCATTTTCACTTGTTTGATAGTAATGTTAGCATAGCCAACTTTTAACAGCAAAGCACGATCGTAAAAATGTAGCGCATCATTGATTCCGACACATTCTTTCCGTTTTCCTTATATCCTGAAAACTAGTAGCATGTACTAATGCCGTCAGCGTCAGCTGACTAAAATTTGCATAACGTTTTGCATACCACCTCTTTTCTCCGTGAAAATCTGCATACTTACTACAACGCACTACTGTGTAGTAGGTGACATGTTTGATAAAATGTAAGTGCAAATGTGAATGTAAAATGTGATGTCAATATCGAAATGCATGTAAAATGTTAACTTTCTGTACTTCCTATGTCTATTTTAGTCCAAAAATGGACCTTACAGCGCCGCCAGCGGTGGAAAAAATCCGAGTTATATATATATTTTTTTCTTTTAAAAATCAAAACCCCATGGTCTAAATAGTATTTACTGCAAATTTGATTGAGTTTGGTCCAACAGTTTTCTCACTATCGGGCTCTAAACACCTCTACTTTAATTGTGGCCACTCTGTACATTTAAGCTCAAATGATTATGAATGATATCATTCCCGATTGAATTTTTTCATCATTACCAATATTTTTCCATTAATTAATTATTTTACCATTTGCTTAAATTATTGAAAGCAAAAAAAAATTCTATTTGCTATATGTCAATACTAAATTCCAATTATAGCCGCATAGTAAATAGAACACCAGCTTTGAAAGGGGTAATCACAGTTTTAGCGCTCCCCCCCCCCACACACACACACACCTCCCCCTTAATCAAAATCTTACGTAAACCACTAAAGAAATACAGACTGATTATTATTAATCTTGACTTGTTATTAATTAAAAGCTACTTAATATTTTACGTTTCCTAATAGAATATTTTCCTACTTTTTCAGAAAGTTTTAGAATTATAACAGGTATGGTTAAACTGTTGTTCGTTAGCAGCATTACGCTTGTACTTTCAACTTCGATACTCCCTTGCATCACTCATCACGTAGTTTCCTAAAAATTAGTATTTAAGACTCTAAACAATAAAAATCTGCTAATGACTTATACAATTCCTTAAGTAATTATATTTCCAATTATTAAATTTTCTTTCAAATATTTCAATTCAAAAAATTAACAACCACAATTAATAAACAATAATTACAATTAACAATTATTTTTTGCATTTTTATCGTGTAATTTGTTGCAATAATTAGCAATAAGTATAATTTAAGTTGTATTTACAATTACTCTTTAATCGAAATTGTTAATTATATTAAATTTGACCCAGCTAAAGCAAATTGTGCAAGTGTCTTCTGAATACAAATATGCTTGCATTAAATTCACGTAATATGTTATTCTATAAGTATCTGGTTGAAGTTTTATGTAAGAAACGTTACTAATAATGGGCGTGACCCACATTGTATCCTACGGCTAACAATATGCATCTATAATACAAGGTAATCCATCAGAGAACTGCAACAAATTATCTTTTCTCCTTAAAAAAAAATACTTTATTTTCACAAACTAGACATGTATGGAAGTTTGCTGCATCTCCATAAAGAAGCATATACCTTGGTAGGTCAGCAGAGAGAAGGCAACAACCCACATGAGCGTCCTTGAAAGCTGTAATTCGCACTTTTACCACTTGTCAAACTAAATCTTGTATCATCAATTGTCGCTTGCAGACCTAATTACAGGATGAACAGTTGGAAAGTTTCCATTCTGAATCGGAATCTTTTACTGGGTGCGAGAAGCCCTCATTAGAATGATTCTGTACGATCCCCCCCTCCCCCCAACTTCATTACCATAAGAGAGGATGATTAAAAAAAAGGGCGATGAAGGGGGATATTATGGAACACAAATTCACACAATGTAAAGATTGTTTTGATTTGCAAGGATAAATCAAGATTTGAAATGAAAAGAGTCTACTCCAAGGTATGATATAATAATTGCATGCTAATTTAAATTACAACTGAGAAGGAAAAGAATTATGTGTTCAACACGATCCTTTCGCTACAAATTAAGATATCGTGAGGCAATAACGACACGAAACTTTTTCTTTAAACTCGTCCTCATTGGAAATCAATCGGCTTTTTGGTATTAGCAATAAAAATAAACTGTCCAAATTTTATAGAAATCGCTTGATTACTTTGAGATTATCCTCACCTTTGCTGGTGCTCTATCTTTTCATCTCCGAAAAATCCATGAGAAGAGTGTTAATAGATTTGTAGCACACTGTTGCCAACGGAAAGTCAACTTCTTTTAAGATACTTATACTGTTTTCATTTTATGTGTGTTTTGAATGAGTTTGGGAAAACATACAATATCATCAAAAGGAGTCAGACTAGCGTTTTAAAAACGGTGCCACGAGTTTTCCGATGATACATTTGCACCAGGAAATTGTTTATTTAACATGATTGATTTTCCAGATTTTATTTTTATTTTTTTAATGATCTTATTCATTCGAAAACATGGGGACTTTTCTCCAATGTCGCACTTAGGAGTAGAAAAGAGTTTTCAAAGGTGAGAACGACATATGCCATTTTGCCATGAATTTGATTTTAAATACAGAAACGAATTTTTCATATTTTTAAAACTGATGAATTTGGGGTTACAAGTTAAAAGAATAATTTTACCCAATAATTAAAATGTTTTCATTTTATTATTACATTACATTTTAGGTTTCAGATCTAAAAATGTACGATATATTAATAAAGGTGCATAAACACATTTAATAAATGAATAGCTCGTTTAATACCAGCAGTGTCGGAATAGATAAACTCCAAATAGTAATCTACACATTCATTTGTAACTATTCAAAAGTTTTACCTCCATTGTTATATTGACAGAATTATGAAATGTGTCGTCAGTTTGATCAAACTATTAACTTTGCACCAAGTTTATAGTTTCTAACTTAACAGAAGTGAGTTTTATGATTACACCATAATACAAATATTCTAGAGCGCAGTACCCCCTAAATGAAAATATTTTAAAAATATAAAATTCAAAAAAATTTCTTAAAAAGTCAACTAGTAATACCAAAACTCAATATCGATTAAGGTAATTTTGCATTTACTCTATTAATCGAATATTTTGGTGTGAAGCACCCCTAAAAAACTAAATTAACAAATAGTAGAAAAATGCGTTTAACCTTTTGCTTACGGGTGGTACAGCGTCCATCCCAAACGAAGAACCTCTCAAAAAGACAGATATTTGACATACCCTAACCCAAACAGTTTGATCCCCCTTTGCAGACATTGGCATCCATGGACGGCAATGTCTGCAAAGGGGGATAAAGCAAAGTAAAAACTAATCCAAGATGAAAAAATCTGATATGGTCAGCACATGACATTCCCTACAGACTCAAACTCATTTTCTTTTTATTTCGTTAGTAATTTATTAAATTGAGATTAATTGCACAAAATAACACAGATTTTGTACTTTTAATACAATTTTTGTTATTATTTGGCAACTGGACATATTTTCAAAGGCAGCGTAGGCAAATATATCTTATACGGTCAGTTCTGGAGTAATGGGGTCCGTCTTATACTTTTTACCGTCAAACATTACTTATAAAACAAGCATTTAATGGATACATTTCAGCATACGTAGTCCTTTATTTCATATTTTGACGATTTTTAAAGGCCATTTCGTAAACAGGCAGGTTCTTTTCTCCGAATAGTAGCAAAATCTAATCAGCACTAGGGTAACCCATAAGTGACTGAGCTACCAAATTTCGCAAAATTTGGTAGCTTTGGTTACATTTTTAGCTAGTGTGGATACATACGATTTTTGCAGGCCATTTCGCAAAAAAAAAAGCAGGTTCCTTTTTTATCCCGAATTGTACCAAATTTTATTCAGCACCAAGATCACCCACAAATCACTTACCTATGAAATTTTAGGAAGTTTTGTCCCTAGTTTTTGAGTTAGAGTGAATACATGCATTGCACAGACACACACACACACACACACACACACACAGAGAGACGTCATGCTAAAAATAGTTTCTTTTTATTCTAGAGGTCCCAAAACGTGTAGATTCGTCGAAAACTCGAGTTGCGATTTTCGACACGATTCCAATACTTTCCCTATACATTACGATGCATTGCAGGGAAAGTAAAATAAAGTGGGAGAAGGCGAAATTTTCTTGTTATAACTTATGCTCTCACATCCACGTCTCGCAGATAAACCTGACAAAATACATAAACAGAAGAATAAATGCTTGTTTAGACTACATCTAAGCTCTGTAATGGCAGCAATAAGGCTCAAAATGTTCCACAATTGTGCGAACTTCTATGAAAACAAACTAACTCAATCTGCATCTCGTTTGTTGATCAGACGAATTCTGGCTAAATTTGTCTGTCTCCCTACAGTTCACACAGTTGTGTCACATAACAAATTTTCTTGCTATCACTGCATGTGGCTGAAAATCGACACTGCGGAGAGCTGAAAAACGCGAAATCGGTCTATGAATACTGTAATTTGCAATAAGAGCATGATCCCAACTATCAAAATACTTATCCTTCATAATACGCATTGTAAGAGAAATTTTTAATGGAATGGCTACTATCCATTAGCGATTTGGTAAAACAATTAGATACTTATAAGCTACTATAATGATTCTTTGAAAATGTGTTAATCGATATTGATGATCTTGGTCATTACTCAATTTTTGATTCATAAATACTTTTAATTTAAAAGGGTGCTAAGAAAGCGATTAAGTGATAAAGAAAACCATTAAGTGACAAAAAATAATGGTAATAACAGTTATGTTAATACATTTCATTAATATACATTTTGACTAAATTAACAAACACTGATGACACAAACTAAATATTCAATTATAATACATTTATGCAGATGTTACTTGCTTGCTACTTAGTTACGCATATATTTAGTAGTTAAGTAGCGTTGATAGTAAATCGAGTTATTCTTAGTGAAAAAAATGTACGTTAAAAAGTGAATAAAAATAGTCCCAAAAAGGGTGAGTTCGTAGTGGTATTTATGTACTTTCAGTTCCCGGTAAGCAAGAAATTACAAGCTTTACCACAGTGAGCTGTCAATTATTTAAAAATCGTTTTAATAAACTACAAACTACATTTCACGTATCAAAACATCGAATGGCAACACGGGTTTATTTACATTAGTTCGACTCAATTCAAGATATAATTTTCCTCCCATAAAAAATAAAAATGTCTAATGTAAAAATATAAAAATGTCTTAACATTTTAAAATGTTAATTTATTTTAACACTTTATTTTGGCTCCATCAAACTACCTCCCTGTGTAGATGCTATATTTTAAATTGGGTATAAAATTCAAAATCCACCTGGTGGTTTTTTCCGTGTTGCAGGAAAGACAGACTGACAGACATATTTATTTATACCGATTACAATAGGTGTATTTTCAGCAATGTATAAGATACGAACACGCCTAAAAATCAGTGATTTTGAAAAAGTTGAAAAGAATTAACACTTTTCACCCCAATGCTTCTATATGGATCTTTTTATTCACCAGTGATGTTGACAGAATTGAACAGAATTAACTTTTTCCTCCCTAATACCCCCCATATAAATATTTTATTTACCAGTGATTTTGAAAGAGTTGAGCAGATTAACTCTTACATCCCCAATGCTCCCATAAGGATCTTTTTATTTCCCAACTGGCGTCATTGGTATAATCAACGAGTTTATACTAATAATAATTTTTTTTTCAAGCAGTGGAAACGCATCGAAGCGAAAAACGGTTGCAAAATTTTACAGAGTTCCACTGTTACGAATATTTCAGTAAAGTTTTGGACGCCTGATGACAGCTAGTTGCTTGATGAAAATCAAAAATGTTTCGTTTCTGTGCCGAAGCCATTTAAAGCTATGTTCTTTTCTGCTTCTCCAAGAAAACACTAGTCTGCATTCGAATTTATTTTATAAATGTGTGCTTATTTGTTTCCTAACCAAAGCATCTATATAACACAACTGTGAGAGATTCACTGACTAGATGATTAATTATACAGTCCAAACTACTGGAGGGCAGAGACTTGAAAATTTGCATACAAAATTTAGGACTTGAACTATCTACGAGTAATGAGAAAAATCTAAAATCTTGAAATATTGTTCGAAAAATTTATAAATCGCAGAACTTTTTGTTCTAAAGTTCTTCCAACTATACCTCATAAACGCTAGGCACACAAAATGGGTTTTCATACTATCATGGGCAGAAAAATAATATCCTCAATTTTCTTAATTAACTATTTTTGTACAATCAACCGTTTTTGAGTTATTTTTAATTATAATTATAGCAGACTAATTTTTATAAATAAATATATAGAATGGAAACACGTCAACTTTATTTAAACTTTAAAATTAAAGTCAACCAAAATTATGTTTAAAAGTCCTTTAATAAAAACTCCTTTTCTCGACTTGCAAAAATTTACACGGTCAAAGCGTGGCGACCACCACTGATAAAGGGCATGCTGATGCCCATAAGCGCTTTGACTGGGTAAATTTTTGTACGTCCAGAAAAGGAGTTTTTATTAAAGGACCTTTAAGCCTAATTTTGGTTGTCTTTAATTTTAAAGTTTATTTTTTTATATTTTATAATTCAATTTTTTTTATACAGTTTCTAATTCCATTTGTAACCGTAATAACAGATATACGTTTCAAATGCCGAAATCGTCTGCTGACAACTTTGTCATGACATTTTTCTATCTCGATCTATTGCCCGGTTCGCATTTCAAACTTCAATTCTCCTCTAGGGAAACTGCAATTACTTTCAGTCAGACGGGCATAATCGCTTCGCTATAGATAGACCTAACGTGTACACATCCATAAACCTTTCTTTACAAAGTTATTAGGGTTCTTAATGGCGTTTCTGGGAACTTTGCCAGGATGTCTGCCAACTCATTTCCTTTTATACCAGTATGTCCGGGCACCCAACAAAAATTAGTATGGTAACCTTATAAATTCAGGCGATGCTCATACTTTAGGATATCAGAGGCAAGTGAATGATTCATAACCATCCTGGGTGATCATAGCTGTAGCTTACTCAAGGAACCCATGTAAATTATGTGCTTTTTGGAATTTTGTTGAGATATGAAGATCACAGACTGATATATTGCCATAAACTCAGTAAATATTGAGCAATCCCCATGCAGTTTAAAAAACTTTACAACATTGTCAGATACATAAGCCATACCTACATAATGTCCTGCTTTGGAACCATATGTGACAACAGGAGGAAACTCCTTACAAATTCCTATGTTCGTCTTCTTCGACCCAGACCGTCCGACCTAACAGAAAGTGTAAGGTTTAGACGGCCGGGAAGTAGATTCTTATGTTCTGTAAACAATTGCATATAAATAGCCTGAGTGGTGTTGGCCTCAGTAAAATTAAAACAAGAAAGATCAATCATGCATAAAGCATTGATTATCAAACACTTTCCAACTGCAATGCAATTTTATTTAAACATCTCTAAAATGCGATACATTCAACGGTGATATTTTAAAAATTATCACAATACTACAATAACTTATTATATTTAAAAACTTCGTGGAATAAAATGAACTTTATTCAAATGTCGTCACCGAAGTATAAATCGCCTGGCTCTCTACGTAAAAGAAGCAAATATTTCATTCATACACTTTTATTCCATTCCTTTCATTCATCACAATACTACAATGATTTATTTTACTTAAAAACTTAAAACCGTGGAGGTAAAAGTATATTCTAACTCTATGCTTAAAACTCCATCTAAAAAGTCAATGTTATAAAATCGTCTGCTTCTCTATGTAAAATCAAGGAATATTTCATTCATGTCAGCTTTATTCCCGACTCCAGAGCTAAATAATTTTACGTTAAAAAAATTCAGAAATTCTTATACAGCTAATCTTACAGCTTGATGTGCTTACATTCTGTATACGTAAAAATTAGACTTCGTTGTAGAAATAATCAAAGTTTGATGATCATTTAAACTGAAAAATATTATAGTTGCGGTGTTTCAGATTATAGATGCACAGAATTTAAATAAAGCGATTTTAGAACGGATACAACACTAAATATAATTTAAAAAGAACTTTAAAAATCACGATTTTGACACAAGATAGATGCCATATTTTATTTTGAAGTGGGCCACGTGATGTCTTCATATAATATGGGTGTAATTATTATTTTAATTTTAATTTAAACAACTACCGAATATATTTTGCTGAATTTTTTTTTATATATTTTATGGGATAATTTAAATATTTCCTAAAATTTTCGAAGCAATTTGTTGTTGTTGTTGTTGTTGAAACCCAGACCGTCCGACCTACCAGAAAGGTGTAAGGTAACTGTTTGGACGGTCGGGAAGTGCCACCCAATTTAGACCGGAACCCAGTGGGGGAGGCATCCACAGGGACCGTACCCTCCTTTCCCTACCACCAACCTCTCGGAAGGACTTTCGGACCCACATGTTTAACGTGATCGTACTCCGCATGAACACGGCGGCAGTTTTGGCAGTGGCTGGAATCGAACCCGGGCCTACCGAGTGCAACTCCAGCGCGCTAACCAATGGGCTACCGCGCCCCTCGAAGCAATTTGTGAATTTGCTTAATAAATATTTGAAAAATCAACTCCATAGGGTTCAATGCATTTCATTTTTTCAACCCGGGTTCAATCCAAAACTATTTGGGTGATATTATTCATTTATATTCCTATATGTTCCACAGGCCGTCTGAACAACATACTAAAATTTCATTTAGATAAAGTCATTTTTACGGCAGTTATCGTGCGAACGGACAAACAAAATGAACAAAGTCAAACACTTTTCAGCTATGTTGTGAAGTGTTAAAAAGGGTTGAGAAATGTGAAATTTGTGACATGTCGTGGAGGTGTTTAAAAAAACTCAGCTTTCCTAACATAAAAGTCTACCAGTGCGGTTGCTGCTACAATATTGCGTATTCACTTGCCAAAGGAAAGGATGCATAAGGGTCTGTGACCATACAATTGATCATTATGCTCATCAAGGAATGATCGTTGCAAAGGATGGTTTTGTAAAGACATGATCCGAAAGTAATAATTCAGTGCCAGCTGTTTACGCCTTAATTCCAAAGCTGGATCATTACAGACAGCATATAAGCTTTGAACAAGATATTATCTAAAGGCATCTGAACATATGCGTAAAGTCTTATAGTGGATTGGATCGAGCTTCTTTAGCACAGATGTTCATGCTGATCCATGCACGGAACAACCACAGTCAAGCTTCGAACAAATAACAGCTCTGTAGATGCGAAAGCATGGAAGTAAGATCTGCACTCCATTTGGTATTTGAAAGGACTTTCAAAATGTTAAGAGCTTTCTCACATTTTTTTCGCAGTTTCTGGATGTAGGGGAAGAAAGTAAGCCTTTTAGCAAACCAAACCAAGAAGAATTTCATTTACTCTAATGCAGCAATTTTACACCCCCACCCGTCCACTCAAACGGCTACTGAAACCTCTCTGGTCAGTGGAGTGGTCTGGGACTTCAACCGCCCCCCCCCCCCCCCCCACACACACACCATAAAAATTTTTGGAGGTGAGTGGATACCACGTTTTCTGGTGAAGTGAACACATGTCTTCTGGTTGGAAAAATTGTATCCATTCACATTTGCCTGTCGTTGAATGTTATTCACGGCAACTTGGCATTGTCTTTCCACTGTACGCATATCATGAGCTTGGTAGACAATTTGCAAATCATCAATATACAGACTCTTATGAACTGACATTGGTAAATGGTTTAAAAGACTATCATTTTATATTAAAGAGTGTCACACTCAAGACACGCTACTCATGTCCTTGTCGACGAGTCGGTCGGTCTGGGTCTTCAACACTCAAGACACGTCCTTGTGGCCTCCCTCCTCTTGTACGTGTGTGCGTGAAAGAGTTGAACCAATGCGAAACTTGGAAATGTCCCGTTTAATAAAATATTTCAAATAAAAATAGGAAGATTACCTGATCCACGGATACTGTTATCTGCTAAGGGTGTGTCTTCCTTATTTTGAGATCGTCCTTTTCTGGTGGGTTCTTATAATTTTGAAATTGGCCTTTACAATTTCGTGTAGACGAGCTAAATTGTGAACGAATTTTATACCGGCAATGTTGGAAGACTGCAATTGTCAGTTTCCACTAAAGTTCATTGCATTGCAATAAATAGAAAGTTTTCTTGCTGCCAATGCAGTTAATGATTATACCATGCGAATGAGTGCATGATAAATGCGAAATCGAATTATGGATATAGTTATCTGCAGTGGGAACGTTGTCCTTAATTTATGGAACGTCCCTTTCTGGGGGGTTCTTGTAATTTTAAACTGGGTCTTTACAACTTCATGTAGTCCGAGCTAAATTGTAAATGCCGGCTACATAAAACGACTGCAATTGTCAGTTCCCACTAAAGTTCATTAAATTGTGATGAATAGAAAGTTTCCTTGCTACCATTGCAGTTCATGATTATTCCATACGAATGAGCACATAATAAGTGTGAAACCTGTCTATGGATACTGTTATCTGAAATGGTAGCGTCTCCCTTAGCAACTAGTCACTAAAAATGATAACCGTCGAATTACTTCAACAATTGCAAAGTTTTCTTTATTCACCAGCACACGGTTTGACCCCGTCTATCGTCTTTTAGCGTCTAAATAAATAATCAAATATTATTCTAGAATTTTACACCATTAGATGACAAGCAACCAGTCGGACAAGAGCGAAATAATAAAAGCAGATCCAAGGGACAATATAAGATTGTTAAACAACTTATTGATCAACTAAATCAATAATCTCTACTCTGACTGGTTTGTAAATTTCCGCGTCCGATCTATAATAGAAATAGTCCGGTTGTGAACATAAATCCATTAAGACTTGGAACATTGTATCATATACGGTTTTCTTTCTAACAATACAGTCAACTTAATCTTTGCTTTAAAAGTTCTACCCGAAACAAAAATGGACTAGCAGTGATTGTGGTTTGCTTAGGATTATAGAAATAACAGTTATTCGAAAAGTCAAACTGAAAACTCTATCATTCTATTACTCAAAACAATCCATAAGATACACGGCTGATACTTTTCAAAATGGCGAGACCTTTCTCCCACAAACGTGCGTCAGAGTCCATCTCATCCATAAAATATGAGCATTTAAAACAACACATTTTAAACACCCATTTGGTATCTTAGCTACTAGAGAGAAGAGATTACACTACCTCTAGACAGAGTAATCTGTCCATTGACGTGCAGAAAATCGAACCGCTTAATCAGCGCGATTGGGTATTGCATTTTAAGAGCCGATTTGCCTGCTGATGGCTTCAGCAATGCGCCATTAAAGACATCCAAGGCGTAATGGATGAACCCCAAACAAATAAAAACCCCACAAATGTATCTGAAATAGAGACGTTCTGGAATACAAAGTTCTCTGTCTTAAACCAACATGATATATTTACTGTCAAAACGCAAAGTAATTCCTTATTAATGTAATGTCTTATTTGAGAACTGTGGCATAATAATTAGCGGTTGAGATAGGCCGATGTTTCCGATTACAATGTTCACAAACGAAGCGACTCGAGTAGTTTCTTATAGTACATACGAATGGGATGTATATGCGACTGCTGTAATAAC
Source organism: Amaurobius ferox (assembly GCA_951213105.1). Classification (NCBI taxonomy): domain Eukaryota; kingdom Metazoa; phylum Arthropoda; class Arachnida; order Araneae; family Amaurobiidae; genus Amaurobius; species Amaurobius ferox. The sequence continues at coordinate 122,668,926 of OX578146.1, forward strand.
AATGGTATGATGAATCACTTTTTAATCTAATGAAACACGCGGCGGAAACTGAAAAGTTCTAAGGAGTATCTAGCTGAGCGCGCTTTGTGGTAGAGATACACCTAGTAATTACATTGTAATCATATGTAAATAAGAGAACGTAGCAATTTATCTCAGTAAGGTCAATAGATAGTTGTACATGACGAATTGAAAATAGTGAGATTCAAACAGTTGCCATTATTATAATTACTATAACGTATTTATTACGATACATACAATTGTTCAAAATTTGCTGAATGTAAGCATTATTTAAAGTTTCAGCAATACTCGTCATATAGTGTTTAATCTTAATAATTAGGCATGATAATTCTGATCGTGTGATACTATTTTTTTATTTACTTCAAACTTGTAACTTACGTATCCAGATTCACGACTTGTAGAGGATAAACTATTAAACTTAAATAGTTAACTTTTATAAGTAAACTTAATTAGTAAACTTTAATAAAATATTTCACAAGCTAGATTTTGTGGTAAGGGTTGCTGGTAGGGGAAGGAGGGTACGGTCCCTGTGGATGCCTCCCCCACTGGGTTCCGGTCTAAATTGGGTGGCACTTCTCGGCCGTCCAAACGGTTACCTTACACCTTTCTGGTAGGTCGGACGGTCTGGGTCTCAACAACAACAAGCCATATTTTGTTTGTGTTTCTTACACTTTTAATCATTTATCTACCATAAATAATTTATAAACTGCGCAAACTTCAAACAGATGTTACTGATATATTTGAAGTCACCTTTTCCTTAACATTCGCTTTTACGGCCAAGTTCAGTCAAAAATAGGCACTTCTTGTAGTATTCGTAAATAAAAAGTAGCAACAAAAGAATCACATTTTGAAAAGTTGCACAAACATCATGAAACTTATATTACAAAATGGAGCATATTATCTTATGATTATGTGGTTATATGTTATTTAAGACGATTGTCTAAAGTAAGAGTATCCACTCGACTTTCTCATACAGTCACAAACCACACCTTTTATGTCCATTCCTATCACAATCAGTAAAAAGATATTTTATGAGCTCTAGTTATCAATTTTAAATTACTTATTTTAAAAAGAAACACTCAATTCTTTTAACTAATTAGTTCACAACAGGTTATCCAAGTACATACATAAGATGCATTCCACCGATTTATGCTAATATATACCGCAGTATAAAGCCATTTACATGATTCCAATTCATACGCTTTTATAAGCGTGTTTCTCTGTGGTGAAAAATACCGTTGAATTCAGTGAAATAGAATAACTATATCAACTTTGAAAACAATCCGTTAAAAACTGTGTATTTATATGCCAAACAGACAAATAAACTAGCTCTTCAATTATACAGGATGATTCAAAACGATAGGGCAAAACTTTAAAGGGTGATAGAACAGACCAAAACAAGCACTTTCGTCATACAATGCATGGTCGTAACGCATGCGGTTAAGCGCTAGAGGGCGCTGTCTAGCGAACCCATGTTGTTGCACTCGTTGTCAGTTCTATGTGGATTTCAGAAAAGATAAGATTGTTTCACGAATCGGAAGAAGTCAGTCATGCATTTCATGTACGGAGCTGCGGGCGGGGATGAAAGTAAAACCTAAATCCACATATGGTTCCAACACGACGGAGCGCCACCGCATTTCAGCGTGGCTGTGCGAAAAATCTTGGATGCAACATTCCCAGGATGGTGGGATTGGTCAGGGTGGTCCCATCACTTGGCCAGCACGATCGTTTGATCTCTCATGTTTGAACATTTTCCTATGGGTCCATATGAAAAGCTTCATCAACGATAGCCCCGTCGATTCTAATGAGGACCTTGTTTCCAGAATTTCTGTTGCAGCTGCTGCTGTACAAGAAATGCCTGGTATTTTAGCCAATGTACGACGATTGTAACATCGCAGGTGTGAGACCTGCGTTCATGTTGACAGTTGCTGTTTTGAGCAGTTTCTATTAGTTATTCCTTACAATTTGTTTTTCAATTTCTTGTTTTGAACAGTTTCTGCAAATTTCTTAATTTCTTTTCTTACCTCCTTTGTCATTCATGTGTTCCATCATTTCATGCAACAGTACGTGCTAACCCCTAGTGCTTAACTGCTTGCCTTACGACCATGCATTGTATGACGAAAAGTGCTTAAGATTGTTCTATCACCCCTTAAAGTTTTGCCCCATCGTTTTGAATCACCCTGTATATACAGATACTAACATTGCTGCGAGAATTATCATTGTTCTGCATAGAACAAAATGGTGTAAAATCTTCAAATTCGAATATTCGATAGCTTCATCATGAAAATAAAAACTTATATATAGTTCGAGATTTTTGTATTATGCCCACATGCAAAATTTCATAGCATTACGTGCATTCCTTTTTAAGTTTCTGTGTCTACATACAGACAGAGAGAGAGCAACCAACATAGTTTTTCGAAATGTGTCCAGGTCTTGAGAGTCATTTTCTTCCAAAATCGCAAATTCAGAAACTTTTCAGAAAAACAATACTTTATTATTAAGTAAATATTAGTGCTGTACGCTTAAAGTATCATGGGAGACACATTACCTACCACATAAGCCTTTTACAATATCACTCAAACGATAAGGGTCGCAGTTAAGTTGGCCAGCAAAAAGAAAAAAAAAACAAGAAACTTCAAAATGGCGTTACAAGCTGTTCCGTCACGAAACGCTACCCACAGTCAGTAATTAAATAATACCAACGAAATGGTCAATATAAAAGAAAAATATCTGGCAACACAACGGTTCTTTAAGGGGGGAAACCGATGGACGACGTCATTAGTGTGACAGTCGGGATAATTTAGCTCCGAAATTATGATCTTATTAGGAAAGAATAATAGTCTCCGGTCCTGCATAAAACAGCTATATCGGCATATTTGGCGATATAATAAATGAATGAAAGCCACTATGAGGTGGTCTTACTCTCCAATGTACCGGAACCTGTTGGAGAGGAGTGGTTAGGCGAAAGTGTGTTTTGCGACTGGATTTGTTCTAAACATGGAAGATACAGCTGTCTTTAGAGTTAGAATTTTTATCTACTAACTAGCATTTAAGCTTATCAGACAGGAAAACTAACATTTTGAAAAAATTAAATGAATAAAATAGATTTTACTAAAAATTTCATTAACAATGTATGGCGCTGAGCAACAAAAGTAATCGTCTTAATCGAACGTTGGCAAAGTTAGGTTGTGTATCCTGGTTTATGATACAAGTGTGAAAATATTCAGCTTTCTAGGCCATCTGGAGCTTCTGGAGGGTCGAAAGATTGCTTTACTTACTTTATAAAGCATATTCAGATGCGGATTTAGGGGGTGAAAAGACAGAGTAACTACCCCTCCAAACTTCAGTTCTGCTTTCTCGAAAGGTTATTTAAGTATTTTTTTATATCAAAATAACATTTAGAACTTTGAAGATAGTTTTTCAAGTGTCATATCATATCCAACATTATTTTAACCCTTTATTATAGTTATTAACATCCATGGATAGCGGAAGACAAAATGGATATGAAAATTCAGGAATATGACAAACAATAGAGTATTTTTATCTTGTACACTTTATGAAAAAATTAATATCCTAACACGCATGATAAATAAGGTATATTTTCCTCATGCAGATATCCTGTATCTAAAAATTGTCATTCTTAATTCTAAATATAATATAGCTTCCAATACTAAAAATAAAATATAAACTATAAAATAATTTGTCAAATAACTAAAAGTTGTATACAAAATTGATATTAGTATTATTCAGGCATTGCGTTCTTTGACATTATGAAGGCTTTTGACGTTCTTTCAGATCGTGTTTTCCGCGTGCGAGTTGGTACTTCTCTCTCCTTCCACCAACCGATCAAGGCAAGAGTTCCGCAGGGAGGAAACCTCAGCTTATATATAAATGACTTACCTCATATTTCACAGATAAAACTCTGCATTTTTGCAGACGGCACCGCGATCGCAGCCCGAGCTGTCTCCCCTCTCAAAGCGATCAACACGCTACAAAGCTATATCACACACAGCCTTGAGCGCCGGCTCGTTCAATAGAAAATCAAAATTAATGCCTCCAAGTCTAGCGTAGTTATTTTTAAACCCCACTACAGAGCAATCCCCCATAACTATCACATTAAAATCTTCAATTAAAAAATCCACTTCAACCACGCTGTTAAGTAATTGGGCGTCACATTTGACGCTCACATCACTTTCAGCACCCATATTAGCTTAAAAATCCAATCTGCCAATAAAACCATCAGCGCCTTTTATAGGGATCTCCCCTTTACGTAGAGAACAAGCTTCTCCTCCATAAACAAATTATCGCATCTATGATTTTGTACGACTGCCCCGTCTAGGGCTCGGCTGCAAAATCACATATTGGGAAATTGCAAGTTTTCCAAAGCAAATTTTTACGTATGATAACCAATTCTCCTTGGTTTATCCAAAATGAGGTAAATTCACCACGATCTGTGAGTCTCTGGCTGGCATTGAAGAGCATATTAGAATACTCATTCAAAAATTCTACATTAATAACTTTGAAAAACCCTGCATAACAGATATTGACTTAAACTACAACCAAGACACAGGAAACTTAGATCAAGGCACATAATTCCTGATTCTAGAAAGACTTTTGAACCACGAGCCAAGCGAGCTCGTCTGACTGACCTGCCTACACCGGTGTAACTTAAAGATCGGACTTGAAATGACGTAGCGATGTAATACATCACTTTTCATCTCACCTTTTTGCCTCGTGACCACGGAATAGGTTATGCCTGCGTGAGTCCCGCGAATCTCACACTTGGAACCCAATTACTTTTAGAGAGCTCGCTCTCAGTAAACTCGCTCCTTCTTTACTGTCTATACCTTTTGCTTACCTTTTCTGCTTCGGTCGTCCATCGTCCAAGGTACTTTTTGACTGCAGCCTCAGCCAATTGTGACTGCACACCCAGAAACAACATCCAACAATAAGGAATAATTTGAACCAGCAAAATAATCGCAATGAATCAGCAAAATAATCGCAACGAACCAGCAAAATAATCGCAATGAACCAGCAAAATAATCACAATGAACCAAAAAATTCATCGCAATCATTCTCGGGATATTTTATCCTTTTATAATTTTATCAAGTGGAGGTCGTTTTAAAATGGGTCAACTTCTCGAAAGATAATCAAAATTATATTTTAAATCCACATTATTAATATAATATATATATTTTTTTTGATAAAGATCAAATTAAAGTAAAAAAACTTAAACATCAAGGAAGAAATATCTCAAGAACGGACCATACCGGCGTTCTGAAATGGGTGCTATTCATTTTTTAATGAAAGGGCTATAAAACCGGCTATTTAGAATATATTTAACTACGTTTTGTTTATGATTTGATACACAATCCAGTCACATTTTGACCACCATCTAATATCCTAAGTAACCGCTGTATGCAGTGCGGACAACAGTTAGACGAGCTGGAAGTGACTCAATAGAGTGCTAGAAGGTGTTTACACGTATGTGGAGCCATGCTGACTACGGTGCATCTGACAGTTAGTAGAGGGTGCGTGATGGATAATCTATAGAACGAACTACCCGATTAAGGTGATCCCACAGATGTTCAATTGGGTTTAAGAATGAGGAATTAGGGGGCCAGGCAAGCACTTTGAAATCGTCATCGTGCTCCTCCAACCACTCTCTGACAGTTCTCGCTGTGTGACACGTCGCATTGTCGTGCTGTATATCCCATCCGCCCCAGGGAAGACACTCAGCATATATGCATGTATGTGGTCTGCAAGGATGGATTCATTACAAATTTGGTCCATAGTGCCTTCCACAAACGTGAGTGGACTCAGAGAATGCCACAAAAACATTTCCCAGACCATAACGCTGGCCCACCGCCTTGTGTACTAGCAATGGTTGACGTATGTTTGATCTTTCACGCCTTATACGCCAACGTCCACCCTTTCGATAAAACAGAAAACGTGACTTATCAAAGAAGGAAATCTTTTGCCGATCAGTGGAGGTCCAATTCCGATACTGCCGTGCAAATGTAAGCCTTTTCTGCTAATGCACCTTCGTTAGCATAGGTGCTGGGACCATCCATCTGCTTCGAAGGCCAATACACAACAGGGTTCGCTGAACTGTCGTTTGAGACACACTTCCAGTAGCCCCTCGTTCATTCGGCGAGTGAGTTTATCCACTGTAGCGCGGTGATCTGTCCTCACGAACCTTCAGAGCCGACGTTCACCTCTCACATCAATGGCTCGTGGTGCTCCGCAGTTTCCACGTCGCTTATGCGCAATGGTGTCGTTTCCCTATTGACGATACACTTTAACTACAGCAGCATGCAAACACTTCACAAACTGCGTGGTTTCAGAAATACTGCCATCCTTGACCCCGAAACCCAATAATAATACCTTTTACCAAATCTGATAAATCGCCCCTTTTAGTCATTACAGCAACGAGTAATGTTTTGAGAATGCTTACACCACCCCTTATATACCAAGGCCAGCTCACAACACGTACCTTCTTACAGTGGCTACGCACTGTTGACTTCAAAAGCAGAAGGTGGACACAATAATGTGACTCGACCCTGTAAGCCATTTGAAAAATTAGTAATCTCCTAAAAGTACGATTCCGATCAATATTAAACGGACGAGAATATTTCTAGAATCCATGAATATCATACCTAATTAAGTCACATTATTACTTTGTTTATGAGATATTGTATCCCCATACTCGCACAATCATCATCTCAAAAAATTTCTATACGAATTGAGAAGTGCTTAAAATATATAAATTTTGCAACTGGATTTTTTGAGCCCATCACAATACTTATACACCAGAAGTGCAAAGTATATTTGAGCCACATGTATACGAATTTCAACTATTCTACATGCGTAGATTTAATGGGTCAGACCCCCAACCCCCCTGTCGCATGGTAAACCCATGATCCAATATTTTCGGGAGTGCAATCTAGAGTTTACGTTTTTATTTTGGGGGTCAGCCTTTTCGTTGGGCCAGCTGCTCTCCGAAGAAATAGAAGACAGGATGTCGGAGTGTTCTTTAGATATCACATTTTCACCGAAAGATTTAACATTTGTCCGTTTGCGGACGGATCATAGGTCTGGTGGCCTGTTTTGAATTAGTGGCCGAAAGCATATCAGTTTCGCAGGGGCTTGAGAAGGGGCTTTTTTGTTTCTGGAGGTCTAAAGCCAATGGCGATGCTTTGGGGTCAAGGGGTTAAGACCTAGAATCCAATGAGGTAGTTGTGCGCCTCAGGAGTGTGTTTTAAAATCTTGGAGAGAGAGAGTTTTCAGAAATGGGAAAAAGGAGCGAGGAGAATGGAGGACTCGATGGCGAAAAGAGACCTTTTTTAAAAGTGCGGTGGATCCTGAAGGATGAAAGACCGCAACTCGGCCAGTGATGTTGGTGAGTAACCCATTTGGGACCTTTTGCCTATTTTGTATTTGTTCGACCTCTCTCTCCGTGTTAAGATGATTAAATATATCATAGGGATGTTTTAAGCTTTATTTTTAATTACCATATTTTCCATTTTAGTCTGTGAGACTATATATACTTTTGTTTTTGTTTATCTTAAAGTGGTATACTTTCCATTTTGAATATGGGAAATGATCTTTTAAATATTTTGAATCAATATTATGTAAATATTTATATAGTGTAAATAAATTAATGTTTTGTTTATACACGGCCTTTTTCTTCTTCGCGCTCTAATCGGGCGTGTCCTAAAAGAGGTAAGTTACCTTAGGACACCCCCCAACAAAAAAAATTCCCTAGCCTTAATTACTAAACGTCTAATATTACATTAATAATTTTAAATTGCATAAACGTCTAAAATTAATCTCACGTACTGACACCCCCCATTGTCACACCGAAAATCGGTAAATGGCTATTTTACAAAAAAAAAGTACCTCAGGCGACTCTTCTGAAATCGTAAAACGCAAGCAATGTTCATGTAGGACAGTAAAATGCAAGAATGCGAGCGCGTACTCTCATTGGGTGGTCTTTGCAGTCCTTCCGATTTTCCAACTGTAACGCAATTAAAAGATTGAGGCGGACAGCAGACAGTTTCCGCTACGATTGTTTCTGACAATTGCGGCATTATTTCACCCGTTCCATCTTCCGCTGTGACCGTTCAATGTAAATGGGCACCAATTTGGCCCAATTACCATCAGTGTTGTCTCTGATGACCCTGTATAAATCAAACCACCAATTTGTTGACAGCTGTCCGTTTTGATCATTGCAAGATGCTTAAATTGCCACCATGGCTTTGACATTTACAGATATCTTATGGTTTAGAATGGCATAATAGATCTGTTTAACAAGTAGGTACTACATAAAATACTGTTATTTAGACCTGGCCTCAACACCATGTTTGGCAACCAAAAGTTAGACTTTGTTGTTTGAAAGAACATTGTAGAACAGTGTGTCTAAAGTGTACCCCGGGGCTTTCACAGACACTTCCAGAAGCTCCTAGAGAAATGTTTCCCAATTTATCTACTATTTTTGTCTTTGATGAAACTAGTGTCATACCTGCATAGAAGATTGCTCTAGTTTTTATAGTCACAGAAGTCACCTTAATCCTTATCAATTATCCTAGTCAAACGCTTCCTTCGAAGGTTCACGCATATATTATTCTTTAATAACGTTTTTTAACACTTTCCAACATAGTTTACAAGTTTTATGACTTTGGTCATTCAGTCTGTCTGTCTGTCTGTTCGCACGATAGCTGCCATAGAAATGGCTTTATCAAAATGAAATTTTAGTATGTTGTTCAGACGGTCTGTGATATATGGGAATGTAAATGAATAATATCACCCAATTAGTTTTAGATTGAACCCGGGTTGAAAAAGTGAAATACAGTGAACCCTATGGGACCTAATTTTTCAAACATTTTTAAGCAAAGTTAAAATTCGCAAATTATTTTGAAAATTTTAGAAAATATTCAAATTATCCCATAAAATATATAAAAAAATTCAGCAAAATATGTTCGGTAGTTTTTTAAATTAAAATTGTATTTACAGCATGTTATATGAGTTGAGTTTCCCGGCCGCCCACTTTTGCAGCTCTATGTCTTCGGATGAGTCGGACGGCCTAGGTTTTCGATCCATATTATATGACGAGATCACGTAACTCATTTCAAAATAAAATATGGCATCCATCTTTTATACCAGTGTTAAAATCGTGATTTTTAAAATTCTTTTAAATTCATATTTAGTGTTGCATGCGTCCTAAAACTGCTTTATTTTTGCGTATTTCTGTGCATCTATATTCTGCGCTAACGCAATTACAATATTGTTATGTTTAAATGATCATCAAACTTTGATTATTTCTACAACGAAGCCTAATTTTAACGTATGCAGAATGTAAACAAATCAAGTTGCAAGATAAGTTGTATAAGAATTGCGGAATTTTTTTAACGCAAAATCATTTAGCTCTAGAGTCTAGAATATAAGTGATATGAATGAAATATTCATTAATTTTCCATAGAGAAGCAGGCGATTTTTATAGCATTGCATTTTCGATGAGCATGGAGTTAGAAAGTACTTTTACCTCAACGGTTTTAAGTTTTGAAGTAAAGTAAATGATTGTAGTACTGTGATAATTTAAAAAACATCACTGGTGAATGTATCGCATTTTAGAGATGTTTAAATAAAATTGCATTCAATTGCGAAAATGTTTCATAATCAATGCTTTATGCATGATTGATCTTTCTTGTTTAATATTTCTAACAATAAAAGTTTAAAATGTGTACATAAAAATTAAAACCTTATCAACAACAGACAACTGAAAAGTCACAAAATATTGATATGAAACACATTGTTCATTAAATTGAAGATTAAATTTTAATAGATTGATGCGCTCTACTGGATTACGCTGTGTACCAAATTCCAGATCTGTAGGACGTCCTAAAGTATGTTTAAAATGCCATCAAAAGGTGAAACAGACAGTCATCGATCATGCCGAAAGCAATAAAATATTGTACTAATAATAAAAGTCATTTTTTCATTGTTTAAAATTAGGGATTTATCTTAGGGATTCGACACTTCATGTCCCAGATTTTTGTATGAGATCCTGCTATTACCAGCCCTAGCAGTGGCCTCGCCTTGTGAATGCAATGTCATATTTGTAGCATATAACCTCTTAAAGACATCGACCTTGAATTTTATATCGATTCCACTAGCTATTACGCCAACTGGAAGCATATTAAAACATACCTGAAAACTTAATCAAAGAGCATGCTAATTTGAAATTAAGATTACCGTGTTGTACAAAGTATATTTAACACTTTTTCTCCAATATATCAACAAATCATGGACGCACTAGCATGTGATCCATATTCCTCTAATGAATATCCTAATTGTTTTTTTCGCACCGCACCTATCTCCAATTTTCATCTTTTTGTTTTCCTCTTTGCGTGCGACATACTCCACATATGAACACCGATAATAAACCTCAGCGTAAAAGTAATAAAAGCATTCAAGCCAACAATCTTCGACGTATTAATAAATGGTAATACCTTTGCACGTGCAAGCACTTGAATTTCTTATTTTTATGTCACTTTTAATGGCTTTTTTCTTTTGTTTTCTTGTCTATTTGTGGTTTGGGTATCTTAGAGGTTTAATCTCTGATTACTGCATTTCGATAGGTAAAATATATGGATTCTCAATTTTATTTTTTCATACATTCCTATTCCAAGGGATTAGTTCTAGTTATGTCGCAATTATCAAAACAGAAATGAGGCATTTTTACTTTCTTATACGAAGTATAGAAAAAGTATTGTTTTTCACAAAAATTTTCGATTTCGAGACTTTGAAGCCAGTATATGTCTTAGGACCTTCTGAAGGCGTTTTGAATATTTTTAGAGTGATGTCTGCCTGGGTGTCTGTATGTAGTCGATTTCTTGTGTAGCACGATAGTTGCCACAAATATTAATAGATTTTCATGAAACTTTATATTCGGATTTGTTATCGGAAAAATCTAGAACTAGATAAAATTTTTTGAAATTCGAGTGAAAACTTCAAAACCCCTCCACAAATTCCCCTCCAGCTATATTTTTCTTTTTCACAGATTTCGTACCTAAATTATCTTTTAACTATATGTCGTAAAAAATCATTAATAGTTTAATTTTTTTAATTGGCAACAACTTGGTGATTTCAATGAAATGGATTAATTTGGATTTTGGAGGGGTTCATATAAAATATTTTGATACCATTTACATCCACAGCGCAGTTCAGATTATTCGATTCTCCGATATACTATATATTACTATCAATGTTTCGGTAATTATACAGTTTCTCCGTAGAAAATAATGTTGTGAAAATATTAAAATTCGAGTTAATTGATCTCGAAGAAAATTAAAGAGTTTATTGCCGTTGTCAATTTATCATACTGAATTTTTTAAACATCACATGAGAAATTTGTGATATCTCGACCTGGACAATATCTGTTTGAATCTGTGCAACATAACGAGAATAGTCGTATAAATAACATTACTTGCATTTTAAAAATTGCACATAAAATAACTATTTCTGTCAAATTATTTAACATAATTATTTTTTTTCGCTTTCTGAAAAAATAGTTCAGAAAATTGGGAGCATTCCCCTGGATGCCTTTCTTCTCAATTAGCTTAGTCCAATTTTATTTTAATATTTCAAATTGAGATATTGATATTTACTAATTCTGTCCCAAAATCCTGTAGTTAAATTCATATCTCACCAACAATATTTTCCCTTTACATAACTCTAATCTGTTTTTGCACGGTAGATACTTTAGCACAGTAAAGAAGAAAAAACGTGTAATATAGCAGACCGAATTATTCGGACAGTGTTAAATCGGAACAAATCGTGCCAAAAGAGAATTACATTTATTCCCAGACCGTGTTAAATCAAAATCATGTAAAGTGTAATTAATTCCTGTAAAGACAGACTTGGGTGTGTTGGGGAGAAAATAAGGGACAGTCCATTCAATTTAACGCAATTTTTAGAGACTCGTTCTTTGTCATCCATTCGTTTGTGAGACACACACACACACCTCTTCAAAATGATTCACGTACGATACATACGTGTAAATCCGTCGAAAACTCAAATTCGACTTTATGACAGCGTGCCACAATACTTTCGCTATACATTATACATCGTATGTAATAAAAGTAAACAAAAAAGGGGTCTGTCTACTTTAAGATACATTTAAATTTGTTAAATTATTCCAGTTTCAAATATTTCATCACATAAATCAAGTAAATATTTCAAACTTTCTGTTTACGTTACTACGTCGTATCATCTAAAAAATCTGAAGTTGCATCGCATGTAATGAGAAAAAGATGTCTGTCTACTTTAAGGTATATTTAAATTTGTTAAATTATTTCAGTTTAAAATATTTCATCACATAAATCAAGTAAATATTTCAAACTTTCTGTTTACGTTACTACGTCGTATCATGTAAAAAAATCTGACGTCTCATCGTATGTAATGAGAAAAAGAAGTCTCTACTTTAAGGTATATTTAAATTTGTAAATTATTAGTTTAAAATATTTCATCCCATAAATCAAGTAAATTTTTCAAATTTTGTTTACTTTACTACGTCGTATCATGAAAAAAACTCTGACGTCGCATCGTACGTAATAAGAAAAAAAAGTCTGTCTATTTTAAGGTATATTTAAATTTATTAAATTATTTCAGTTTAAAATATTTCATCGCATAAATCAAGTAAATATTTCAAACTTTGTTTATTTTACTACGTCGCATCATGAAAAAAACTCTGACGTCGCATCGTATGTAATGAGAAAAAAAAAGTCTGTCTACTTTAAGGTATATTTAAATTTATTAAATTATTTCAGTTTAAAATATTTCATCACATAAATCAAGTAAATATTTCAAACTTTCTGTTTACGTTACTACGTCGTATCATGTAAAAAATCTGACGTCGCATCGTATGTAATGAGAAAAAAAAGTCTACCTACTTTAAGGTATATTTAAATTCGTTAAATTATTTCAGTTTAAAATATTTCATCACATAAATCAAGTAAATATTTCAAACTTTCTGCTTACTACGTCGTATCATGAAAATTTTCTGACGTCATATCGTGCTTCCATTTCAGCCAATCGCGAATTGGAACTTTTAACGTTTGAGACCCATTCATATTTCTTCTTCTACCGAGTAACTCTGTTCTACTTCCATAGCTTCAGAATCTATCAGCAGAAAAATAATAGGGCAAATTCAAACCTGTTATTTGAGGTCTGCGTCCAATTTTACAAATAGTTAGGTGATCAAATTGGCTACTCCCTCCAATTTACATCGCCCCGGACGTCAGATGCACGATTAAAGTTCGCTGCAATTTTCTTGCGCACGTCTTACAACAGCGATTATCCGTTGCTGAAAATAACAAAGTTTAAATCTCGAGCAATCGACCTAACCTTTGGCGAAATGCAATTTAGATATTGCCTCTTTTAGCTGCCGATAACGCTAAAAAGAAAGATGGAAAGAGAGCTAGTCAAACGAAACTATTCAACTAGTTTTATGGGGATTCAGTAAGCTAGTTTATCTTCTTCCTCGCTTTTTATCAGTTGGAAGGTAAAAAGGATTTCTGTTCTTCGCGTATACGCTTCACTTTAACCTTCCGGCTGTACACTATGGCTGTGCTTCGCGTTAAATGGAAGCTGGAATCGTGAATGAACGATAATTTTTTCTGTTATCTTGCCTTTCTCTGCTAAGCATCTTAACGAAAAATTGTTGGGAGAAGTTTTTTTTTCTTTTTCCGTGAGACGAGTGGTGGTGGTTAAGTAATGTGTCCCTGCGTTCTAGATACGTGATAATAGAGTTGGCTGCTAGTTCTTCCGTCGTTAATCTGGCAGTCTGAAGCGTGTAATAATTTTCGGCGTCACTTTTATCTAAAGAACGTGCGGGGTAAGAGCAGTGTATCACAGTTCTACCTTATTCTCAGATACGAAAAAAAAGTTCTTTTGATAAGTAGAAGTTTTCAAAAGAATTCAGGTGCGTGCGCTCTGTAAATAAAAAAAGCTAAACACTACTTTTAACGAATCCAGACTCCTAAATTCTATCTAGATATGGCATGACAATTACCAGGTATAGCTGAGACATAATACCTGATAATTGTCTAACATATTACTCATATACACATTCATAAGAAATGCCAAAGTGTTTATGTTAAATAAACTAATCTGTATTTTTGTTAAATTCAAAGTTCTGCGTTTACGCTAAATTTACGTAAACTAATTGAGCTGTGTTTATATACTAAGAAAACTAACACAGACAGTTTTTCATGCAAAATAAAATCTCATTTATTTTTTTTTTCTCACTTAAGAGTGATTTGGGTAATTTCTGTGAATAGGAGTTATCTATTAATCTTTATTGTCTAATTTATAATCATTACATTTATAGATTATTTTGATTTTATATCACTCTCGGTCACGTTTTATCTGAATAAAATAAATTGTACAGTGCTGTAGACACATTTATGTAATATTGCTTCAGTTTAATGCTTTCAAATTATATTTTTATTATTTTTTAATTATAATTATTTTTGCATATACTTTTCGGTAGTTAATTAAAATTGAAATGATAAATTAATTTCTAGTTATCATACATCTTTGTATATTCCAACTTTTATAATTACAAGATTCAGCAAGATTCAGACCTAAATTAGCCAGATTATCTAAATTAGCAGATATGAATGATCTAATGATGATTTAATGATCTAAAGTAGCAGATCTAAATTAATTCAGATCTAGCCAGATTAACGTCGATATGATACATTGATACAATGAGGAGCAATATTGATGTAGTATTCATACAATGAGAAGCAATATTGATGTAGTATTGATACAATGAGGAGCAATATTGATCTAGTATTGATATAATGAGGAGCAATATTGATCTAGTATTGAGATAATGAGGAGCAATATTGATCTAGTATTGATATAATGAGGAGCAATATTGATCTAGTATTGATACAATGAGGAGCAATATTGATATGGTATTGATACATCACTAAACGATATTCATTGATAAGATATATCAATGAACTTGCCTACCAGCTGCAGATTCCGACTGCTTTCGGTTGCATCCATAGTCCGAGAATTACTTTACTATTATTGAAAATTTGAAGAGTAAATTTTTAGATAATAGTAAAGATGTTATATATCCAGTGGCTTAGGCATTGGAGAAGGAAATGCCCTCTTACGCCCCCCCCCCCTTCACACACACACAGGTGACGAAATTGTATTAGTTCTTCGTAGAGTCTTCAGAGGGGTACTTTCTGGATGATCTAGAAAAACTTTTCGAAAAACTTTTGCGGAGGGGGGGGGGGAGGCAGAGATATGGCTCGATTGTGCACAAAAATTCAGCCGCCTTCTAGGTCACCTGAATGCTTCTGAAGAATCTGAAAACAATGAGAAAACTCCATTTTCTCATCCGGGGGTGGTTAGAAAATCAGTTTCTTTAGGTCTGCCCCGCGATCAATGCTATAAGTGTGCAAAGATTCTAGGTCATGGGTAGCTTTCTGGAGAATTTTATAAAACACGAACACGTTAGATAATTACTATGTAGATGGACGAGTTCGAAAATTTCTATCCTTGAGATTCCCCATGATAAAATAGGAGACTTTTGAACGAAATTAATTTTTACAAATTTATAATGCGATACCTCAAATTCGAAATATTTTTCCTAAATTTTAAATATTTCTCTTTCTGTGAAAGGGAAAGCCCTTGGAGAGAGAACGTTTATTAATACATCGCATGTTGATTGCGTTTTGAATGGCAAACCACTGCAAATTCCCAAAACTTACAATTTCAAACAGTGTATAGTACAGTGCCGGATTTATTAGGAGGACATTTACTCAGGGCCTACCAACCAGATGCCCCCACCCTTTCTACAAAAATATAATATTTAAAATACTTATTTTATCAAAATAAAAAAATATATATACACAGATGTGGGACTTTCAATATCAATTTTATCAAAATAAAAAAATACACAGATGTGGTACTTTCAATATCAATTTTAATCAATTTCTTGTTGCCTTAAAGGAAACGCAGTGTAGCACGCCACTCATTGAACGACAGGTTCAACGTGCCTATCCAATGCAGAAATAAAAACTGAAACTGAGAAATTTATACTGAAACTGAGAAATTTATTACTGCGTAGCCACTGTGATTTCAGCATTGTGTTCGGAGGAAATTCTCCAGTTAGCAGCCTTTACCACTGTCAGGTCATGTCAACCGCTGTCAGACTCTATCTCAACAGGCAGTTTTACTCCATGACGGACTTTGTGATACATTTCTAAATATTAATGTAGCTCTTAGAATATATATGAGCATAATGGTCACTAATCATTCAGGAAAGATATCGTTCAGCAAATTTGGCCTGATAAAGAATCATTTGAAAACCGCGATAACCCATGAAAGACTAACTGCTCTTTGCTTACCTGATGCAAAGAGCAATGTTCTAAAGATGATACAGCTTGAGAAATCCATTAAAGATTTCCCCAAGTCAAGTGTAAAAAGAAATAATTTATGTGGTTATTGAACTGTTTCTATGTATGTATAGCTTATCAGTTCTAATTGCATGCAGTAAACTGACTGTGCTAGGTGAGTTAAATGAATTACAGTTTCTGCTGTGTATTTTAATTTCTGAGTTCGAGAATCCAATAAAATCTGAAGTAGCCCGAGGCCCCCCAAAATCTAAATCCGCTTCTGTTACCCCATACATGTTTGTATACACTAAGCTTGTCTTGAACTTGATGATAAAAATGTTTAAAAACAGTACTTTAATTTTCCGCCAAGAACTTAAGCAGCTCAAAGGGCGGTTTTGTTATGCGCTTAAACCTGGTAACCTCGAAGATTTCAGCAACAGAAGGAATTCAGAAATTCAAGTAGAATGACTTACACTATGAGAAAGTTAAACCGATAAAAATCCCAACTATTCATTCCCAAATCAAGGACCTCGCCTTCCATCAAAACGACATCAGCGGTTATTTAAAAGACATTACAACGCGCCCGCAGTAACCCACTCCGCTTCACTCAGGAGAAAAACCACTCCACTTGTTGAAAACGCGGTGGGAGAACGAAAAAAAAACCACGAAGCTCGTTATCTCAAACAAATGAATTTTCACCTCCGAAGCAGCCCATTTTCCCATCTCTCTGGTAAACAGCAAACAAACCAGCCCCGCAAAACGTCTTCTCCACGTGAAAAACGATCTCGATTCGTTCCGGTGAGCCCGTTTTTTTTTACGCCGGCTTAACTCGCCTGCCTTGCCAATTTGTGGAGCGTCATTTCGGTTATTAAGGACAATGTTTTTTAAATTGACCCCTGAACGCAGAAAATGGATTTTCGAAGGATGAAATCGTCAAGTTAAAAATCCTGAAAGATTGCAAAGAATCGAGAATATTTATTTTACTAGCTATCTCCACCCGCGCTTCGCTTGTTCGAAATAGTTAGTGATCGTTAAATGCTACCACTACGCAATTAATAAAAGTTGTTGATAACTTTTCTGAACATCAAAAACACTTTCAGATGTAAATGGCACACGTTTTATAGTTTTGATTTTTAAGCGCGACAAAATGATGCAACTGTTAATTCAATGCTCAATTAGAAAAATTATATCACGTTATATTTTATTTTCTCATGCTATAGAATATTAATGAGAAAGTATAGTTTCCACGAAAATGTTCGACTTCCGAGATTTTTATGCCAATGTATATGTTTTACAAGTGTACTTGTAATACCTCCTGAACACATTTCCGACTATTTTTAATTCACATTTCGAAATTTTATATATTTTTTTTCTTTAGTCTCGAAGCTAAGACGGATCGAATGACACCACGACCAAGATTCTAGTTATAGTAGAAGTGTTTGATAATTGTGGTAGCCACACCCAATCAGCCAGTCAATTCAGTGCATATTATATTCGAAGATACTGAGATAGATCTTAATTCCATTGAAGAACCCAATTATATCGAAATTGAATTTTCGACTCATTTCTTTACAGCAGTCATTTTTCTGCCCAGTATCTGAAGTGTTCAGCTCCACTGGGCTTTCTGATACATTCATATTCCCAGAATCTACAGTGCTTGCAACTAGCGGTTTTTAAAAAACAATTAAAAATAAACAGTTGATTTAAAATGTCCAGTACATGCCCTACTTACTCCCGCAACGCGGCAAGTAACGGCTAACAATAGGCACCAAAACTGCTCAAATCTGTTCAATAGAACTGTCTAATTTTTAAATTATTCGAGAAACGTGAAATATCTCGAGATGCCGTATCAAAGGAGCATGTTTAGATAGTATTGCACAATTGGCACGATTTCAGCATGGTAAAAAAAAAACTGAGCGCTGGAATGATTTCTGTTCAAAACAGCCAATTTGAAAATAGAGTGGTGTTATCTATTAATTATGTATCAGGCGTTTATTTAAGACCCTGGCAAAGCCTAGAAATCCGTTCTAGTCTAATATGTGAACGGTAAAATTTCAATATATGCTTTTAACTAGCACATCTAATTAAAATACAAAATAATATTTCAAAATCTCATTTAAGGCAATACCTGCATGATGACCGGTGTTGCCACTTCCAAACACACAAATATTATAAAACCGTGAATGGAAAGAAATGTCTAAAATATAGATCAGTATTAGTTTCGAACAAAACTAACGCAATGACAATCAATCGCAAATATATTTTATCTTTTTATTAATTACCTTCTTTTATACTAAAAGTAATTTAAATCTGCTGATTTAAAGTCAAATTTGGCCGTGCCAATGCACGTTCGTATAACGAAATGTATATTTCCTTTTTATTAGTTGAAAATAGAAGATTTTGCTTCATCACAGATCATTAAAACATTTATATCTCAAAAATTTGACGAGTAAGAAAAATAATTTTCAGTCTGTAATTTAATCTTGAATCCAAAAGCGTTAAAAAACGCTTCCTGGCAACATATGCCAATGACATCCCATTTTTACTAAACACTTTTTGATTGGATGGGCTACTGAGCTGATGAACTCAACCTTATGTTAACGAACCTTCGAGTTTACAACGATAAAACTTTTCAACACTATTAAAACGTACCGCAAAATAATAACATTCTTTCAACGAAACCGTTTCTTGATATTATTTTCAGAAATTTTTTTGCAAAATAGAAAATCTGATGTGAACAGCGCCTGACTTTCCCTACAGACTCAAATCTGTTCTCGCTTTATTTCTTTAATAATTCATTAAATTGAGTTTCAGTGCACAAAAATAACACGTTTAATTATTTTAAATGACACTGAATTTTCGCTTTTAATTCGATTTCCGTTTCCATTTGGTAAGTGGGCGTATTTTCAAAGGCGAAGTAGCAAAAATGCAAAAAATATCAAAAATATTCCAAGAATGGCTAGTTTTAGAGTAATGGGGGTTGGTCTTATTCTTTTGATCGTTAAAAATTAAAACATATATATATTACACACACAGACAGACGTAACGCTAAAAATAGGTTTTCTTGTTCTAGAGGTCCCAAAATGTGTAGATCCATCAAAAACAAGAGTTAAAATTCTCGACACGATTCCAATACTTTCCCTATACATTTCCATGTATTGTAAAGTAAAATGTCTTTTTCATTTTATAGTTAACGATCGTCCATAAAAACGGCGATTTCATTATGCCCCAACTACGATATTTGGCAGATATTCTGGGGAGATTTTGAGAGATTTCTACGATATTGGGAGATTTATACGATATTCTAGACATAGAAGAATACATAGATCAATGTTACAGACGTTTAATAGCGTACATATATTTTAACGTTCCTTTGTATCACAATTATCATCAGAGCGAAAATAAATTACATACATCTGATATGATGTTTCATTTGAAAATTATTTAATTGTAATATTTATTTGGAAGTTTGTAAACAATTTTAATCTGTAATTTTATTCTCCTTTTAGGTAAGTCAACTCCTTGAGTATTGAACTTTGAATTCTTTGGCATCTGGAAGTACTGAACATCAGTGCAAGATATGAAAAATCTATAATTCGAAAGGTACTTGTATCTATTTTTTTAATTAATGTATGATGGGTTTACAAAATACACATTTGATTTTTAATTTAAAACTTCATATCTTCTATCCGTTTAATTCAGCCTAAATCAGAAGAAACGCAATAGCAATATTTTTCTTTCTTCGACCTAGACCGTCCGACCTACCCGAAAGTGTCGAAAATCCAGACCACTCGACTCATCCTGAGGTATGAGCAGATGAGGTATGTTTGAGTGGTCGTCGGCTACCCAAAGAAGTAAGGTATATGTTTGAACGACTAAGAAGTGCCACCCAATTTAAACCAGAACCCAGTGGAAGCGGCATCCACAGGGACCTTACCCTCCTTCCCCTACCACCAATCTCTCGAAAGACTTACAGACCCAGATATTTAACATGCCCATACTCCATGTCAACACGGAGACAATTTGGGTAGAGCCGGGAATTGAACTCGGATCGTCAGAGAGCAATCCTTGCGCATTAACCATTGAGCTGTCCCACACCTCCGCAATATTTTGACGCAGTACTGCGATTTTCCCTGCGATGGGTAGGGCTAACATCAGGAGAACAAATGCAAGGAAAACATGTCACACTTTGAACACATATCTTCGAAACTAATAATCGTAGAGTAATAAATACATCATTAGATAATTTTTAAAGAATAAATCACTTTAGAATAAAAGTATTTATTTGATCACACTAAAAGACCTTAAACTCACATTAAATACCCGATCGCTTCCGGACGTAAATCGTCCATCATCAGAAGCACGTACTATGATGAACATTTTACACCCAAAAGAGCTTGAACAATGTGATTTTAACGTCTTTTAGTGCGATCAAATACTTATATTCTAAAATGTTTTATTCTTCAAAATTTAATTTCTAGACGTAATATATATCTCCAGACGTATTTTATCATAATTAAGTAATTTATAGAATCCCATTTATAACAAATCAAGTTTCAATTCCCCACCCCCTTAAACCCTTCGATACAGTAACGTTAGAAAATTAAACCAAATTTCGCGTGATTTTTATTTCATCGCGCGCAGTTTCATGATTGACACATAGTGATAACGATGACCTCAGCCTCGCATTCCGTAGCTGATTGTAATAGCCAAACATATGGGATAAACAGAAATTAAGTGGATTAAAAAAAAAAAATTCAGATAAAAATTTAGTGATGAAAATTTAGAAATGCCGCCAAAATTCCGGGAAAATTACTATTAGAAACGATGAAATTTAAAGAAACAGCTAGATGAGACCGAGAGGAATCCAAAAAGACCCAACAGTGTTTCTTTTAGGCATACATCCGGGGAGGGGTACACCGGCCCCCGAAACATTTTATGTTGATCTAGTTTCTATTTATGTGACAGCATTTAGATATATTTATATAGGGAAACGCCCCCTCCAGCCAAAATGTCCTGAAAGAAACACTACCCGCTAAGTCATCAACCGAAAAGTCATAGGGAAATGCCGCACCCGAGTTCGATTCTAGAACCACAACTTTCCACTTCACCATGGGCGCCCATACAATTTCTTTCAGAAAAGGGCAAACCACCGACATCGGTGAGAAAAACAAAAGAAAAAGATGTACAACATCTACTAGCTTCATGCCCAACTTTGTGACCTTGAGCGATTAGATCATACAAGTATGCAGTAAGGTCTAAGTTTGAACGTCCAAGAGTGAGTAGCAATTGTGCCGCAACCTAAACCGTAGAACTACGGTAACCGTCACAATTTCATGGTACTGTTTCACTCATGGAGTTAGAAAGGAGGAGACAAAACTCCTATGGATGAAACGCTTGAAAATGCCATAATGCTTTGAGAATTATATCTAGGTGTCGCTAGAGTTAGTAAAGTAGTTGCTATTGTTAGTTGACGCTATAGAAAAGTGTAGTATTTAGTATATGTATTTTTAATTATTTTTAAATTAAAGGCTGCTTTATTATGAGTATAATTAACCACTAATTTTGCATAGTTGTAGGAAAGAGTACAGAATATAGGGAGATAAAAATTAATTGAAAGGTAAAATTATTTTGAATACTTGGGAATATTCTTTATTGCTTCAGTTCTACTTTTCATTGCATTAATAATTTATTTTTACAAAATTGGCAGTTTAAATAAATATTTAGGTCTTTCGCCATAGAAATGCATATAATACAGGACTACTTATCTTATCCCAGCGCCACCTGAATGATTGTCTCAAATGATATTGGCGTTTTCTTAATATGAAGATTTAAGTCCTTACTTTTACCTCCATGGTTTCACTACTCCATCTGTTCTTCTATGTTCTTGTTGTCCACGCTTAATTTGTATAGATAAAGTGAGGGGAGAAAAAATGGGTTTCCGCCTCTCACTTCACCTGTACAAATTAATGTACTTGAACAGCAAGAACACAGAAGAACAGATGGAGTAGTGATATAGTACAATGATATTGTGATGGTTCTACGTTTTACTGCGGTTCTACGTTTACGAAGTTCTACGTTTTACGTTGCGACGCAATTGCCACTGTGCCTCTTTATTTATTTTTTATTCAAATAACAGCAATGCAAACTGACACATTCAATGACAATTTCTATTTCTACATAAATCGTCGCTCCAGTCATCAGTCTTATTGTTTATGTCTATAGAAATCGGCACAATAGAATCACGGAGTATTATTAAAACTACGAAGCCTTAATTGAACCTCATAAGGAATTTCAAACATCGAGCTGAAACGGGCAATTTCACTGTTGTTTTAAAATGTTGCTTAATATTAGAACAAAAAATATCACTTTAATGGTTAAAAGCTCAAATGTAAGTCTATGAATCCCACATGATTACAACTTTTATTACGCATAAGTTGAATCGCAGATTGTGTATACGATTATAGAATGTAAATATTTTTTAACATTATGATACCATCAAGATTCGTATTAGCGCTAAATGTTAAACTCGTAAAGAAAGTATCATTTTAGATGCTCGCAAAGATATCATGAATACCAAATTGTAACTTTTATGGCGGAAAATTTTACAATCTCTTTATAACATCCATTATTTACATATCACTCAAGACGACACAAGAATAACACATTTTTGTAGGTGGTTTATCTTTCTTGCGCTTTTTGAAAACAATTCAAAATATCGAAATAAAATCTATCTTTTAAAAATAGTTCAAAATATTCAAACTGTAATAACTGTATTTCAAAAAGTAAGATTCAGACCCAAAATCCAAACATTTATCCTTAATGGACTTTCAAAAGACTACAAATTAATCGCTAACTATAACTGTAGCACTTTTAGTTTCCGAGATATAAGCATTGCGATCTTGAAAAACAGAAATTTTTCAATCTTACATTTATCAAGACGATTGTTCGAAAACTATAAAAACAGATTACTGATCTACATGCTGCTACTGAACCTTGTGGTTGCTTGCTTACTGTTTATATCCATCGTTTATAGTTTAGAAGATGTTTCGAATGAAAGTAAGCAAAATAAAACACAAAACTTGGCCGGACAAAGACTTTTTTATTTCTAAAAAAAATAAAGAAATAGTTCAAAATATTAATATTAAACTCATTTTAGATATTCATAAATAGCTCCATATTTTCAATAAAACAAGTATAAATTGTTTAGATTTCTATCCGTTAGATTCGGAAATATAAGTGTCCAAAGTGTTTGCATTTTTCGTAGTACTCCGATTTCAACCGAATCCCACAACCATAGATGTTATTTAAGTCAAATATACAACTCAAAGGGTTAAAAGTTCACATATAACCATGCATATCCCATAAAATAACAAATCTATTTTTATTAAACAAAATTAGAATCACAGATTCTCTATCTGTGATCATAATTTACAAATATTTCCTATATATATTAAGGTAACAAAGAGGATATCAAAATTAAGGTTGTAACATATAAATATAAAAATTCATTAAAGACAAATCATAAGAAATATCTGTAAAATGGGAAATCTAAATAAAAAAAATCATTTTAGTTCTATAGCAATGCACAAAATACTATTGAGCTCAATATATGCAGTTACATTACGAATGTGGAAGTGTTTACTTTTTCACTTGTTAAATTTTTTCATTTTTATATATATATATATTCGTATAGAAGCTAATTTTAATAGATTAAAATGTTCTACTAGACTTAGTCATGTACAAAATTTCAACTCTCTAGAACGTAGAAAATATGTTTAAAATGCCATCAAAGAAGTTGAAACAGACAGACACCCACACACCGGTCATGACAAGTTAAATAAAAGTTTTTTAAAATCATAAAATACAGAGTTAAAATACAAACATAACAATGCTAAAATGTAATCGTAAGATAAAAGAATTAAAGATTTATATTTCCAGTATATTTCAAAATGCACTTTATCATTTATGCCATAAATCTGATCAGGCGCAATGGACTTAAAACTCACCAACTAATTGATCCTCGAAATAAAAAAATCTTTAATACGGATCAGTCATCTATACACCATTTTTTATCTGTAGAATGACAACTATCAATTTGTTCAAAGGCACTTCCCTGTTAACTGCTAATTGATAGATTGAAGATCATTGTCTCTTTACTAATGGAATGAATGTTATCGATATACAATACATGACTTGTTTAATTGAAACAAGTTTTTCTTTCATGCTGAAAGAAGAGAATTTGGCGAAAAAAAAAAGCTTGATCATAAAAGCTAGGTCAAATTCTCGCCAGGCTGACAATCGATTCTGAACTTAGTGCAATCGAACTGATAATCGATTGTGACGATAATATTGCTTTAGTCTGGGTTTACTTCTGCATTCAGAAGACATAACTGAGCGGACTGGCCTTTCGTATCGTCACAAAATTCTCAATTTCGGGGAATTTGATTGGCTCGGACAAACACTTGCACGCTTTGATATGATTCTGCCAGAATTTTGAACGAATCCAAAAAAGTACCAGCGCCCCCTGTTAGAAGTTTGATAGAATCTAGACCAGGACGATTCCTTGTTATTTTTCCCAGAAAAATAGAAGCTTGTTTTAGTTTCCTAAGCATCCTGGCATAGAAATAAAATCTCCGTGACTGCAACGCAAACAATTTAAACGGCCTCGGTTAACTGTCGTTTAGACAGATCGAAAGCTCCATTCACGTTGAACAGAACCTCGGTAAATTCTTTGGTGAATTCAGTGAACAGGCTGTGGTTAGCTTTAATGTTTCACGAAACTTCATGACGTAAGATAAAAGGTTTAATGTCATAAGATAACGCGATTTTGCTTACCAATTTGCATATTCCCGCCGACTCATTAGACAGTATTCTACAACTTTGTAATCGGCTTTTTCTGTCATTCCAGCTTTATTTTAGATTTCGTTATCCTGGCTTTTGAAACTATGCCCTAGGGGCGCTGTAATCCCTTTTATTCGATCGGACGTGATTACTTTACTGTAGATAGTGCTAACGTATACACTCATGGGCAGCGTTTCTTTCAGGCATACCTCCGGGGGGGGGGGGGCGGAGAAGAGTATTCGCACTCCTGGAGGCATTTTATGTTAACCTAGTTTCTATTTGTGAAGGCAAATAGAAAATTTGCCTCCTAAAATTTCATTCTCCCCTCCCCCTGGACAAAAAGTCCTGAAAGAAACACTGCTCATGGATCTTTCCTTACAAATTTATTGGGGTGATTAAGAACTTTCCTGATAACCCGTATATGTTTTAATACTTTTAATGCAAGAAGAATAAGGTTCAACACCCGGTGTTTTGTTAAGTACTGCATACAATGATGGATATTGTCATTGTCCAGCTAAATGTCAGAGTATTAACGTTAAACCTCTGTTCACTGGTAACGGAAATGATTTTTCAATTCTATTTCTTGTTGCGATATAGAACGGAAACACTAAATTAGTATTTTCTTTTCTCATTATACTTCAAGCTCGCGTGCCGCTAGTTGTGAATGTTTCCCGGCACAGTTTTTATTGATCCGAAAGCCACACTGCTTTATATAGAGTAATGGTTCTTAGCCTCTTTTTTTTTCTTACGGAATGCTTTGTATCTTAACTGAAAATTCCATGAAAGCTGACTTTCAAAATTCTATTTGTTTTCAAAAATTACAGTTTCAATGCAATATATATTATTCATTTTAAATTAATATCTATGCAGTATTTCAAAATAATTGTACGACTGAGAATGATTGGTCGTAAACGTATTGAACAATTGGTGGTAAACGTATTAAACGATTGGTCGTAAAGACATGTATCACCGTATGTAAATTTTGATCATGTAACACATTTTCACATTTTATTAAAAAAAGTATAAAATGTAACTTTCATACGGACTCTCCAGAAAAAAAAATGCATTCCATAGCCCAATTAGTCAAACAAAAGAAATTCCACTATCATACGATTAAAATTACCCCAGATATCATTCAGTAGAGTTTTCGTGAGACTGTATAAAACTTTTGATTAATATTGATACGCATATAAGTTTCCGAATTAAAATTTGTTCTAACCAAATTCAAATTTTGTACGACCGCTGAAATCCTGGAATCTATGTTCTCACCAGGTTTATTTTTATTATTATTATTATTATTGATCGGGTCAAAGTGGTTTAAATTCTATAATTTTAACAATTTCTTACAGTCAATTTTGCATGCTTTTATTCGAAACTTTTATTTTTTTTCAAAAGATTTTAAGTAATTAAGACTTCGTTTGCTGATGGAAACTTTTTATGGAGGGCCTGTATAAAAACTTTGTATATTTTTGCTGAAGGTGTCACTTGATCAAAACAGTCTTAAAATATATCTTATTTGAGCATTTCTAAATTTCTTCAATATTTTTAAAATAACATATATATTAATGACAGTAGACCGAAATTGGTTTCTAACCTCTATTTTACTTGTTTCAGCGACTCTTAAAGGGAAAAGTACGAAACTGTCTGTCAAAGAATGTAGATTACACAAATCAAGTGCATTTTGAGGGTGTAGTATTTTATCTTTGTGTAATTCTTCGAAAACATACTGCGTGTACGTACAAACCAGTGACCTTTACTTTAATATCTTACAATTAACTTACTTTAATTTTAAATTAATTTCAATAATAATATTTACTATAAAACATCATTAATTATTAATTAATCGAGCAGTACACAACCATCACATGTACACAGCCATGACAGTCTGAGGAGCCATCTCGTGGGGCAGCCGATCTTCTATAGTTGTGCAAGCCAATCTGACGGCTTGCCTGCACGTGGACGATATTCTGCAGCCGATTGTTCTGCGTATGTTTTCAAGCCGTCCAGGTTCCCTTTACCAACAAAGAAACGCTCGACCACATACTGCATGACTTTCTCAAGAATGTCTTCGAGGATTTAATACTCTCCCATTGTCATCCAAGTCTCCAAACCTTTATATAACACGTCTGGGACCTGCTAGGATGCCAATTGCAACTGCAGCCTTCTCAGAATACCACTAGATTAGCTGACCAGTAGCAATATGTGTGACAGAATCTTCCGCAGAAGGACATAAGCAACTTAATTTACTATAACCCACCGAAAATTGGCTTGTATAGCTGCCAGGAAATGATCACTTACGAAAATGTCATCTTCCTGTTACCACAATTTTTTAATAAAATCTGTTTTTGCTCCCAAATTCTAATCACTTGCATATCTCTTTAAAAGATATACACATGTCAAGTTTCGCAGCTGTAACTCAATTTCTTATGGGTGCATATATTTTTTTTCAATAGAGTATATGTCGGTTGTTTACACTAATAGGAATGAAACTTTGGTCTTTCGTACTTTTCAAAATTATTTTGATTCATGGGTTTAAATTAAAATAATTAATCTAAAATTCCCACGCAACGTATCGGTTTTATACTGTGAAATTTCTTGACCTACATCTTATACATTCATAGAAAATCCATCATTCCAATGAACATTTATTGTTAATATAATATAATATTAAACACAAATTTCTAAATCCAATCTGTTTCGTTGCAATATTTAGAAGTACTGAGCAAAGGGAAAAATAGTTAGGTATTATAACTGAAGAATTTTTTTTTATTATTTTTTTTACTTTTCCTTTGTTATTAAGGATGTATTTTTTACTTTTTCTTCATCCTTTGTTTTTAAGGATGCATGAGCGTATAATATTAGCATGGATACAGTCTACAATGAGCTTAAGATATCAATGAGTTTGAGAATTGTTAATATTCATCTTAATGCATCTTCTTATGCATCTTCTGAACGGATCTCCATAACGGATCTTATCACTCTGATTTGAACTCCCTTCAGAACAAATATAAAGAATTCAAGCAAGTTCTCGTGAGATAAACTTTAAAGCTATTGGGAGATCACTAAAGTAATCTGCGCGAGCACTATGGTGCTCTCTGTGAATAATTTATTAGTCATTAATGTAAATTCATGTATATCAATGTATATTAAGCTATACATTGGGTGGAATAGTCCAGTGTTAA
Source organism: Amaurobius ferox (assembly GCA_951213105.1). Classification (NCBI taxonomy): domain Eukaryota; kingdom Metazoa; phylum Arthropoda; class Arachnida; order Araneae; family Amaurobiidae; genus Amaurobius; species Amaurobius ferox. Next base: position 122,697,395 of record OX578146.1, read on the forward strand.
GCGCGCAGGAATTGCACTCGGACGACCAGAGTTTGATTCCCGGCTCTGTCCGAGTATGGGCACGTTAAATATGTGGGTCCGTAAGTCCTTCCGAGAGGTTGGTGGTAGGGGAAGGAGGGTACGGTCCCTGTGGGTACCGCCCCGCTGGGTCCCGGCCGTCCAAACAGATACTTTACACCTACGGGTAGAAGGCGCGGTAGCCCAGTGGTTAGCGCGTGGGAATTGCAGTAGGCCAGGGTTTGATTCCCTCCGCTGCCAAAACTGCCGTCGTGTTCACGCGGAGTACGATCACGTTAAACATGTGGGGCCGTAAGTCTTTCCGAGAGGTTGGTGGTAGGGGAAGGAGATACGGTCCTTGTGGATGCCTTCTTCCTGGGTTCCATTCTAAATTGGATAGCTCTTCCCGTCCGTCCAAACAGTTAGCTTACACCTTTCTGATAGGTCGGACGGTCTGTGTCGAAAAAGAAGATATGCATTAATAGACTGTTCAAAAGCCCTGTATGGCCCTTCAGTGATATGCGCGGAGAGCGAATAACACTGCATGAGAAAATGGTCGTTATGAACTCTGCATAAAGCGTCTTTTAGTCACCTGGTGGTGATTTTAAAAACTAATATTTTTTTATTGCAGAAATTAAAATCCCATTGGATCCTTTATTATATTGCCATATTTGGTAGCTATGCATCCAATGGGCTTTAATTTTGTTACTATATATTGTAGAGAACGTAAATATGATAAATGTGTAATGATGCACATTTATGCTCATTAAAAAATTGAATGAAGATAAATTACAGAACATAAATATGAAATGCGCAGAATAAAAAGTGACAGTCGAAATGATTTTGCGTGAATAACATTGTTTGTAGGTGGTTTGTTTTTTCGAATCATTTTCAAAATATTAAACTATGAAAATTAGAACCACTTTCTTCAAAATACAAAATATTCAAATATCGAAATAAAACGTCCTCCCCCTTTTCAAAATAGTTCAAAATATTAAAATATCGAAATCATAACCCTTATAATTTGGAAACAAAGAATTAAAAATTCAATTATATATGGCTTTAATATGGCTTTCAAAGGGCTACAAATTAATTCCTATAGTTCATAAGTTCTTTTAGGTTTTGAGATATAAGTATAACAAATTTAAAAAACTAAGAATTTTCAATCTTCTTAAACTTGACATCGCGATTCTTCGAAAATTATAATTGATTTGTAAAAAAAAATAAATTAATAAGCTGGAAACTAGATTTCTAACTGGACATTTTCATCACTTACTGTTCATCTCATTTTTTATAGTTTAGAAGATATTTGAAGTGGATGTAAACAAACTGAGCGAAAAACACGCTCGGTCAAACACTTTAGTTTTATCGAAACAGAAAAAGTTCAAAATATTAAGTTATTAAAATTATTTTTATATATTTATGAACAAAACCATATTTCGATAAAATAAAACTTAAACTTTATTTATATTTTTAGCTATTGATTTCAGGGTCCGAAGTATTTACATTTTTCGTAACGCTCCAATTTTAGCCAGAGATACACCAACCACAGATGGTATTCACATAAAAAATTATCAATTTTTAAATTTACCAACAAATTAAAGTATATTCAAAATGCAATGATTATTGAAACATGATGTGTGGGGGAGGGATCTTTTCTACTCACTTTCAATACCTTTACAGTTACTTCTTTAAAAGCAACGTCACAAGAAAAGTAGCTATCACAGGTAACACCGTTACTTTTACTCAATTACTACACAACCCTGTATACGAAGGCCTTGAAACTGACATGTTTTTCATCTTACCATTCTTCGCAGCAATCCGCAGCTAAAAATTAAACCTTTTGTCCGAAGGATTTAAAACTGCACATAGCAGATGACTGTAATCATTACTTGTGTCACTTTTTACATCCTTTGCCCACCTAAGATCCTAACGTCTGAACACACCCTGAATCGCAACACCCCTTTGACGCTCTCAACACTGATTACTACCTGCATGGCCACAAAAGTTCACCTTAGAAGAAATGGGCAAAATGAATTCGGGGTTCCCCCTTCCCTATTTCTAATACTTAATTCCAGTGCAACCGTTAATTTCAAGCTTTTTACTGCTCGGTTGCTAATCTTGGTTGTTGAATTCGCTGATGGGAGAAGATATTCTGAGACGTGAGAAGATGATAGGTTTTGTGTGTCCAAAATATTCTTCTTAATTGGATTGATTTTCAGTGGTGCAGTTAGTGACTGTATTCGCAGAGGTCTTCTTCTTTGTATGTGACTGAGGCACAGTTGGGAATAATTTAATTTAATTAATAATTACCGATTGGGATTAAAATGTAATTTTAATGTGCTGATTTTAGGATTTTTGTCAGCTCGATTGATTAATTCGTTGATGCGTGATATTTCGAGACGTGAGAAGATGATAGGCTTTGTGTATCCAAAATGTTCTTAATTGGATTGATTTTCAGTGGTGCAGTTAGTTACTGTATTCGCAGAGGTCTTCTTTGTATGTGATTGCTGCACAGTTGGGAATAATTTAATCTAATTAATAATTACCAATTGTGATTAAAATGTAATTGTTAATGTGCTGATTTTCGGAATTTTTTTTTCAGCTCGATTGATAAATTCGCCGATGGACGAAGATATTCCGAGACATGAGAAGTTGATAAATTTTGTGTGTCCAGAATGTTTTCCTTAAGTTAATGGGATCGATTTTTGGTGGTGCAGCTCGTGGAAGGCTTCTCAATAGTTTTGTTGTGATTGCCGCACAGTTGAGGATGATTTAAGCAAATTAATAATTTTCTATTTCGATTAAAATTTAGCTGTCAATGTGTTAAATTTAAGATATTTGCTAATCCATATTGAAGAATTAGTTTGAAAAAGTTATGTCAATGAACCATAGTTTAAGAAAATGGAATTTCAAAAATATTTTAAATGTAAGAATGGGGTGGGGTCTTATTCAGTGATAAAATCCGTTTTCAAAGTAAAGAGCAATCCTTACATTAATGGAAAAGCCTCTAAAGTCTTTAATCTGAAAAAAAGTTATATACCTTGGCATATCCTCAAACTAGTACATACCAAAGAGAGCTACTAACAATCGTCCACAAAATTAATGATCTAAAGGGAATTGCCGTTTACATCCCTGACGTTTTGACAGACACTAAACTTCACACAACAGACCGAAATATATCAGATGAATTTGTTCATCTTGAATTTTATCATCCAATTGACACATTTTTTGTAAACATTTTCTGGCTTTGTGCTTTATTAAATTTTACATACATCTTAAACTCATTCAATACTTGTTTCAATTATACCCAGAATTTATAAGAAAAATTACCTTAAACCAAAGTTTAAATGTGAGAAAAGGTCACGTGACAAAATATATGAAGTAATTAATAGTTTGAAATTTCATAAGTAAATGTTATAAATGATTTTTTTCTGTTTAAAAATTATTATTATTAAACATTAAGGTGGTTTTCACTGTAAAATTATAAGTAATGTAAAATCGAATCGTGTTTGTGCTTCCATTAAACTAAATAATATATGACATGACTCATTTTTGCATTTAGCTATTCAATTAAGATCGTTATAATTTAACGCATGCTTGTTCATCCATAATGTTTTTTTAATTGCACACAGTTACTTATTTTCATCTGGATATTTATGCAAAAACGAGCTTAGAACCCCGTCACTTTAGCCACTATCGAAATTGAACCGGACTTAACAACTTTCATCATGGACGAATTACTTTTTTGATTGCGTACCGTTACTTATTTTTATATAGATACTCATGCAAAAACAAGTGTTGAAACTTCGTCACTTTAACCACTGGGGAAATTAAATCGGACTTAACAAGTATCATCCTCGAATTACTTTTTTGATTGCGTATATTTTCATCTGAATACTCGTGCAAAAACTAGTTGTTGTTGAGACCCAGACCGTCCGACCTACCAGAAAGGTGTAAGGTAACCGTTTGAACGGACCGGGAAGTGCCACCCAATTTAGACTGGAACCCAGTGGGGGAGGCATCCACAGGGACTGTACCCTCCTTCCTCTACCACCAACCTCTCGGAAGGACTTACGGGCCCACATGTTTAACATGATCTTACTCCGCATGAACACGGCGGCAGTTGTGGCAGCGTTCAAATCCAGCTCGCAAACCACCGGGCTACCGCGCCCGAAATGTGCCAACAGCAAGCGGTATTCCCAGGTGGTCACCCACCTAAGTACTAATCGCACCCGATGCTGCTTGACTTCAGTGATCTAACGAGAACCGGTGTTTTCAGCACGGTAGGGCCGTTGGCCTTCAATAAATTCTGTAGAATTTTTTTACAGCACTCAAATGCGGAATTTTCACAAATTTTCTAACAACAAATCTCTGATCACGTTGAGTTAACTTTGCCGGACGACCTTTTCTTACCTTATTTTCGATCCGATTTTCTTCTTTAAAGTGTTTCATTACATACTGCACCTTAGAATGGGAAAAATTTACTAATTTAGCAATATTACGAACTGATTTACCACTACTATGATGAAAAATAATCAATTGTCTAATGCTGTTCGTTATTTCCTTACGACTACGAGTCATTTTTAACACTTTACAAACAACATAGTTGAAAAGTGTCTGTGACTTTGTTCATTCTGTCTGTCAGTCTGTCTACCCGTTAGCAGGATACCTGCCGTAAAAATGATTATCAAAATAAAATTTTAGTATGTTGTTGTAATTTTAGTATGTATGCACGCGGTGTTCCAAGGTGGTCACCCACCCAAGTACTAACCGCGCCCGATGCTGCCTAACTTCGGTGATCTAACAAGAACTGGCGTTTTCAGCACGGTTGGGCCGTTGGCATATGCAAAAACTAGTGTTGAAACTTCGTCACTTTATCCACTATTGAAATCGAACCGGACGTGACAGGTATCAATTATCGTTATCACCGAATTAGACTTTTTGATTTGTACATTAATATTTCGTAAAAAGTATTATAAGTGGATCATAAACTATCCCCAAAACAACCGGGTTTATGTTCCGCACATTAGTTATATCCCAGACGTAGTTTTTCAGAAATACCCAATTATACATCATATTTACCTGCTTTCAATGGCTGAATGAATTTATAAGCTGCTTCAGGCAACCCAATAATATACAGATTCTTCACCCAACAGTAAACAAGACCAATAATTACTAAGTAACTACTACATAAAAATACACTTAAACATTCGAAAAAAAACCCCAAAACACCCAACTTACGACTCATAGAATGTTCTTTATTCTAAAAGCGGCGTCATTTTTCGCCATTTTTTTTAATAGCCTGTATTAAAGCGCGACTGCTATTCCCCATTACTTTTAACTACCTATTCGCAGCATTGCATTAACGTTATTTAGCGCCTTCTTATTCGAGGCGATAATGGCGTGTTCCACTAATAACACCAAAGAGTGGCAGATTTATGTAAGGATATATATCTGGGCAGTATGTCATGACGTCGATTTATATTGTCTGGAGGTACAGTGACGTCTTATTCAATATAGTTGTGTTAATTGCGAATGCCCAAAATGAACACGTGCAGCTAAGGTGTAAAGTGTTTCTCATTGTTTAACGAATCACGTCTGCATGCGTAGCTTTTGCGGTTCTAAATTTTATTTCTCTGTGATTCATAATGTATAATAACTGTTATTTATTCATGTGACTTACGTATATATCTTTCAGTGCTGGGATGTTATGGATACGTTCTGGAAGTTATTATTGAGTTTTCTATATTATCATAAATGTGCCTCTAGAGTATAGTATATGCAAGTGTATTGCTGTATATTAAACATTCCAAGTCCATACGACGCTTTAAATACTCACATATAAATATTTGAAAGTTAATGAAAACATTTTATAGTATTTGTAGGACGAGTTTTGTAGAATGTCTATAATAGTAGAATGAGGCGAAAATCGGTTTTGATTTTTTTATTTGTCTAAAATCGTAATAGCTGTTACAAAAAAAATGCAAAAAAGTCCTCAAAAGGATTTTGATCGAAAACGATACCGTTAGATGACGCATAGTCCTTAAAATTAAAGCATGCACAGAACGAGTCCCCAATCGCCCAGGGCACGAATGACATCGAACTCAAATAAATAATTGAAACTGGCCTCAAAATGGGCATTGCCAAAGTTTCAAACTAATATGTCTAAATTGAAGATAAGGTAATTTCTTCTTCAAAATTCACTGCCGATGAGCCACCTGAAGATGAAGCTGAAGAGGGGTGAAACTGTACAGAAAAATGTAATTAACCAATAAATAGCTATTGTAAATATAGGCATTGAAAAAAACTTTTATCTTTTATTTTCATAAAAGCATTTATTATTCATGGACTGGGCTAGATGTGCTGTGCTCATATTGTCGCATCGTAGATGACTTTCTAAGAAACCACTACACGTTGCAGTGAAGATTGACATTAGAAAAACTATGAAAACTTAGCACATGCTATGAGAACAACGAAAACATTTCATACTTGTAATATCGTCCGAGTTAAAGATAGCATTTACATTTGCAAAATAAGGAAAAACTCAAGCAACGTAATTAAGGTCAAATTAATCATACAAAGCAATATGCATTTGCTTCGAGGATACGTTGTATCATCATCTTCAGTGCAAGATCAACACATAAATTCTTAGTCAAAAAAACTAAATAAACTCGAAAGGAAAAACAGAAGGAAATATGTGTACTCAAATCATGGATTAACAGTCCACTTGAGAGAGCCAATCAGAGAGCAGAATTCGAGTTTTCGTCGAAAAAGCACTTTTCAAGCATCCCAGAACTCGCATCGAACGGTTTTGAAGTATTGTGTGTATGTGTCCATCCTTGAATCTGTGGATGCGATATTTCACGAACGAATGGAGCATTTTGAAAGAAATTCGTTGAATTTTTTAATTTGAAATCAGAAATACTAGAACCCCTATTGATTTTAAATGCAATTGAATGTTCGAAAGACCTCCCCCCTCCAAATTTTCGAATGAAATTTTGAAAAATCATTAAAAATTCATAACCTTCAATAATGTTATGCTAATAAACAATGTAATTTTTGATTAGAAAGCAAATAATACAGTCTTTAGAACGTTAGCATGAACCGTCCTCTATATATTGCACATTTTTCAAATACATTTATCAAAAAATTCACATAAAATTAAAAATGCATTAAGTATTATGAAATATGTTCACTTTTCATAAGTAATATGTGATAAATTTGTTAACACCATTCTCGTAGATCTCGTTCGTTCCATTCACGAGAGAAGGTACTTTGAGTAATAGTTTTGCATTTTTTGACGTCTAACAAATTCGCCAATAGTCATTAATATATAAGAAAAGCTTTTCTCTCCGTTTTTCTGTAACGCTTGGCGATACAACTGGCGAACTTGGTCGTCAATTTATTGAAATATCGTCAACTTGAAAATATTTTACCTCCAGATTGACGAAAATAGGGTCAAGGTATATATATATATATATATATATATATATATATATATATATATATATATATATCCCTCCGTTACTCTCTTTCGGCTAGAATCTTTAACTTGCAGACTCTCAAGATCGATATTTGGAACGCAAATGGTTTGCGTCCATATATCGATGAGGTGCGTGATTTTGTTATTAATAACGACTTTGACATTTTTTGTATTAGTGAAACCCATCTCCCACCTGGCAATACCCTAAAGATTGGTAACTTTTCGGCATACTTTTCTTACAGCGCATCGAACCCTACTTGAAGAAAACTGAGGGGGGAGGGGGACTGCTCTGTACGTCAAAAACATTATTTCCCACCATAGCATTCATATTCCGTCTTTTCCCACTTGGAAGCAACTGCGGTCAAAATTAATATTCCAAATTTAGTCCCATTTTTCATGGCTTCAGTTTACATATCTCCTAAAATACTTCCCCGTTCTCCACGGGTAAACTGGAAGCATTTATTAAACTTAATAGTAATATGATCGTTGCTAGTGACCTAAATTCTCGCCATACCTCATGGGACAATTCTTTGAATAGGTATGGTCTAAATCGACTGTCACAGCGCGCCAACCTTAGTATTGTAGCTCCACAAACCTCACCTCACTTTTCCACAGTCCAGTCCCATAGTATTCTTGACTTGGCCATTTTCAGGCAAATTCCATATAAATATGTGATCAGAACTATGACCGAACATGACTCTGATCACTTACCTGTGGAATTGACCCTTAACTTTCAAAAAATTTCTTTAGACCAACCTGTGGAGTTACGTACAAATTGGAATAACTTGCGTTATTCACTTATTCATACTAGTGTCCCACCTCTCAAAATTACCAGCACGGACGATATTGATAATAACATTCAAAAAATGACTCATTTGCTACTTGAGGCAACAGCTGCTGCCTCAACTCCTAAAACCACCCCTCCTAGTTATCACTTGCTCCCGAGTGATATCAAGGTCAAAATTAAGCAGCGTAACCGTCTACGGAAGGGTTGGCAGAGCAGTAGAAATCCGGCTTATAGCGCACAATACCGTAGATTAAGTAACGAGATCAAGGCTCTCATTGGTGCACATAACCAGCAACGCTGGAAAACACACATAGAGGATCTCAACACTGTTGATAGCAGTCTCTGGCGAAAAGCTCAACAATTGCAAAATAGTCAAAATTAAGCACACATACACAACAGTAGGTCTTTATTTTACTTCCTATAAGACGTACAAAAAATTTTTCAAAAAAGGGGCCAGAGCGCTTTCGAGCATAAGTACGCTCTTCATCAGTGACTACATGGAAATAAAATTTGAATCCTTCATATATAGACCAGATATAGCGACAAAATTTGCATAATTTTTTTTAATTAAAAAATAATAGAGCACATATTCCACCCATTAACGGCCGACACGGACTCGCCCAGACTGAGGAGGGAAAAGCTAATGCTATTGCAGACAGCTTGGAACTCCAATTCTCTCCACACTCGGATCCTAACTTCAGCCACCTTTACCCACAATATGAAACTGAAACACGGCTGACCAATACAACTGCATTATATGCTCAAACTCAAAATGACCTCCAACGAACAACACTGGCTGAAGTCTTATCTATTATCCACAAACTCAAAATTAAGAAATCTCCTGGTATTGATCGGATTAACAACCGTATCATTAAAAACCTTCCCCTTTCCTATGTCTGCTGGATCGCCGCTCTAGTAAATAGAATGCTAGAGCACCGCTACTTTCCCCAAAGCTGGAAAACTGCCACTGTGATCTCTACATCACACACAGCCTTGAGCGCTGGCTCGTACAATGGAAAATCAAAATTAACGCTTCTAAGTCTAACGTTGTTCTTTTTAAACCTCACTACAGAGTAATCTCACATAACTTTCAAATCAAAATGTTTAACGAAAATATCCCTTTCAATCACGCTGTAAAGTACTTGGGCGTCACACTTGACGCACACATGACTTTCAGCACCCATATTTATTTAAAAGCCCAATCTTCCAACAAAATTATTACTTCCCTTCATCCCATGCTCTGTAGGAGGTCACCCCTTTCCCTGGAGAACAAGCTTCTCCTTTACAAACAAATCATCACACCTATGATTTTGTATGCATGTCCTATTTGGGGAGCTGCTGAAAATCACATATTGGGAAACTGCAAGTTATCCAAAATAAAATCTTACGTATGATAACCAATTCTCCTTGGTTTATCCGAAACGAGGTCATACATCATGATCTTAAAGTCTCTGGCATTGAAGAGCATGTTAGATTAATCACCCAAAATTTCTGCATTAAAAACTTTGAAAAACCTTGCATGGCAGATATTGATCTCAATTATAATCTCAAACCTGTTAACAGGAAACACAGACCCAGACACATCATCTCTAAACCTAGAAGAACCTACGAGCCGATAGCCAAAAGAGCTCGGCTGCCTGATTTGTCTGCATCGGTTTAACTCCTAATTTTTGATCTTGTATGATAATGTTGCTTTCAACATCATCATCTCTCTCCTTGACCTCGTGACCACTAAATTGAAATTGACTACGTTGAGTGCCGCGTTTTTTCACACTTGGAACCCATCTTCTTTGACAGAGCTTGAATTACTCTCAATAAACTCTCCTTTACAAATTTCTCTTTTTATCTACCTCACAACATTGGTGATCCATCCTCCGAGGTATTTTTTGACTGCAGCCTAAGCCATCTTGACTGCAAACCTTTCAAGCAGCATCCATCCAGAAGGAATGCATCACATCGATTTTTATTACAAAAACTATTCGATGAACTTCTATTTCCGATGTGGGGATACGTGAGTTTTCTCACAGGTGCCCCGAAACGAAAAAGCCTTGGAACCTTGGAACATCCGTTACTTCATTTGTGTCCATTTAGTCATTTTGACTTCGGGTTTGTGTGTCTACTCAAGGAGAAGGTGTAACATATCTTCGGAACAGCTACATGCTGCTTTATTTTATTAATTTGTGCTTAATTACGTTGTTCGAATTTTTCCTTATCATTTGCACAAAATGTTTTTCTTATTAATTTAATTCATCACGTCTCAATATTTGCCGTTGTAACCACTAAACTACATAATTTCCGACCTATTTAGCTTAAAATGTTAGAACGCATTTGACTAACCTAACGAATGTATGTTTACCGTTGAGGATTATTATTTTGTTATAGAAAAGACATTGTTAGCCGCCAATTTTAAATTCACAATACACAAGTAAAAAACCAATGCACTCAAAACTGGTAAAATTTTCTTTATTGTAAAGTAACAGTTAGGAAAAATTAGTTGTTTTCTGTTAGGAAACCCAAAGCTCAGAAACAAGAATCCTCTTAACAAAAAAAAACTTCTTACAAACGCAAATACAGACATTCTATCCATTATAGTCTTTCTGCATACGGCAAGGTCCACCTGTTTGCGCTTTGGCCTTGAGGTTATTCAATTCCAGGTTCAAATTCCAAGTACGGATGGGGAACATTAAATATGCATAAGTGACTGTTAATCATGCCATTGAAGGTATGACTATACTGAAAAGTTATAATAAGCGCAAAACCTGTCTATGGGAACTATTATCTGAAGCAGGACCACAATTCTATACTCGTAGTGATTCGGGACACTTTATCTCTCTCTTAAAGTTGAGTAAAAAAACACTATAAAACCAAAATAAAGCAATGCAGTCCAACCAGAGAGAGTCAAGCCATGGAAGCATCACGTATTTATTTAGAGCCAGAAACCCCACCTTTAAGCGCTGCTCCAGGATTTTTGTTGTGCATGACAGCTAGGTCTTCAATCCTTGGGGACCTAGGCCCCCAAGGCTTGGCCTCTCCTTTTGAACAATGAAGTATTCCATTAAGATAATAAGTAGAAATATCTCAAAGTAGTCAAAATAATTGCTCCTTAAAAAAATAACTTTGTTGCAAATTGATCTTACCTTGGAGGAGATTGATATTGCTATGCCCAATTAATAATTTTACAAGGATCTGAAGGATGCAAACAGACTGGATGGAATCCAATGCTCCGAGGAATATCAATGGTAGGAACCCTATCTAATGATGCTTACTACATGAGGAGGATTTTGCTCATTTGACTAATGTTCACCCCATGATCATAGAATTTCAATTGTGAATATATTAACTTGATGATTGCGGAAGAACAAGCGGTTTAAATAATTGTATATCTTATTTTAGTTTATCTTTTCAACGGAATTTGCTTCCTTGTTGAGCGTGCTCTCAATCTCTTTCTAGTAATTTTTTTGAAGGAAAGCAAATAATTTTGAAGTTATAGCAATGTAGCAATATACACTCGTGTCCAAAAGTTAAGCATAATTCGTAAAATGCGAGAAATTCGGAGTTAATATGGATACAATGGTTCACAATCAGTCGTAGAGAATCGTGCGACGAAGGTAAATCATTTTGCATATGCAAAACAGTTCAGTCGACGTTGACGTGCCCAAAGCACCGGCGCACGTCGGAACGAGTATAAAACGGCTTCGAGCGGCATGACCAGTTGAGGCAGAATTTCGCAATTGCTCTGGTACGGAAAGTTGTTAACAATAAAAAAGAACGGAAGACGCCACAAAGATGCCAACTGGACATGTTTTTGAAGGGATGAATTTTTGGAATGCTGGAATCCCGTCGATCCCAAACCGAAGCGTCTCGAATTCTGAATGTGCCTCAGTGTGTGATCTCCAAACTGTGGCAGAGGTTCCAAACTACTGGAGATGTTACCCGACGACCAGTACCAAGTTGGCCAAGGGTAACAATCTCTCGGCAAGACCGATATTTGGTGATAACTGCGGGACGTCAGTGAAACCTTTCTGCCAGACAACTGGGTTCAGTCCTGACAGCCGCCACAGGAGTCACTGTTTCGAGGCAAACTGTTTACAGGAGACTCAGACACGTTGGTCTCTATGCCAGACGATCACCAGTTTTCATCCCCCTGACGTCTGCACAGAAACGCGCGCGTTTACAGTAGAGTTTGGAACATCGGCAGTGGAGTGGACCACAGTGGGACAATGTCACGTCCAGTGACGAGTCCAGGTTTAGCCTGAAAACTGATTCTCGTATTACCACGATCTGAATATAACGTGGAACGCGTTTTCAACCTAAAAACATCACGAAAAGACATCGTTTTCCATTTGGGGCAGTCATGGTCTGGGCAGACATCGTGATGGACGGCCCCAGAGACCTCCACACCTTTGACACGGGGTCGATTACCGGTCATAAATACAGAGACGAAATCCTTGAGCCTACCGTTCGATTGTTTCGAGGTTCTGTTAGTCCTGATTTCATATTCATGGATGATAACGCGTCTCCTAACCGCGCGGCTTTGGCCGACGACTTCCTTCAAACTGAAGATATCCAGCGCATGCAGTACCCTGCCAACTCTCCTGATCTGAATTCAATAAAACATGTTTGGGATATGCTCGGGAGACATCTTGCAGCCCTCCGCTACCCACCAAGCTCCATTACGGGATTGAAAACTACTCTCCGTCAGGTTTGGAACTCTTTGATCACACAACTCATCCAAACCCTCATCGAAAGTATGGGAAATCATTGTGCAGCATGCGTGGCTACCCGAGGTTCCCACACACCGTACTAAACTGCAACATCGCATTGTTTTAATCATTCTGTTTCCCTGAGGTTGACACTCGTGTTGTGACCCTTTTTCTTCCAACCCTTTTCTTTGGAAAATAAAAGTCGTTATTATCTTATTTTCGCATTGTTTACTTCTTTTATAACCCTATTACACCCCCATACCGCGTTTCCTTCCATTCCGATGTAGATTTCCTGAAATTTTCACATAAACAACAACTATGCTTAACTTTTAGACATGAATGTATTAGCGAACATTCTTTTTCCCAGTATTTTATTCTCCAAAATTTATAAAGAAAGTTTAAAATTTGCATTGTCTACAAAATGAATTTCGAAACTAACTCATAGGGACTTGAAATAGCTCGCCCATATTATATTTGGAAATTTTATGACAAACTTAACAGATGACTCCAAAAAGTACACGGAAGATAAGCAATGGATTTCAGAAACCTAATGCTAAGCCTATTAACAACCCCCCCCCCCTTCACCTAACGGCATAACACTCGTAGACGACATTTCCCTAATCTCCAATGGAAGATATAGCCGTCTGATTCTCAATCACTGCTTAAGAGAAAATCGTTCCAATCCCATAGATTGTAGATTCCACGTTAAAAGGTCGGATTTAATGAGTTGATTAACGCGTGCAAAGCATAGCGCCTGCTTTTCTTTTTCTCGTTTATTTGCTTTAAAAATGGTTATTATATTTAGTGACCACTAGCTACCAACACCGTATCTAGTATGACATTAACTGCTAATGGCATTTTGAAGTGGGTTTTGAACGTGGATATAAGTTGTAATTTTAGCCAATAAAGTCACCAAAACCGACAAGCATCGTGTGATATTAATTCAATGCTACTAACATTGTGGTATGGATTTTGGCCATGGTTATAAATGAGTGGAAAATATGTCCCTCTTTTCAAAAAATTTCAAAAGTAACTTTATTATTATGATCATACTAACAGTGCATTATTAGAAGTACAAAACAGTGTACTTGCACACATTTCAATCATTATGGTGTTGCGGAAGCCATAAAGTCTGTCATTTTAAGTCGTTTACGTGAAGTTTTTTTGTTCATAATTTCCTTTTTCTTTTGAAGGCTAATTGGATTAATCTTAATAACAAAATAGTACCCTTCAAACCAACGCATCTGCAGTATAACTGAGGACGTGTAGTCAGTCGGTGTTCACTGTATAAGGAAACAAATGTATCAGAAAACAAAAATAAATTACATACTCAACATATTAAAGAAAAAACGCTGCTAAAGTTTCTGCGATTTACCTAACAAGTCCTTTGGCATTAAATGCAAAATCTTGTCTTTGTAGCCGTCGCACATATCAATTGAAAACAGTTTTCCTCGCAGTTTGCACTTATATTCGTTGAGTAAAGTGATATTGCAAACATCGTGGCATTTAAAAGCTTTGTGACATCACAAAAGTGACCTGACCCAACTGAAGACACGTTGAAATCTCCCACACGTGCTTCAAACCTTCGTAGCAAGGTTTGAACTTCGCTTGAATCTTTCGAATTGCTACTGATCTCTTTCTAACCTCGTAAAGGTATCAGAATGAACACACGGATATCTTTAGACAAAAACAACAAGTTTATTCTTAAACTGTAGAAATCATAAAATAAACTCCATTAGCAAATAATAAATCAGAATGTACATGGTCCACCCTTTCTACCATAGTCTGTACCCACACACGCCACGCTCCACGTACCAACTGGTATCATCTCCCATCCTCTGGTGCCTCGCACCTCGCATCTTTATAACCTGGTTACCAACTCCACCTACCATCTGCATTCTGCGCGGCTGCTATTTAAATTTATACTCTTCTTTCTTCTGGGAAGACACTACTTGAAAAATAAGAAGTCGAGAATAGAAATTGTTAATCCTTACAACCTCTATACGTATTACTTCCACAATGTATTACTTCCTTAAATCTTCCACAATGCGGATGGAAAAGACGTAGTGAAATTCATAGTTCTAGCATGATTTGCTTTTAAAGTGAACAAGATTTTTATCACGTTAAGCGTCAAGTCTACTTTGTTTCCTTTCCGTTACCGCCGCAATCTGCCGACCAGCCTTTGAACTCGTACTAAATACCTCAGTTCTAAATGCTCTAAGTTTATTAAAAATTTAACCAAAAAGAATATATGTATCACAGAATTTCGAAAGAAATTAGTCATCTATCTCTTAAACTGTCGGGATGAGGAAATTCCACGTAGCAATATTGTAAATGCATCTCAAATAAGTCGTCACAAATTACAACAAAACACTGGAAGAGCATCGAACGTTCGAAAATATTGTAAAAAAATCTGATGTAGGCAACGCATGACTTTCCTTATATAATGCAATAAATTTACTACTTTTACAGTTAAAAAAAAGGTTATTCTTATAGTAGATACTTATATTCTTTCCAAGATATTGAATTTTCTTCAATGAGTCGTCATTTTCATTGATTTAACGTCGTTTTTATCCATTTGGCGAGATTTTCGTTAATTTGGTAACATATGAAAAAGTCGCCAAGTTGGCGACATTCCGACAAATTTGTCGCCAAAATCTCGCCAAGCGTTATGGACGAAGAAATAAGTTATTCTTACAGCAGATAAATGACTATAGGCGTTCAAATACAAAAGTATTACTCAAACTATCTTTCTTCATGAATGGAACGAGCTAGATCCACGAGAATGATGTCGCCAAATTTATCGCATCCTATTACATATGAAAAGTGAACATGTTTCTCAATAGGAAATATTTTCTTTTTATTTTATATGACTTTTTGATAATTTTTTTAAAAATGCGCAATACCTCGAGAACGGTTCATATTAGCATTCTAAAATTTATGTCAATCGTTTTCTAATGAAAAATTACATAAGAAATGTCTATTTGCGTAACTTTATTAGCGGTTTTGATTTTTTGACGAATTTTTCAAAATTTCATTCGAAAATTTAGGGGGGTTCTGAACATTCGATTGCACATAAAAACAATGAGCTTCCAGTGTTTACGGATTGTGATTTTTGTACCAAATTTCGTTCAAATCGGTCCATTCGTTCGTTAGTTATCGTCTCCACAGACTCACTGACACACACACACACACATACTTTCACACACACACACACACACACACGCACACACAGACATCACTTCAAAAATGTTTGATTCGTGATCAGAGATGCTTGAAACGTGCTCTCCCGTCGAAAACTCGAATTCGAATTTTCGACCCCGTCACAATACTTTCCTTATACATTATGTATATAAGGAAAGTAAAAATGCTACGAAGATAATGCAGCACGATTCAGAAGAGAAATTGACATATAGTTGACAAAACAAGTAACAACATTCTGTGAAACCTGCACAAGACAACCATTTATGTGTATCCAGTGTTTCAACAATAACCATTAAAATAATTTTTCTGGTAACATGTAATATTTAGATACATGTTTTTTATAATTTTCAAACTATTTAATTTTAGGATTATATATTTTTTTAATTATATGTCGGCGCTTAACGTGTTAAGCAGCGACATATAAGTTGTTTCACCCCGGATACCCACACTTGGTCGAGGCGGGTTCTAATAAATTAATTAATTATCAAAGGGTACATGAAGTCTACGAACTCTCGGATTCTAAAGGGCATGAAACAATAATTTTAACCATAATTAAATTATTAAAAAGATATATAATGATGCCAAGATGAATGGGACTCCCGAATATGGTGGAAGCCCACCGAAGCCCCTCTTTTCGTCCCGTACAAATGTATATCATTCCTCTTGCCAGTATATACAAATATCACCCCTTGTCAGTTCCGATCGTCAAACTTGTCAGTACATATGTCCGTCACACCTGTCAGTACACCTGCCCATCATACCACCAATACAATTCATTACTGAATCAATCGTTAAAATCGTTATTATTGAATAATACACAAGTAGAACAAAAGATACTTTAATGTGGAATAATATATCTGCAACAAGTTGTTACCCCAAACAGAGATACTGAACGGCTCGTTCGATATGAGGATAAGATCCTACGACAATTGTTCTGGTACTTTTGCTTAAGGGGACGGTGGACGTTTAAATTTTTTTTATTTATTTATTGACTTAGAAACGTGAAAATTTATATAAATATTCCTCTTAACATTACTATATAAATACCATTAAATTTTGTTTTCAATTTTGTTATAATTTTGTTTTGTTTTTTAATTTAATTTTTTTAACGAAAATTTTAAAATGCTTCTTTGCGTGCCATTTGTTCACATTTTTTATTCATTTTACATTATGATCACTCAAAAACACATTATGAACAAATTTGAGTATTCATTTTTAAATCCCTTAGAAAGTTAATTTTTTAAAAATATTTTTCTGCATTAAAACTTAATTTTCAGCATTTAATTGGCTTCTTATTCACTTATAATTACCTTAATGAAGTCCAATTATAAAATGCATACCCAGTTTCATTAAAAAGTATGAGAGGCGTCTTCTTGCCAAATTTCATGCATCTCAGACAAAAATTAAGACGCATGGAGCATTTTAAAAATGTAAAACCTTTGAAAATTCCGTTTCGAAAAAAATGCATTCAACTTTTGCTTACGGGTGGGACAGCTTCCATCCCAAACGAAGAACCTCCGAAAAAGACAGGTATTTGACATACCGTATCCCAAACAGTTCGACCCCCTTTGAAGGCATTAGGGTCTATGGAAATCGCCGACAGAAGCATTGCACCTGCTGCAGCAATATGAAAGATTAATCATGCTTTATGCATGATTAATATTTCATATTCCTGCTGCAGCAGGTGCAATGTTTCTGTCAGCGATTTCCATGGACGCCAATGCCTGCAAAGGGGGTCGAACTGTTTGGGATAGGGTATGTCAAATACCTGTCTTTTTGGGAGGTTCTTCGTTTGGGATGGACGCTGTCCCATCCGTAAGCAAATGTTAAATATGTAAAATAATGTTATATATTAAACCTTTTTTAGTCGATTTTTGCTCATTTCAACGTCCACCGTTCCCTTAAAATCATATCTGGCAGAGAATATTTTGAGAAAAGTAATATGTGCACACAAGCTTCTAGCATGACTTCGTGGTATAGTGTAGGCTTCCTATGTTCGCGTGCTTAACCTTCTGTTCTGCATTGAATTCAAAATGTTTATTTGTTTCAAATGCGTTCCATACCGGATAATTGCGTACGTCTATTAACCGCTAGTTATCTGATTCCTGGCAATATCATATGCCTAAGCAGCATGTGTGATTGCATTCATATGAAGATAATCCATTTATTCATAGTCCACTACGAGAAGCCAGCAGATCAACGAAATGTCTGCACCAAAAGAATCATAATGTATAGATAAATATTCTTCATATGTTGGCTTTTATAGATAACAAATGTTTGCTCTGAAAAAATCAGCTGTTTATTCTTATAGATAACTACCAGCGATTACCCGACGTTGCTCGGGATTTACAATGTAAAACTATGATAAAAATTGCACAAAAACATATAGGGCCGATTGTAATATATTACGGCTGAATGTTTCGTATTTTAGAGATGTTTAAATAAAATTAAAGTTGGAAAGTGCTTCATAATCGATGCTTTATGCATGAACCATGGTGATAGTTTCCATTTAAATTCATATCTCAAACCTGCGATTTTCAAAAGTGTCTATAATACGTTCAATAAACTCCCACAAAACTCAGAGATTTAATTGACTTTCACGTTCTAAACCAACAATGTCTAGCCTTTTCCGTTGTGAATCATGGGGTTAGAGAGTAGAACTCCTAGGAAAAAGTGTCGTTTTTCACTAATATCTCGAGATTCACTGGTCGTAGAAACTCGAAACATAGCCTATGTTTTAAGTGGGGTGATTTTAAGATTACCAAGACAAATTTCATGAAATTCGGTTCAGCCATTCTCCAGTTATGGTGGATGATACATACATACACACTTTTCTTCTTTATATATATAGATGGCCACGAGAGTAACACCCTACGTGGTAGAATGCGCAAAAACATAAGGACAAAAGGGCATTATTTTTACCATAGCAGGCAATAGTAAATTGACGATTATGGCAAATAAAATTTAAAACTAGATCCATTAAACATAGAAATGTATCTTTGTGCTGAAAATAAGTCATTTAGAAAACTTGAGTGGCAATATCCGTTTTTCATTTCCTAAAGTGTTCTTTAAGTGATTTTAAATGAATGTACACTACCACTCAATCTTGCCGCTGTCACTAGCTAGCGTTCTATTGATGTGTACATGTATTAGAAAATTCTGCAGTGCATATGCGAGCGAGAACGGAAAGGTACATAATAAATTTTCTTTAAAAAATTCGTGTATAATTTTATTGCAAGTAAATAACGTATTTTCCGGTAAATTAAAAAATTCTACGAAAAAACATAAATGGAGATAAATACTACTAAAATTAGGAGCTAAACTAGTATAAATTTTTATTGCTTTGGAAACGTAAGAGCAAAGTTCTCAGTGTAACTTCACGTACCCATGCTCTATTGGAGATACAGCGACATTAGAAGAAATAGCTTTGCTCCAATTATAACAGTTTCCGAAACCGCTTTCAGGTGACAAAACTAACTGATGACTCCGAAAACTCCATGGGAAATAAACAATGGCTTTCAGAATACCCGAGGCAAGGCCTATTAACAATCCCCCACCTAACGACGTAATTGGCACTCGCAGACGACATTTCCCTAATGTCCAATGGAAGCTATAAGTCGTCTGATTCTCAATCACTGTCCCAGGGAAAATCGCGGCAATCCCACAGATTGCAGGTTCCACGATGAAAGGGCGGGTAGAAGAAAATGAGTTGATTAACGCGTGCACTCTGAAAAGGTGTCATTTGTGCATCGACTATCGAGAACTAAATGAGGACTCTTCTTCAATTCAACAGAGTCCTCCCAGATTCCTCGCCATCGGCAACAGTGGAAAAATATTCTATAACACGCTCTGCGTACTGTATATACTGTTCAAATTGGATGCCGTTTTCTGAATAATAGGCAGACGGCGGCTGCACGAAAAGCATGTGGCTGAAATGGAATGCCGTAGCGCAGAGATTTTGTGATTCATCTTTGCAACACTAACCTCAATGTTTAAAGATTTGTGTGTTTTCTTGACGATGCAGCTGCTAAATTTCAGGCTTTGTTAATTAATCCTTTCCCGTTCAGGATAAAATAACGCTTGTTAAAAGAAAGTTTATCTCATTTGGACTTCAAATAAATAGTCTTCGTGTGACAACGCCAAGTCTGACCCAACCACTATCGAATAGGAATATGCCTGCAAAGGTCCAGCGTGGGGTATAAAGATCAAACGTGTAGTCATATTTTCAGCCGAAACATCCATTGGAGAATAATACAATATGTCTTGCGAATTTGACGTATATAAAGGCCATATATTCCATGAAAGGCCATATATTTACTTGAAATTATTTCTATCGTACAATGTCATTAATTGAAGCAGAGGGAATCAATTTAAATGAGCAAAAATAACAACAGCCCATTCCTCGTTTGGACTTCAAGCTTGTTGGTTCTTTTGTACTGATTAAGGGGATCCAGCGTATTCTCGAAACAACTGTATGCTACATTATTGCTGTTATTTGTCCTTACATGCGGTACTCTTTTCCTTATCCTTTGCACATAGTGTAGTTTACTTATCCATTGGTTTCTTATCCATGTCTAGCGATGTTTATTATTGAAGGGAAACTGTTTATGAAAACCATCAAATCTAGTATGTCTATATTTTAAGAGTTATGATGAAACAATTTAATTTTATTTTATTTTATTCTTGTGGTAACGTTTGTGGATTGTGATTATGCATTTGTTAAAATTAGTATTTTCTCTTAAGGCAATGAGTTGTTGCAATGTTGGCAACAAATTTGGCGACGCTTTGGGAAATATTGCCAAATTGACCAAAATCCAATATATCAGAAAATTAAATTGACATTGCAATAGCTAACTTAAAAGTTTTCTCTTAACCAGTTGTCAAATATTAAACAGTCAACGAAATATTGTTCAAAAAAGTACTCTTGGGAGTTACGCTTCAGAAGTCAGTTGACTAGTCTATTTATAATGACATTGTTTGTTATCAATACTGTTGATTGCAAATACGGATATATCTATCTAATGAATTTCAAAATTGCTCTTTATAATAAAGTTATGCATTGGCAATACGTCGGAATACTGAATACTACAAAATATGTCGAAGCAGCTTATTATGGTGAATGCAGGAAAGCGTGTGATTGTATAATCACCGGAGATTCTACATAATAAGAAAACTAGTTGGTGAAAGTATGAAATTTTCATTAACTCCTCACTTTCATCGGTGACACACCGATTGTAATAGTATTTAAATTACAGAGCAGATAATTACTATTATGTGTTCTGTAAGGCAAATCCGTAAATATAGAAGAAAATACAGTGACTTCTACTTTTATCATGTAACAGAGCGCCCTATAAAAGTGCCCAATTGATCATCCATCAACTACCCGTAGCCTATGGTTTTACAACACGGTTCAGGAGATGAGATGATCAGAATGGATTTGTCGTTCAGGACAAAGCACCAGGCGCGAAACGCCTTTAATCTCCAATCTCATGGATTACTCCACAGGTATGAATGGACCCAAAGAATACCACGAAAACATTCCCCAGACCATAACGCTGCCCCACCACCTAGTATTCTTCCAGCAATGGTTGATTACTGTTTGTTCTCCGATCTTTCACGCCTTATACGACAACATCTATCTGTTCGATGAACAGAAAACGCGACTCATCGAAGAAGGCAATCTTTTGCCAATCAGCGGAGGTCCAATTCCGATACTGCTGTGCAAAAGTAAACCATTTCTGACGATGCACCTCCGTCAGCATAGGTGTTGGGACCATCCATCTGCTTCGGAGGCCAATGCACAACAGGGTTCTCTGAACTGTCATTTGAAATACACTTCCGGTAGCCCCTGCTTTATTCAGCCAGAGAGTTACTCCACTGTGGCGCAGTGATTTAGCCCTCACGAAACATCGGAGCCAACGTTCACCTCTCACATCAATGGAGCGTGATGAACCGCAGTTTCCATGTCGCTTATTCGCACTGGTGCCATTTCTCCATCAACGATACACTTTAACCGCAGCAGCACGTGAACAGTTCGCAAATTGCGCTGTTTCGGATATATTGCCACTTTTGGCCCAAAACTAGATAATCAACCCTTTTTTCAAATCTGATAACTCGCTCTTTTTAGTCATGACAGCAACGCGTGACATGTTTTCAGAATGCCAACACCCCACCTTATATACCCACCAAGCCAGCTCATGACACGTGCTTTCTTTCTTAGACTACGCGCTGTTGACATCAAAAGTAGGAAGTGGTCTCAATAATGTGACTCGACCCTGTATATGAGGTTGTGTTGTTGAAATTTCGAAAATTTTGTGAAATCTAAGTTCAACGTTACATTAAAGAGAAATGCATTTAGATTTAAAATAAGTAATTGTTTTCTGAAGTATAATTAGATGCCAAAGGGCGACAGCTTCGAAAAAGGCCGAGGCCCACAATGGGCTGTCGAGCCATTGATGATAATGATATGCCAAGAATTTTGATTTGGATGAATTTTTTTTCTATGTAATGCTTCGCTCAAGCTATTATGCCAATTTTTTTTCGCCAAGTGGCTCATAGTATAAAACGCTTAAAAAATATTTATGTTTTAAAAAGAAATTTCACATAAAAAATGTATATATATATCCCTAGAAATGAAAGCGTGTTTTTACAACGTATGCTTTATAAGATGCAAAATGTAGAAATATATTTTTTTTTCACTTTTGGACATTTTGAGCATCCTATGACCTCCTTGAGTTATTTCGTAGAAGAAAGGGTTGGGATCCATTTAATATCGCGTCCGCCAGACCGGCTCTGGATAAATGTGAACTGATAAGGTGAATTCGTGTCCACATAAAGAAAAAATCTGATGTGGGCAACACATGACTTTCCTTATATAATGAAATGAATTTACTACTTTTACAGTAAAATAAATAGGTTTTTCTTCTAGTAGATACTAATATCCTTTCCAAGATATTGACTTTTCGACAATTAGTCGTCATTTTCATTGATTATCGTCATTTTTATCCATTTGGCGAGATTTTCGTTAATTTGGCAACATTTCAAAAAGTCGCCAAGTTGGCGACATTCCGCCAATTTTGTCGCCAAAATCTCGCCAAGCGTTATGAACGAAGAAATAAGTTATTCTTACAGCAGATAAATTGGCGTTCAAATGCAAATGTATTACTCAAAGTATCTTTTTTCATGAATGGAACGAGCTAGATCCACGAGAATGATGTCACCCAATTTATCGCATGATATTATATATGAAAAGTGAACATGTTTCTCAATAGGAAATATTTTTTTTCTATTTTATTTGACTTTTTGATAGTTTTTTTTTGAAAAATGTGCAATATCTCGAGAACGGTTCATGTTAGCGTTCTAAAATTTATGTCAATCGTTTTCTAATGAAAAATTACATAAGGAATGTCTATTTACGTAACTTTATTATTGGTTTTGATTTTTTGACGATTTTTTCAAAATTTCATTCGAAAATTTAGGGGGGTTCTGAACATTCGATTGCGTATAAAAACAATAGGCTTCCAGTGTTTACAGATTGTGATTTTTGTACCAAATTTGGTTCGAATCGGTCCATTCGTTCGTCAGTTATCGTCTCCACAGACCCACTGACACACACACACACACACACACACACACACACACACACACACACACATACACACACATACTTTCACACACACACACACACACACACACAGACATCACTTCAAAAATGTTTGATTCGTGCTCAGGGATGCTTGAAACGTGCTCTCCCGTCGAAAACTCGAATTCGAATTTTCGACCCCGTCACAATACTTTCCTTATACATTATGTATATAAGGAAAGTAATAACTACGTAAATAAAATCTAAATCTCAGTCTTTAATCTATTTAATTACACGCATGTCAAATCGCATTAAAAAACTTCAACAAGTTAAGGATCTCAAACTTTAAACTGATTCGTTGAACTTCCGACAGTTTGCATTCTAATTTAGATCTATCGAATGTCTCCACTTACCTGTTAATATCAATTGCAATTTAATTAGTGTGTTCTGTTAGCTTAACGAGAACGAGAAAAATTTAGTCGGCATCAAAGTTGAGAGGCCTGAGGGCCTTCCAATCAATCCCACAATACATTGCGTGAGAATCTTCGAGGGTTTTTCTGGCGCGCTCACGCACAAGGTGATTAATTTACATATTACGGGCAAGGAATTCAGATCGGAAAATTCGATTACCTTAGAACAACATGGCGCTGAGATAAATCGCTGTGGGATGAACAACAAGCTGCTTACTCGATGTTCGAATATCAACGGGCTAATACATACAGCGAGGTGGAATAGGGAACTGACAATCTTACAAAGTGATTGGTGGATTTTGCAAGGCAAGACAAATGAGCTGGTAAAAGAGTGAAATGTTCGAAAGTCGTTAGAAACAAAGTGTATAATTAAAAATTAAGTATGAGGTGAGATTCCGTGACATTTGTTTTTTCATCTCATATTACTTTAACCATTATATTAATATACTTTAAGTTGTTATTTCAGCAGATTTTGCTTTGTTGGGTTTAACTGGGAAAGATTAATAGACGCAAGATCTCCAATATATCATTTGCAGATTGCCGGGTCTGCTTCATATACTGAAGGAGCAACAATCGCTTCGGATTAATATAGAGCAACGTTTGGCCAGCTGAAGACCATCTGTTCGATTCACCGCTGAGGCAAGAGCACCATGTCGTCTGAGCAGCTTCATCTCGCAGGTTAGATACAAAGGAGGACTTATGTCCTAATAATGCAATTTTCTCGGGACTTTATGATATATGGTAGAGATTACAATCCACAGAGAATTACGTGGAGCAGTGGGTTATTCTGTATAAAGAGATCTACAGAGGTATGAGGCTGTCGTATACATCAGAACTTGGAATTCGGTCTGAAATACGGAGGAGAATGTAGCGTTCATTTCGTGTATTAAAGGAAAGATAATATTCTTAGTAGCCTTATCTGGTCCGACGGAGTGCTTTGCAAGTTTACTCTATATACATACAAGGTTGTGTATTAAGATTGTGTGTTATAATTATTTTCGTATCGAAAACAATTTTCGGCTAAATTGAAAATCTAATAATGATTACTAAAAAACACAAACACCCTGTAGTCCTGCTCGTCGCTTCATCCGCGAACTTGGTTTATCACCAAAATTACTCAACCAACTCAAACAAAATATGTGTTAAAGATAAACTCTTGAATTTTTTTTTAATTTGTCCCTTTGCGCAGCACGCGCATGCGTAGTTTTCAATAAAACAATTTCATATTTTTATTTGATTTACTCCAAATTAAGCATAGTCATATAACTGGATAAAAGCATTTAAGGAATGGAGTTAGATTTTGTATAGCGTGAGAGTTCCATCTTAAATTTGGGGACTGAAAAAGCAAAATTGTATTTAATATGGATGTCAAAATACTAGAAATCATTTATGTAAGTTGCATATTATATTTCATTGTATTGTTTGAACTGTGCTATAGATGTAAGAGAGGCAAAAATATCATATGCAAACAACTATCAGCCAATTTAACACCGTGGTGCAAACGCTTTTAACTTTAAAAACATTAAGGTATTTTCTTTTAAATTTGAAAACAATAACATGCGAAAGAAAACGGATAAAATGGTTAACTTCCGATACAGATTACACCAATCTTTTGATACTGATTACACCAACCTTTTGATACTGATTATGCCAACCTTTTGATACTGATTACGCCAACCTTTTATTACTGATTACACCAAGTAGATCTAAATTAAGTAATATGTAATATGAATGTATAAGCAAATCCATCGGGTGAGTCTTCACATTTCAGATATTTTTTCATATTTATCAAGGTATCCCACGCTGAAATGTGTATTTACCAAGATTTATTATTTGATATTAACTTATTTATTAATCGTTCAAAAATCTGATGCAACACATCGCGTGCAGACATTAAGCATGCTACGTTTCGAAAACACAATACAACTATAACCATTGAACATCTGATATTAAAGTAATTACAGGATGCATGTCTTACAATTATACACGACCCTGGAATTCCAAAATTACCCCCCCCCTCCTTTTTGGTCCTGGACCACACTGGGGTCTCTGTAATTGACACATTTTCCACATCTAATTTGGATAGCAGGAACTGTAAAAAATCACATATAATAACACTTTTCCCTTCCTTTTATTCACGTCTTCCATTTTCCTGCAGATTAGAGGCATGTCCTCGAAGTCCTTTCACCGGGCTCCCTTCTCTCTAATTACACTCAAAACTACCTGATTAAGAGCTACCGGAATGATTTTTCAGTGCCTCAAGATGAGAACGTTGCTGGCCTTTAGTTCAGTATATGAACAGAAGGTTTTTTCTGCTAATTATAGACCCAAGCGTGCTTCTTTGGGTACATTCATTGGGAGTTTGTGTTACCTTTTCCAGTACTTAAAGCTGCAGCATCGCCACGAGGGACATGGTTTAAGTATATAATACTATGCTTAATAGAACGTATTAGCACGGCGTAAGCTGTAATGCCTTCTTAATGCAGCAATTTTGAGTTATATTAACCATGAATGGTTGAAAAGAATAAGCCTTATCAAATGCTCCTGGTCAACTGCGAGTTAAGTAGTGAACAGAATACTGTTTCTGTATTTGTATTTCGCTAAAAAGATCGAATAAATATTTTCTTTTGCATTTTTTTATAATTATTGAAGCTATATAACTGGTATAGTACATATATGTCTGTAGCCCAGCCAGATCTAACTAACTGTTACTAAATTTAAGGGGATTCCCCCCCCCGAAAGTAACAGGTTTTCAGAGCTTTGATAGCTGAAAATTGATAAATTACTTTCGAAAAATAATTTTATTCAAAAATAAAATAATGCAAATTATTATAATTTTATTGGAACAAATTCTCTAATTCTGCTTATAGCAACAATCCTTGTTAGACTGACAAGTAAATCTTAAAAAGTAAATCCTAAAATGTATGCGCATCATTCCATGTATTGAAGGAAAGATTGTTTAGTACCTAAATGAATAAATCCATGTCTGGGCAGACAGAGTCCTTTGCATATTTTCTTCATATGCATATAAGGTTGTGTATTTTCTTCACTGGAGATAGATAGATAGATAGAAATATTGTTTTCGTGTCGAAAACAATTTTCAGCTAAATTGAAAATCGAACAACTTTAAAGGTTTAATGATTGCAAAAATGCACTTTTTTTCAACGAAACTACTAAGCCTACTGAAAATGAATCAACATGGGCTAGCATATTAACGGGTGTTGATATGTTCATGGATTTTTTTTCTCAATGGCTGATATCGCCGACTAGCGAATTTTCGCGTTGGGTGTGTTTCAATTGCTCTTCACTTTCCTCATTGAGTTTCGTCCTTAGCTGTTGTTAAGGAAGCATACTATTCTTTTGGCCAGAATAAGAGGCTTATAATATCCTCGAAAAAATTGTCACCTAACTGACATTCGCCTGCTTTCTTCAAGGAAGCAGTGCTCGGTTCAGTGGCTCTCGTGCGGGGGCTCTCGTGCACTTTGACGACCCAAATTCGATTCCCAGCTCTATCCAAACTGTCACCGTGTTACTGCGTGTTTCCCAAACTCATCCGTGTGTACGGGCACGTTA
Organism: Amaurobius ferox; assembly: GCA_951213105.1. Lineage (NCBI taxonomy): Eukaryota > Metazoa > Arthropoda > Arachnida > Araneae > Amaurobiidae > Amaurobius > Amaurobius ferox. Next base: position 122,725,197 of record OX578146.1, read on the forward strand.
AATATGTGGGTCCATAAGTCCTTCCGATAGGTTGGTGGTAGGGAAAGGAGGGTACAATACCTGTGGATTCCTATTTAAATTGGGTGGCACTGCCCCGACCACCCAAACAGATACCTTACACCTTCGGGTAGATCGGATAGCCTGGATCGAGGAAGGAAGTATTGTAAGTTATTTTCTTACAAATAGCATGTTTACTTACTGTAATATATTGCATAGCCTGTTTGAAACGTCCTCAGTCCGAAAAAATGCACATTTGAATTCTAGAAAGAATATGACCGCGCACTTTAAAAAGCTTCTTATGTGCCACCATGTTAAAGGCTTTGATGACACAACTTTTTAACAAGTATTTATTGCCTTCCATTTCTTGAATGCCTGGTATCGATTTCTTCTCATTAGACCAACGTTTTTCGACACAATAGACCAGCGTTTTTCAACACATTAAACCAGAGTTTTTACTCATTAGACCAGCGTTTTTCAGAGTGTGTTCCGCGACGCGATCATTTAATGAAAATTATCTTAAAAATTAAAAAAATACGTCAATTTTTGAGTGCATTATTTGGACTGCAATGGACTTCTTTTCTCAATTTGGAGTTGCGCCATAAAATTCAATTTCAAAAGGGGTTTCGAGATCCAAAAGGTTCGAAAAACAGTGCATTAGATAATGCTCTACAACTTTATAATTAACTTATTTCATCCATCTCGCTTTGTTACCGAATTCGTGACAAACTTCTTGATTCCCCGCAAAGAAAGCTGCAATCCCTTTTATTCGAACGGGCACGATCCCTTTACTATAGATAGACGACACTCACGTAGACACTTCCTTACAAAGTTATTGTGGTGCTTCAAAATTTTCTCAGGCATACTTATATTAATTTCACGGTTAAAAAAAAGTAACACTAACATTTCTTCTTAGCATTCATATTTGAAGTGACAAAGCTGGAAACAATTTTCAGAAGCAAAACAAACAAGAGACGTTTTTTCCCCGTAAGTTAACATGAAAAATCCGACGTGGGCAGCAGATGACTTTACATACAGACTCAAACTCACTTTCTCTTTCCCCAGCTATTAAATTTGATTTAATTGCCCCCAAATAATACGGATACTTATTTGACGAATCTAATTTGCTATTTTAATGCATCTCCTTCTTCATTGGGCAATTTTACGCAATATAAAACGAAGGCAGCTCCTTTCCAAAAAGAGTTATATATATCTTTAGAACGATTTATCCTAGATAAATCGTAATAGGGTTTAGTAATAGGGTTGATCTCATTCGTCTCGTCAAAAATGACGTATGAAACAGCCATTTAATTAATACATTACAGCATATGTTATCTTCTAATTTTGATTTCGATCATTTTTGTGGGCTATTTCGCCAAAAATGACGTGTTGTATTTTTTCGAATCCTATCAAAATTTAACTACCATCTTGGTAACCCACAAGAGACTTGGCTACCCAATTTTGTGAATTTTAGTGTGAATAGTTTTTTTAGTTATTGTGGATACATACATTGTGTACACATCCGATCACACACATACACACAATCACATACACAAGCACATACACAAGCACATACACATACACAGAGCAGAGAGACGCTACATTAAAATATGTGTTTCGTGTTCCAGAGTTCTCTGAACTATTCTGTGAACTCAAGTTCCTATTTTTAACACGATTCCTATACTTTCTCCATAAATTACCATGTACTGTAGGGAAAGTAATAGCACACAATTTTCTTGTCAGAGTCCATTTTAGAAATAACTAAAAGCAGGAAAAAAAATTCCAGGAACAGAACAACATGGAGAATTGGCACGTTTTCCACAAGTCAACATAAAAAAAAACACTCCGAGGTAGAGTTAATTTCCCCTTAAAAAAGAGATTTACATCATAAGCACCAAGAATAATTGGGTCGGAGAGTACTATGTTGAGAAAAATCCTCGTTCAAACAGCTCCGAATGAGTGAGTGAGTGTCTCTATTACAATAATAGACACCATAGTCGACTCATTTGTGACGAATATGGATGATGTGATATCCCAATAAGATGAATCTCTTCATAAACCGATAACATCTTTAATGCAAGACATTCTTCTTCTTCTTCTTCTTCTTTGGCCAGAGAAGCTCACCCTACTGGCCATGAACGGGGGGAAAGTGATTGAAAAGCGAATCTCTTCCTGCGAACGCTGTTTTAAGTTTTCGGGATGGAATGACATATCATACCACTAGATAATATCTGCGTTTGAACTTTTCCTACATGCATAATATTTTAAGTATAAAGACATTATTGTGACGGGGTCGAAAATTCGAATTCGAGTTTATGACTGAGGAGCATATTTTCAGCATCCCTAAGCTTGGATCGAACTAGATGTCTGTGCATGCATGTATGTATGTATGTTTATGCATGCGTGTATGTGTGTGAAAGAGAGAGAGTTTATGGACGCGATGTCTCACGAATGGATGAAAAGTTTAGAAAATAATTTGGTACAATTAATACAATTACGGAATACTGGAATCTGATTTTAAACGCTACCAAACTTTAATATCAATATTATTAAATAGGTCTTTAAAATCAAAGGCATGGAAACCAAGAATATGTGGAAGCTTGCTAAGGTGATTAACTAAATCAAAACTATTGTCCAATATGAAATAGCCTAAATTCTTAAATTTAAGAGATTCATTAATTCTATTTAAACAGTTTAGCAAGTGCTTAATAGCTGTAGTGGTAAAGGTATTATGTCCACAAGTGACCGTTCTAAAACTGAGAGGTACTTTATGGAATTTAGGAACCATAGTAACATATGGAAATTTATAAAATATACAATTAATATTTAATTGTGTATATAATTTTAGCATTTTAGTTTTGATTTTGAGAGACTGATTATTAATGGGTTTAAAAATATGATTATTTTTTAAGTAATTCTGTAACAGAGAAGCATAATATTTTTTACAAATAATGGCATAATTAATCAACGATTTATCTACATAAGATATGATAAAGTGGTGTTGCAATTTTTTAATAGCAGATACCGAGTTTTTTAAAAGGATAACTAGGTTTCGTAAATTTAATGTTTATAACAACATTTTTAAGAGGAGTAAGGAGATCATTAAAGACTTTATGGTCAAATTTTTTAATATGATCACTGTGGACATTCATTTAAGATGCAAAGGGTTGCTGGTTTAGCCAATATAAGATAAGTTACAAATTGTACAATTGAGTTTATAAATACAATTAAATACCTTACAGAATTTTAGCGAGGTGGGATTATTAATTTGTAATGGGTCAGCAAAATATATATATATATATATATGAATCCACTTCGACTGTAAGAGATTATAATTTCGTCCGAGTAGCTCAACGGTAGAGCGTCGGCTCTACCGTTGCGGACCTCGCCAGTTCGGAGGTCCAGGGTTCAATTCCCAGTTGGGGCAGAAAGACTCTTTACAATGGCGCCCAAACAGATGAACCCTATAGGTTAGTGCAAAGACGTCGAAGGTCTGAAAGTGGCCCTACTACGACTAATACGGATTCAGTGGACTTTGGAAGATTAGGCGCCGATTTTAAATTGAGAGAATAACGACTAGGCAGGGTACTGACCTGGGTAAAAATTGTATTATCAGGAGGCTAACCTGAGCTAAAAATAGCAGGAGGTGGTCAGTCAGATCGTCAGTTGCCCACCAATCTGACATTAGAGGGTGGAGAATGCAGAGTCCACTTCTACTATAATAGCTTGCAATTTCATCCCAATAGCTCAACAGTAGAACGTCGGCTGGCCAGTTCAAAACTTGAGCAACGTATATAAGCACAAATAACATTGTGTTATTTATGCTTATATATGTTGCTCAAGTTTTCTTTATCCTTAAGATTATTTTACTTATTGATGTGTGTTTATTTGTTTAGTACATACTCAGTGTATTCTCATACCACTAATCTATGTATTGCAATGCGGTCTTAATCACATTTACACCTTTCGTATGTAAAATTATTGAGCCTTCTGACACATAACAATCTTATTTTTCCACAATCACTAAATTTATAATTATGTCATCGGCTATCTCCTGTTGCTGATTCTCATTCATCCAATCTTGAATGTCTTCTACCACAATAAATTATGAAACTAAAAGACTTTTTACTAGCTCTATGAGCAGAAGATTATCTTCATCGTTCTCTTCTTCCTCGGTTTCACTTAAAAAAATCTGATGTGAGCAGCACATGACTTTCCTTATATAATGCTATGAATTTACTACTTTTACAGTAAAAAAATAGGTTATTCTTATAGTAGATACTTATATTCTTTACAAGATATTGAATTTTCATCAATTAGTCGTCATTTTCATTGATTTAGCGTCATTTTTATCCATTAGGAGAGATTTTCGCTAATTTGGTAACATTTAAAAAAGTCGCCAAGTTGGCAACATTCCACCAAATTCATCGCCAAAATCTCGCCAAACGTTATGGACAGAGAAATAAGTTATTCTTATAGCAGATAAATAACTATTGGCGTTCAAATGCAAAAGTATTACTCAAAGTATCTTTTCTCATGAATGAAACGAGTTAGATCCATGAGAATGATGTCACACCAAATTTATGGCATGATATTACATATGAAAAGTAAACATGTTTTTCAACAGTTAATATTTTTTTTTAATTTATGGGATTTTTTGATAAATTTATTTAAAAAATGGGCAATATCTCGAGAACAGTTCATGCTAGCGTTCAAAAGTTTATGTCAATTGTTTTCTAAGAGAAAATTACATAAGAAATGTCTATTTGCGTAACTTTAAGGTTTTGATTTTTTGATGATTTTCTTCAAAATTTCATTCGAAAATTTAGGGAGGTTCTGAACATTCGATTGTGTTTAAAAACAATAGGCTTCCAGTGTTCATGGATTGTAATTTCTGTGCCAAATTTTATTCGAATCACTTCATTCGTTCGTGAGAGATCGTCTCCACAGACTCACTGACACACACACACACACACACACACACACACACACAAAGACATCACCTCAAAAATGCGCGATTCGTGATCTGGGATGCTTGAAACGTGCTCTCTCGTCGAAAACTCGAATTCGAATTTTCGGCCCCGTCACAATACTTTCATTATACATTATTGTATATAAGGAAAGTTAAAAACTTTTTAAATGTTTCATAAGAGTTGATGTCTCAACTTCATCAGAAAATAAGGAAAGAATCGGTGATAAAAAAGGCTAGCTCGGATAAAACAGAACCAACTTTCTTCACTCTTTTAACTTAGAATGCCTAAGATGTCCCCAGAACTTTCATGTCGATTTGATTACCATGTTTTGGGCCTAGGATAATTAGACCAATTTGAATCAATTTTCCAATGTAATATCTTGAGCATTTGTGAACTGGGGAAAGAAAGATTGTAATTACGTAATTGGCTGCATTATTAGAGGTATTTATTTCTACCACTTTTGATTTATTCATCCTTTATATAATCCATATATAGGAGCTGTTCTCAACCAATTGTAAGCATACCACTTATAGTAAGCGAGAACATGACTGGTGGTACGTGGATAATTTGTGTAAAAAATTTTACTGTCCAAAATGAGTGCTTATTATCATTGTTAGAATACTCAGATGCTCAACTCTTAGCAACTTACGCGGACTAGGGAAAGTGTATATATTTCTGGATTAACAGAATATTCCGAAGACATTTCAAAAAGAACAATTGTGCTTTTAATGCCATCTTGTTGGACGTACTTATAGAAAGCAGGATTTTCTTTAATGCTATATTTAAAAATCAAATATCAAACAAAAATCGACTTGGAGACAAATTTACATTTAAAATTAAGTAAACTAGAATCAAATATAAAGAAATTCATTTAAGAAAAAAAAAACAAGTTTCCCGTTAAACTACATCATTTTACTAATAATATTGTTAATCATATTGTTTGTCAATTATATTGTTAATCGTATTTTCTAATATTTATTAATTTTGTTCATTTTTCTATTAAAAAAGAAATAAAAATACTTGACAATAACTTTATTAAGTGTCTTGACTTCCTATTTGTATAGAAAACATTTGTTGGCAGTGGTGAATTTTTTAAATTTTTGTTTTAGTGATATACAATTGGGAAAAGATTGAAATCCTTTGCCATATATTATATTCATTGATATGTGACCGTAATTTTTCAATAATTTTGGTAATTTTGACCATAATTGTGACCGTACTTTTTCAATAATAGTATTTTTACATAAAGTAATCACGCCACATGCGAGGCCAGTGAATATTTAATGATTTTTGCAACAATAATAATTTATTGGTAACTAAATAAACTATTTCAATTTAATAAATTTACATTAAACTCATTGATGTCAAACTGAACTTTCTGCAGTCGTAAAAGTTTTAATTTTAATTTTTATTAGAACGACAATAGAATGCTATTTTAAGTTTAGAAAGAATATGCTTTTCATTACCAGCCTATAAAGAATGGCAACAATTGTTGTAATTCATACTCAAAAAAATATATTTCATTTCAATACTTAGTTAAATATTAATTAGTTAAAAAAATTCTAACTTGGTCATTTTTCGATGCATTATCAATAATAATGAAATATACTTATATTTTAAATCTAAATAATAAAATGTAGAGCTATGACATGAAATCCTAATACCTTCTGATGTAGTATTCTCGTCCTGAAGCAGAGAGATGTTGGTTCCATTCTTAAGTGGAGACAGACCTTCATTTTGATTTTAAATATACGGATTACTTCGATTAACCGGTAAAAACTATATTCAGTTTATCGAGTAACGAAAATCACGACAATCAGAACACTAGTTTCCAATCATAGATAGAACAGGGCCACTCATACAAATCGCCCCCCCCCCCCCCCGACTACAAACATTTATCAGAACCTCCCGTTCATATTTGATTTTCCGCTTTTTGTGAATTTTTTTATGCCTTCTAGTACCTTTTTCTGCATTCGTGTGAGCTGCGCCGCGACTTGGGATGCGTATGCCTTCTACACCCTCATAAAAATATTTTTCATCAAGAAATTCCGTCAGTTATTCACCCTCAAAAAATGATTTTATTTATTATCTTATAAAAGCTTAATCAAAAAAATTAATTAACAAAGTCAAAGACACAAAGATCGGTAAAACTTAACAATGTTTATCGACTTTCTTTATAAACATAAATAGGCATTCATCGATTTAAAAGAAAAGGAAACAAATCGAAATATAAATACCTCAATTGACGGATGAAAAAATAATAATAAAGAAACAGACAACAACTCATCCGGATTCTAGTCGCTCATAACCTGTGTAAATCAAAGTGTTCGATTTCAACACATCACACCTACCTCATCTCAACTCATTTTCATCCTAAAACTGTGTCAAAAAAAAAATAAAAACATTCTGGTCTAACTGATGCCCAATCAGATCCAATTTCAGCCATCGTGGTCATCAAAAAGTTGAAAACTTTCCAACATCAGCTGAGACGAAGACTGACGTATTTGTATTCAAATGAAAACACTGCTTCTTAATAGCCAACAAGAATTCAACCGCCTCCAGGTTTGTGTATATACTCCTTTGGAACAATTTATTCAGAATCTGCCCCTTTGATTGCTGGGGACAATTCGTCCATCGGCTGCCTCAATTCAACCTGCCCCCAGACAAGCCCTTCGTATTTTGTTGTTTTCCCTGCAGCTGAGACTGACAGGGTTCAAAAATAAGAAGGCCAACCGAAGCTCAAACCAGAGCACTTAAGGGGGTATTCTTTTCTCTCATGGGGGCAATGAAATATGGGTTTGGCACGTGAGTCGAATAGAGAAGGTGGCTACCGAACGGCAAGGATCGTCTGTGAATTTATTCGGGCCCAAAGACATCCCGAAAACTGTATTCCAATGCCGTCTTAATCAGCGTTGTAGCTAATTGAACAGCGCCGAGCATTAAGTCGTAGACGTACAACTAATTTCAGAGTATCAATTATTGCGCATCTTTCAAGGTTGCGGATGGTGAAGGATATGTACAGATTGCTCGTAGGTTATTATAAGCAACACTGATGGATGCCGAAGCTGTAAACTGGGGGCAATGACACTGAGCATTCGGTGCTATGAAACTAGACTGATTTACTTTGCTGAAATAAGCTCAAACTGTTGCTCAAATGGAAAAACAGTTTAAAAAGCTTCCTATGAAGTAGCATATAACACAAGGTGGAAATTCGGATGCAAAAACAACCTACTTCTTCATGCCAATAAAACAGCACGACCACGACTTGGCAGCTAAAAACGTCTAGGAAGAACACTAACAACAGTATTGTGACAGGAAAATTGATTCAACTATGAAGTTTTGAAAGATTTGCACAATTTTGACCACAAATTGGCAGCTAAAAACGTCTAGAAAGAACACTAACGACAATATTGTGACTGGAAAATTGATTCAACTATCAAGTTCTGAAAGATTTGCACAATTTTGACCACAAATTGGCAGCTAAAAACGTCTAGGAAGAACACTAACGACAGTATTGTGACAGGAAAATTGATTCAACTATGAAGTTTTGAAAGATTTGCACAATTTTGACCACAAATTGGCAGCTAAAAACGTCTAGGAAGAACACTAACGACAGTATTGTGACATTTGAAGGGACTCTTTTAATCAAAATATCTCCTGAATTATTTTAGCGATTTCTAAGAAACTTTTTTAAGGCAATGAGACTGAACCTAAGATCCAAGAAGTTTTATACCCTAAAGCTAAGCGCAGGAATAATTTAAATTAATAAACATGTTTCTATCTAGCATGAATGCTTATCAAAGGCTCAATGGTTTATATATTTTACTTACTGGTTTGTAAAGTTTAACTGAGGCTTATGGCTGCAAACTTTACTTTTAAGGGGTTTATTTTGTTTTATTTTTAACAAGACCGCCGGCTCACCCGAGAGTTTACAGAAGCTAATGAACGGTCGGCAAAAATATGTATTGAATTTCTAAAATTTATATACTTAAAACCACAAAAGGTTCTACAACATCAAAAAATTAATCAAATTGTACCAATAAGACAATCATATAATAGACAATACAAAATACTACAATGAAGCATTTAGTCAATAATGACCAAACAAAAAAGTGGAATACTAAAAAAAACAAGTTAAAACTACAGGATTAAAAAGCAAAATTTAAAAAAGAAAAACAATATAAAAAATATATAAATAAATTGTTAGTCATAAACAAGACTTATCTGAAAAGCACACTAAATATGAAATTACTCAAAAATATAAAAAAAAATGCATTATAAACATTATCCGGAAAATGCCAATATTACAAAACAAAGATTAAGAGTAATGTCAAAAGTAAGCCAAAGAGAGAGACAGAGAGAGACAGAGAGAGAAATAATGTAAAAAGATTGTCAGATTCCCCCACCCCAAGAATAAATACATTTATTTCCTAGTCAATTTTCCTGCTATTTCATTTTCACTGTACAATATTTAATATTAGAAATTGAAAAATTACCATTCATAACTTTCGAAAACCAAAGAGCCTTATTATCACTGGATGGCTCTGATAAACGGAATGTTTTGGAATACGTGCAGCCAAATAATATAATGTTCCACATCTCCGATAAAAGAACAAAGGAAACACGGAGCATCTTTCAGTTTAAACTTGTGAAAATAAGATATAAATGACGCATTGACCAGTAAGAAAATAAATTAAATATATTTTGGCAATTTGAACCGAAGGGTCAGCAACAAGAAGGTATGATTTTGACCTATCTCCTGATTCCAATTCTTCCCAGAAAGTTTGCCAAAGTTTAAAAGATTTGACAAAAGTAAAATAATCATAAATATGAAAAAGGTATACCCAAAATTCCCTTCTCTATGCCGTAATTTTTGCAAAATGTTCTGTTTCATCTTCGTATTTTAACCAAATTTAAATTAACAGTTTTTTTTATTTAAAATGGAATTTTTGATATCTTTGATGTAATTTGATTTGTATCAAGGATATTAATTTATTAAATTATTAGTATTTTGTTTAGAGTTCATAATGATAAAAAATTTTTATTTTAAAAAATCAAATTTTAAGTAAGTAATATCGTTTATTTCAAAAATTTATATAAAAATCGCATTATATAAAAAAACAATTCTGTTTGGAATACTTATTTTTTAATTACCCGAAAATCAGTTGTAGATTTCTCTCTACAGGGACTTTAACATCGGCATTCGTATTTGACCACATAAAATAACTTCACATGATACCTATACTTTGAAATATGCCACTAAACTTGTATATAACAGTCTAGATATATGATTGCCGAAGATTATAAGCTAAAATGATTCTTTAATACATATTTTAGCCATTGTAATTGTTATCCCATATTTACAAATTCATCAAAGGATCAAAGTCCAGATAAACAAAATTTAATGAGTAGCAAATTTCTTAACGAGTAAAATTTTCGAGTACGAAATTCTAGAAAGAAATGCATTTTTAATTGAAAAGAAAAGTTACACAAAATAATTAAAATTTAAGAAATGGTATGTGCTATTATGGCGCAAAATATTATACGTGATGGACAAAGCTTAAACAATTGAAACCCATTCACAGATGCTGTTATATACAATAGGGGGCTGATCTTTTCATATGCGTAGCTCCCATTGACAGAGGGAGAATTCAGCTACGAAAAGAGAAATGGAATTTAGTTGAAGCATCGCTAGGATGAACATGATGAAGAGGAAAAACCTATATCAGGCGTTCCACTACAGTATTAAAATTGCATTTAATATTAATAATCAGCTTAGATGCATCTCATTTATTCGGGGGTGGGGGATAACAACACTTTTTAACATAGTTGAAAAGTGTTTATGACTTTTTTTTTATTGATTCATTAACAACTTGAAGAATATGTTTTTCAAATATTTTTAAAGAAATACTTGAAAAAGAATTGTAAGGATTAACAATTCTATTCTCGACTTCTTAATTTTCAAGCAGTGTCTTCCCCTAGGGAAAGAAGAGCCAAAATCTAAATAACAGCCTTGCAGATTGCGGACTGTAGGTGGAGCTGGCAACCAGATTATAAAAAGGCGAAGTGCGAGAGGAACAATACGATTCGAGATGATACGAGTTGACACGACGTAGAATGTGGCGTGTGTAGATGCAGACGATGGTAGTAAAGGTGGACCACGTACATGCTGATTTATTATGTGTAATTTACGTTAATGGAGTTTATTTTTATGATTTCTAAAGTTTAAGAATAACACTTCTTGTTTTTATAGAAAGATGTCTGAGTGTTCATTTCGACGCCTTTACAAAATAACTGACCAATAAAAACTGATAAATAGATACAATTTTCACTGTTCTGGTGATGAGATACTTTTTCATGACGGGCTATTTTTATTTTGATATGACAGTTAGAGAGTCGTTATAGTCCAATAATTAAATATAAATAGAATATTTTAAAAGCATTTCCATACAATTTACATCATAATTTAATTAAAATTACGCAAATCTACTGAAATCGTGGTCATTTCCATTCAGTGCTATTTGAGTCATCGAACCCTCTGCCCTCTTTGTAAATACAGCTGCACAATATGGAATACTAAAGTATAAGATAATAGATTAAAGCTGCCCAAACCAAAACATTTTCTTGCTAACATCTAGTCCTTAAGTTAGTGATTCCCAACCAGAACCCTGGATTTCAGCAATGTCTGGGTTTCCTAGAGAATTTTAAAATGTTCGTGAATAAAAAGTACAGCTCTCAGCTTTTTTCGCAATTGGGCACAAAATGTTAAGGTTTTGTGCAATGAGGTTATATGCAATAAGGTTTTATACAATAAGGTTTTATGCAATAACATTTATGCAAGAAGATTTCCAAACAGGGTTCTGCGAGCCCGTGTCCCTCAAAAATTTGCAAACGTTTGCAAAAAAAAAAAAATGTACAACTTACCACCATAGTTTGTAGTTATAAGGAAAAAAAGATTAAGTTTTAATAATTGTATTAACACTAAATTATGACGAAATATATATACAATGTTCGTTTAAAATCAGTAAGCTAGATATAATATGTTCTATTCAAAAATATAAGTTAATTACTCGTATATATTAACCCTACTGCTTTGCATGTCAATTTTATAATATATCATTTTCGAACCTATTATGTATCAGCGAAGTAGGCTTTCCCCGAAATATTTCAAGGGTCAGAGCCACCCCTACAAATTATGGGCCCCCTACAAATATTTATAAAGGGCCCCCCTTTATATTTGATTTTCCCAGTTTTTCCATTTTTTCTGTCTTTTCCCTCAATATGGCAGAGTTCCATGTGTAATTTTTCACAGTTTGAATATTTTCATCTATTACACCATGTATGTTAATGCAGGGAACAAGGGGATTAGTACCTTAAGTACTTGTATTACATATATGATGTATAATACATTAAATAATTTAATCATTGGGTGTAGTAACAGGCTTATATTTACCAGACTTTCACAATAATGTAATCCAATTTTCAGTTGCTTACCTTATATGTGGAACAGGGAAAGAGGGGTATTTAATACTTACTTAGTACCCATTTTATTTACAATGGAATTTTCCTACAACCTATCGTTGAGGCTATTTTAATTTCACATATATATTGAATATGGGCTGTAGAGCATAAGGGATCCGGGGGCCCTCTGGACCTTGGAGTGAGTGCCCCCTCTCCCCATCGTCTCCAAAAAACCCCGTCTGTCTAAACAAAATGGTTGGGGACCGCTGCCATAGGTGTAAAGACAGGGAGAGTCATGATCCCTTTCGTGACAAAATTACTTTAGTTATGCATAGGAAACAAAGCGCAAAACGAAACTCAGTTGTTTACCCCCCCACACACTCCAATCAATCTTAATCCCCCCCCCCCTTTCCGAGATCCTTGTTACGTCTATGCGCTGGTCTAACATGTTGTACTGATTCTTTATTGCAGGAAAGCATTTAAATCCCACTGACTAAAGTATCATATATACGATACTTAATTTTCATTATTAAAAATCTAATGATTTATAAAGCATTTCATGAACAACAGATAAAAACAGGATCATTTTTTACTCAATTAACGGGAAGGTAGTTGATAAGTGGGAAAGGCTGTTTCTACCGCAGACGCATCTAAGATATAATTAAGTATCACGTATTAATGGCCATTATGCACGACATTATGTTACGGATAATGGTTTGAAAGATTTTAATCAAAATAATTTAGTAGGTAAAGAAGTTAAAAGGGTGGGTAATTTAAGTTAAAAGGTTATGAGGTGTTTCGAATTCCCAGACCAAAAAACCCATATTTTGGCATTCTAATACAGGTATTGTGAGGCCTAAATTACCTGTCGTTTATTATTTCCCTCAGTTTGCTTTATAATTTATTTTCTTTAAACTAACCAACCTAACTGGTTCGGTTGTTAAACGAATCACCGACCTAATCAGCCTTTTCTACGTTCCTACGGTAAAGTAGGAATATTTTTCTGATCGTGAGAGTTTCAGTGTTCTTGGAATGGAAGAAGGGTTCTTGAGTAGACGATAAAGGATTCAAATAGTGAGTGGAAGGAAACCCCATTCGATACAACGATGACTAGGAGTAGTCTAGTATTCGGAGTGTGGCCGTAATACAGGGCGAAGTAACAGAATGCCGGGGTAAACATATAAGCTTTGTAAATGCCTATCCATGTAAGCATTATCACCAGCCTAGTATATCGTAGTAGCTAGAATCATTGTCATGTATTTTCTGGGCTTGTGCAATAACAATTAGTATCTATGTTGTCCTTTGCTTTAAACAGCAAGCTGCTGTAATTTCTGTGAAGTCCCCAATAAACTGAGTTATATGTAAACTGTGTCGTCCTATGTTATTGCCCTTGGACCAAAAGGTCGAAATATCAAGTACTCTAAGTTTGAGTTAAGTTACTTTTAACAGATTAAATAAAAATTCTCTACAAAGGCATCTAAAAAGGATAAAGAGACATATGAATTCTACAGTATTCCCAACATTTTTTGTTAACAGGAATACTTGGAATATTTCCTAAAATCTAGAGTAAAACCTAATTGGCTGACACACAATGTTCGACAGATGTAAATTACTGTAAAGCAACCGAGTTCCTAAATAATAAGTAACTCACTTTTAAATAACATATTACAAGAGTATTTACAGCTTATTTTGATTTATTAATGACTGTTAATTAAAAAAACGACAAACATCTTGTATTTATGTCTGGCTTACTATAGTTATAAAGGTGCCTATATCATATGATAAACGTTTTATTTATTATTTAATATCACATTTTTCTTCTTCGCGTTTTTTTAATTGCATCTATATTTTATAATAATTATAGCTAATGCTATTATAGCTATTTTTCATAAAATTGTTAAAAATAATAATTTACAGTTTAGTGTTTTATGATACATTTACATTTTTATGTAACGTGATTCAGAAAACTATTTTTTGACTAGTTTGACATTTTTCCCATAATTGTTTAGCTCTTTATTACTTTCCTTATATACATAATGTATAAGGAAAGTATTGTGACGGGGTCGAAAATTCGAAATAGAGTTTTCGACGGGAGAGCACGTTTCAAGCATCCCTGATCACGAATCAAACATTTTTAAAGTGATGTCTGTGTGTGTGTGAAAGTATGTATGTGTGCGTGTGTGTGTGTGTGTGTGTGTCAGTGAGTCTGTGGAGACGATAACTGACGAACGAATGGACCGATTCAAACCAAATTTGGTACAAAAATCACAATCCGTAAACACTGGAAGCATTTTGTTTCTATACGTAATCGAATGTTCAGAGCCCCCCTAAATTTTCGAATAAAATTTTGAAAAAATCGTCAAAAAATCAAAACCACTAATAAAGTTACGCAAATAGACATTTCTTATGTAATTTTTTATTAGAAAACGATTGACATAAATTTTAGAACGCTAACATGAACCGTTCTCGAGATATTGCACATTTTTCAAAAAAATTATTAAAAAGTCATAAAATAATAAAAAAATATTTCCTATTGAGAAACATGTTCATTTTTCATATGTAATACCATGCGATAAATTGGGTGACATCATTCTCGTGGATCTAGCTCGTTCCATTCATGAAAAAATATACTTTGAGTTATACTTTTGTATTTGAACGCCAATAGTCATTTATCTGCTGTAAGAACAACTTATTTCTTCGTCCATAACGCTTGGCGAGATTTTGGCGACGAATTTGGCGGAATGTCGCCAACTTGGCGACTTTTTGAAATGTTGCCAAATTAACGAAAATCTCGCCAAATGGATGAAAATGACGCTAAATCAATGAAAATGACGACTAATTGTCGAAAATTCATTATCTTAGAAAGAATATTAGTATTTACTGTAAGAAAAACCTATTTTTTTACTGTAAAGGTAGAAATTTATTACATTATATAAGGAAAGTCATGTGTTGCCCACATCAGATTTTTTTATCTGGCAACCCCGTAACTAGTTGGTGGGAATGCTGTATATGTTCTTTATGTTCTTCCCAGCTCAAGCAAGGGCAAGCATATCTCGATAACTTAACAGTTATTCAGGGTTCCTAATAAAGTCCTTAAGTCCCACAATAAATTTGCAAGGAAAGGTCCACGAGAGTCAACGTTAGGTCTATGTCTAGTAAAGTGACCGTATCTGATCGAATCCCCTATCTAAAATGATCATACCTTTGAATTCCAGAAACAATATGATCTCGCCATTTAACAAGCACTGCAGATATCACCGTGTTAGAGCAGTGATCTCCAAACTTTCTTGATTGCATACCCTTAAAATCTACTTTTGTACATCACGTACCCTTATTAACTACATTCTTACATCGCATACCTAGTGTTTCTTTCAGGCATACATCCGGGGCCGAAGACCTCCCCCCCCCCCTGCCCGAGACATTTTATGTTAACATAGTTTCTATTTATGTGACAGCATTTAGATAGACAAGGTAGGATCAAAAAGTTCGGAGACTGTGGTGATATATTGGAAAAGAGGGAACTATTTTACCGTGGCGTAGAAGCACATGTGACGCGAGACATGAAAAAGAAGAAGCAGGTATTTTTTCAGACAATGTGTGTCAGTGAACTGTAGTCGTTCGAGTTCGTTGAAAATGGAAATGGCGATTGAAGAACAACGTGCGGATATCAAATTCTGCCAGCGTTTGGGGGTACCGTCAACAGAAATATTGTACCTCATGTCAGTGAACTGTAGTCGTTCGGTTTCCCCAAACGATGGCATAATTTGATATTCGTACGTTGTTCTTCAAACGCCATTTCCGTTTTCGACAAACGCGAACGACTACAGTTCCCTGACACGCATTGTCTGAAAAAACACCTGCTTCTTCCTTTTGACATCTCGCGTCACATGTACCTCTACGGCACGGTAAAATAGCTCCCCTCTCCTCCAATCAGAGTTGGAGATATCAGCACAGTCTCCGAACTTTTTGATCCTATCTTATATTTAAGCAAATAGGTTGGGCAAATAGAAAACTTGCCCCACCCCCAGAGTTTCATTTGCCCCTCCCCAGGCCAAAAAGTCCTGAAAGGAACACTGCGCGTACCCTTATGGTAAATACAAATGTGGGATAGATTTTTTTTTTCTGAATGGGTGTTCTAGTAAAATAATATTCATATATTTATGTATAACATTGTGTTCAAGATCGTGTAATTCAAAAATACAAGTTAATATTTGTTATTCTTTAATTATTTTTCCTGTCAATTTAAAACTTTAAAAAAGAAAGGAAAAAGTATAATAAGAAATTATTATAATTTCTTGACATATCCTCCCATACCACCCTTTAGAAACTGGGGACACAACATTATCACAGGTATTTATAGTCATCCGTATACGCGTTTTTATTGTTCCTGGTGTTGATTTTTACTCATTACACAATAGTCTACAACTTTGTAATTGGCTCTTTTCGTCTATCTCGCTTTGTTTCAGAGTTCGTTAACCTAACTTTCTAAATTCTCCATTAGGGGCACTGAAAACCCTTTTATTCGACCGGTCATGGACCTTTTATTATAGATAGACCTAATGTGTACGCTCACAGACCTTTCCTTACAAAGTTATTAGGGTTCTTAAGGACTTTTTAAGAACCCTGTATGTATAATAATTACTAGAGTTAGACTTTGTAGGCACTAAAAATCTCAAAATAGGTAATCAAAATAGAAGCTAAAAGGTGTAAAATAGGCACTATGAAATAAAAAAGGGACACAAAAATAGTCCAATTACCTCTAGAACGGGAAATTGAAATAATTAGTGAATCCCTACCTCTTCTAAATTTCAAAGCAGTATCTATATCAGTTATCATCTAAGTTCTATCTATATCCAATCTCAAGAAATAATCGTTTCAAATACTATATTTTTTAACCCGAAGTTGAACTCCTTAGTGAACATCCCCAACCTCCGGAATTTGATGCTAAATCCATATCAGCCATTGTCTAAGTTCTATCTGTTGGGGATCCTAAGAAATATAGATTTCAAAAAAACTCCGCTGAAACAATACTATGTCAAAGTCTTTGTCCTAGTAAAAGCAGGAAAAATAAATTTAAAAGAACTGTTAAAATACTCATATATAGGCACTAACCTTTAAAATATGCATGTATATGTGCTAACCCTTAAAATAGGCATTTATATGCACTATAAAATTTGGATTGTGAACAACTTTCAGCCGGAATTGGATATCTGTGTTAGAATTCTATGATGTTATAGTCAGGAGAAAAATAAACAAATATGGCACAATTCGATCTCTAATTATAACCATGTTAGCCGCATATAGTTTGTTTTTAATACAGATCAGTGTATTTATGCATGTTATAACACACCAATCCTCATGCATATTGATTCATTATGCCAACTATTGAAATGACGCCTTGCTGGAAACATTACTCCCTTTTCCGTTTGAGCAGTATGTCTTTATCTTCTGATTATATAACCAGAAAGAGCAATGCACTGAAAATTTACACTGAAAATTGCTTGACAGCAGAAGGGTCTACAACCCTGTAACTATCATAACTAATGAATATTTCTAAAGTAATTAACGCAAAGCTTAAAAAGATGCAAATGTTAATACAGACTGGAATTAATAGTCATTTTATGTATATTAAATTAATGTGGCTGTAGAATTTTCTAATCCTTCCACACTATACCACGTTAGACAAACAGCAAGTGTTACTTTTCACCGTCATGAATAAGTAATGAAGTTCTTTTTCTATTCGTTACTAAAATATCTGATGTGGGCAACACATGACTTTACAAACTCAAATTTATTTTTTTCTTTACTTTATTGCAGAAAATGACACAGAAATTATTTTTTGAAATGACACCCAGTTTGTAGTTTTAATTCCATTTTCGTTTTCTATCGGCAACTTGGCTTATTTAAAAAGGCGGCGTAGTATAAAAATGCTAAAAAAAATTTCGTCGCCCCCCTAAAGTAAAAGTTCGTCCTGAAGTAGTGAGATTCATCTCATTATTTTTGTCGTTTTCACAATTTACGTATAAAATAAGCATTTAATCAACACATTTTTAGATATTTGTATTCTATTGCAGATTTTACAGATTTTTGTTTGCAGATTTTACCGATTTTTGTCTGCATTTCGCAAAGAAAAAGGCCGGTTCTGTTTTTCCGAATCATAACAAAATTTAATCATCAGAGTAATCACAAATGGTAACCACAAACAGGATAACCCCAACAACCACTTACCTACCCAACTTTGTGGAATTTTGTCAAATAATTGCTGAGCTAGATTGTATACATGCATTCTACAGATTTCATAGACAAACAAACAGACGTTATACTAGATGGAGCAGATTCGTGATCTAAAAAAATTTGTTATCTAAAAAGTGTCAATTCATCGAAAACTAGAGTTCCATTTGTTTACTCTATCTCAATACTTTCCCCATACATTACCGTGTATTCAGGAGCGTCCAGAGCCGTAGCCAGGCAGAGGCCAGAGGGGGCTAAACCCCCGCCCCCCCCCCCTCCGTCTGATAAAATATTAAATTTTTAGTAGTGATATGAAATTTCATCAAAAATGTAATCCAAATTTTGCATGCAATTTTCTTTGAGTTTTTTTCTTTTTTTTTATAATATAAATTACTTCGTTCTAAAGATTTTTGAGTTTAGCTGAATCTGTGGTCATACTGATGATCCATTTATTTATATATTTAATTTAAAAATATTTTTAAATTATGACAACAGTATTTAGGATACTTTTATATTATTGTGGGGGTTCACTGTTATACATTAAAAAAATCAACAAATAAATCAACAATGCAAAATCAATTGATAAGTAGTTAAGAATTAATATTAACTTACATTAACTTTCAGAAGTTTTCTTCGACTCATTAACAGATTTACTACTAGTTAATGCTTACATTAAAATCAATTGTAATTGTTGTTATAATTGATGCATGCGGATATTAATAATCCACTCTTAGCTTACAAATATAAATATGCAATTACTTGTTAATAATTTATATAGATTGAAATATATAATACTAACTATTATGGTTTATAAATGCTAACGATTAATTGTGTTTTCGATGAGCCCCTCCTTCAAGACTGTTGCCCCCCCCCCCCCCCACCAGAATTGCCCTCCAGTCCCTGTTTAATTCTGTTTCTGGCTACGGCTCTGAAAACGTCTTGAGAATCAAGCAGACCAAGCAACCGCTTGGAGCCTCATGTTTGCAAAGGACCTTATTATTTTTATTGGATTTAGCTATAATGCCCTGTAAAAAATGCAAGATAAGTACATTACAGCTCATCTAACGTTTTCTTGTATTTTATATAATTCTGTATTTTATCATTAGTGATTTGTGCTGCCATTTAGAGTTGTCTTTACAACATTTTGGCTACAATCTTTCTATCGAATTGTAGTTAAGTATATTGGAGATGATGATTTTATAATCACTTCTGTGATTTGATTGTTTTTAATATAGGTTCTTCAAAATTTTATATCTCATTGGGTCGTTTCGAGTTTTAGTAATTTTATGATTTAAGGAAAGCTTAATGGACTTTGGGCTTAAAATATTTTGTATAATCAGTATTCCTTCTTCCTATCTGAGCTATAACTATGATGAACCTTTAAGTTTTAGATGGAAAAACTATGTGGAAAACGTATATAAGAAAAACTATGAGCAACGTACCGGGTGGTCAGAATTAAAACACCCCTACTCTGAGCTCTCTATAGATCGAGCTACTCAGTGTAAAGGCTCCAAAATTGTTGAACATACTATTCAAGACATGGGGAAAGGGATTACGCGAAAAAAAATTAGTTCCAGAAACACCGATAGGTGACGCTGTACAACAGAAAATATGCTGAAAGGACACAAAATACACATTTGTAACACATTTTATTCGAACGTACCAAACATTCATATCACAAGCACCTTATCGATGCAGAGAATGCTGCGTATAACGTTATCCATTGATTGTTCAACAATAGCGGTGGCAACATCGTCAACGACATCTGAACGAGTCGATTTGCGTCCTCGACCCGGCTGAACTCCAAGATGTCCAATTTTCTCCAATCGAGCGATCATTCTCCTGAGAGCTTGTGGAAGTAATGGTCCTTTGCGCAAATTCTTAAATCGACGAAACTCTCGAAGTGCAGCTGCAGCATATCCTTTGTTTTCATAAAACAGCTTCACAAGCAAAGCGCGTTCTGGCAGTGTGACAGCCATCGCTGATAAGAATGAAAATTTCCCAGTTTTATCCCCTTTTCTGCTCAGTAGCTGCAAATTAGTAGCTGCAAATTAAGGGTTTATGCAAATTTTTGTGCTTACAGTGCGAAATTGCAGTTACAATGACAGTTTAAGTTTCTTCACTTTTTTATCTTCTTTTTTTTCATATCAGAAAAAGAAATTAAAAAGGAAAAATTCCATATCGCATGTGTTTGTTTTTTTGTGATTATTTTGCGTCTTTTCAGCATATTTTCTGTTGCACAACGCCACCTATCGGTGTTTCTGGAACTATTTTTTTTTTTCGCGTTATCCGTTTCCCCATGTCTTGAATAGTAGGTTCAACAACTTTGGAGCCTTTACACTGAGTAGTTCGATGTATAGAGAGCTCAGAGTAGGGGTGTTTTAATTCTGACCATCCGATATATAAGCTCGCATAAAATGATAATACAGCATACAGATGTTTCGAGGATACATTAGATCACCGTAGCCAGAGGCGAAATTGAAGAGAGGCTGGAGAGAAATTGAAGGGGGGCTCAACAGTCTGGAAGGAGGGGCTCACAGAAAACACAATAAATCATTAACATTTATAAACCATAGCAGATACTATTGTATACGTCAATCCATATAAATGTGAATCATGTTAAGAATGTCGCTTCCTTTTTCTGGTACGCAAAAAGAAAATGAACGTGGGGTGAAGAACGTTGGTTGATTCAAATTAATTTCTTTTCAGGAATTTTGAACGGAAACTCGTTCATTCTTTTAGTCCGGATTTTGATTGCGATCGAACTTGAAAGGAACAGACACAACACTGGATACTAAGACATATCTCCTCAATAAACACTAGGACCTTGTACACTAAGGCTGTTTTATAAATGCTACGACATAAATCAGTTCTATTGATATTAAGATATAACTGCACTATTACTCATTTCATGTAATTGTCATCTTTGGGGAAATATATATCTTATACTACAATAATATATACTACGATTTTGCGTCGATATCCTAAAAATTGAGATCATACATCTTAAACACCAAATATTTCAGTGCTTTGGGGCTTCAAGAAGTCTTAATCCGGTCCCGTTCATGCTTAAACGGTAATCGTCAGAAACATACCATACGTCGACACATTTAAAATGACGTTAGCCTTTTTTCTACCCTTGCAATTTCTCTCCAAATAACTATATTTCTAAAATAACTTAATACATATCCAATCCCGTGATCTGTGTGTTCCTTTGCAAGCACAACACCCATGCGCACTTAATGCACAACGGTGTCCTATCCTATTTAGCAACAACAGAAAAAAGAATTCTTCTCTATCAACAGACCTTGACAAGCAACCTCCCATCATGTTCGCGCGCAAAGTGTGTGGCACATTTCTGACACCTGTAGCAATGGGAATATGGACAGGTTTCAAGGCGTGATGCAGCCTCTGACACATTAAAAACTCCCACTGATTTATCAGAGGTCCGGGCGGACCCAAGGAGGGGTCCTATTTGCTTAAGGTTGCCCCACACTTCCGGCAACCATCCGCATACAGCGCACGCCCTATTGTCTTAGAGTGATACGCTTAGTTATGAGAAGTTTACAGTTCCTTAACTGTAGGATTCGGAATTATTATTTCTTAGTGATTCAGCGTGTATTATAGTTTTATATATTTCAAAAGCTATGTTTTCAAGCATTTACAGCAGGGGTGCTGTAAATGCTTGAAAACATAGCTTTATATGTTAGCTTTATATGCTTGAGATCACCTTAATATAATGTAACTCGTCTGGAGATCTATAGCTAGCTTAACAGTTTCTAAAACCCACCTTAAAGTTGCATTAGCATATCTGCCTACTATAATACACGCTGCATATAGCTATGCAGCGTGTATTATAGTTTCATATATTTCAAAAGCTATGTTTTCAAGCATTTATAGAAGGGATGCTGCAAATGCTTGAAAACATAGCTTTATATGCTACATAGCTTTATATGCTACATAGCTTTATAACATAGCTTTATATACTTGAGATCACCTAATGCAATGTAACTCGTCTGGAGATCTACAGCTTAACAGTTTCTGAAACCCACCTTAAAAGTTGCATTAGCATATCTGCCTACTATAAAACACGCTGAATATAGCTATGCAGCGTATATTATAGTTTCATATATTTCAAAAGCCATGATTTCAAGCATTTACAGAAGGGGTGTTGTAAATGCATGAAAATATAGCTTTATATGTTACATAGCTTTACAATATGGCTTTATATGCTTGAGATCACCTTTATACAATGTAACTCGTCTGGAGATCTACAGCTTAACAGTTTCTGAAACCCACCTTAAAGTTACATGAGCATATCTTGAATATTACCTGAAAATATTTGTATTTTAATATACTTTTTTGATTTATATTAATTAACAGTTCTCGTTGTAAATTTTACAATAACGGATGTGGCGATGTAAAGCGAGCAAATAAATTTGACGGTCCTTCTCATATACAGCTTCATGCCTTACTGACCAGCTTTAGTATAGACATTGTAGGCTGACGGTAGGAATTCGACCAGCTTTGGTATAGACATTGTAGGCTGACGGTAGGAATTTCACCAGCTTTAGTATAGACATTGTAGGCTGACGGTAGGAATTTGACCAGCTTTGGTATAGACATTGTAGGCTGGCGGTAGGAATTTGACCAGCTTTGGTATAGACATTGTAGGCTGACGGTAGGAATTTGACCAGCTTTAGTATAGACATTGTAGGCTGACGGTAGGAATTTGACCAGCTTTGGTATAGACATTGTAGGCTGACGGTAGGAATTTCACCGGCTTTAGTATAGACATTGTAGGCTGACGGTAGGAATTTGACCAGCTTTGGTATAGACATTGTAGGCTGACGGTAGGAATTTGACCAGCTCATAATCGCCCTCGAACATTTGCCTCCATTGGGAAATTCAAAATTATATTATACCTTAAAGACTCAGCTGTCTTCTGAAACTGTGGATCCTGCAAACCAAACTTGATAGCTCAAATATCCGCCGATAAAAGGCGTTTCCACAAATTTGGAATCGAAATAGCTGCAACAATCAGCATCGGTAGACCAGTTTCATTCTTATTAGAACTCATCAACACTGAGTAGTCATTACTGCTCGCTTTACACCTTGGTAACAGCAAGACATATTGCTATGTACTACATTTTTGTAAACCTATGTTAACTACCTAGAAAACATTCACACCACGGAGAAGGTATTAAGTACTCAGAACATCAAACTTAAACTGCACAAAGGACTCAAGACAAGATTCATAGTCATGATATCAAGTGTGGAGTATCACTGGCTTCTAGTTGTCACCAGAGATGTGCAAAATTGTTATAAGTGAACGACGGTGCTAATTAGCTTCAAGAGTAAAAAGACTGAAAAGTGTTGTTGGTTGCGCAATAGGTGCATAATTTCAAGTTAGCTAGGCTGGACTTGCACTCACAGGGATTTAATTCTGTTAATAGTTTTCCTGTAAATACTTCTCCAATTCAATTTTAGAGAATGATTATATATATTATGTTTTAACATAAAATAAAAATTTTGGTTTATAACGCTTTTTAGCAAGAATATCCTTTTAAAGAGAATATCAAATTTTGATATTTAGTTTTAGCCATTTAGGTTGTAGTTCGATATGGTGAAAAATTAAAAAAAGGTAATTTAAGAAAATAAGGAAGAACATTAAATTATGTCTTTCAATGAGAAAATAATAGATTTCATTCTTTTAATAACTGATCTGCGTTATTTTTGAAATTCCTTACGATTTCGTTGTAAACTAGCTGTACTATTTTATGCTAGATAATAGAATATGCTACAATAGCTACACTAAACAGTCGACCTTAAATTCAGTGATTATTCATCAAAGTAATGCTCTAATATGTCTTGCGAAAACAGAGTAAAGAGCTTTGACACTCGTTTGGAGGAGGTTTTGATAAAAAAATATCAAATTCCTGGTTCAGTAGAGATTCTTAATACCTGTCATATAAGTATTCATTCAACTTTACATCTTTACACGATTTTACAACTCATTTTTCTATAGAATAATCCGAGAGACGACGAGCATTTGAACTGAATTTAGTTGCAAAGCTCAGTGTCAGCTGTCTTTTACAGTTTCGGAGGAGTTGTGTACACAATCTGCTCAGGCGTTAAACAGAATGTAATTAATCTCATTATGACCAGTTAATTATACATCTAAAATTTATTAATGTTAAGTGGAAGCGTGCAACAATCTCAAATTGCAACGTCAACTATCTCATACAACTATCTCTCTCAAGGCGCAGTAATACTCAGCTACTCTGAGTAGTTCAGAATAAATGATATTTTTGCCACGTGATATTATGTATGACTAGAACTTTACTACAAATCATTACCTTATAATAGTTTTTTTACTTAGAAGCTTGCTTATTTTATTGTGAGATATACAGGTTTTCCAGTGGATGAGTGTTAATATGTTCAGGTCTAAATTAGGTAGCACCTTCCTATCGTCCAAACAAATACCTTATACTTTCGGTTAGGTCGGATGGTCTGAGTCAAAGAAGAAGTTACTTAAATTACCTTATTAATTCAATTTAGTTTAAACTTTCTATTAAATCGTTTAAGGGGACGGTGGACGTTGAATTTTTTTATTTATTTAATGACTTAGAAACGCAAAAATTTGTATAAATGTTCCTATTAACATTACTATATACAATACCATTATTTTTTTTTTCAATATTGTCATAATTTTTTTTTTAATTTAATTTTTTTTTAAAGAAAATTTGAAAATGCTCCTTGCGTGCCATTTGTTCACATTTTTTATTCATTTTACATTATGATCACTCAAAAACACATTATGAACAAATTCGGGTATTCATTTTTAAATCCCTTAGAAAGTTAATTTTTTAAAAATATTTTTCTACACTAAAACATAATTTTCATCATTTAATTAGGTTCTTATTCACTTATAACTACCTTAATAAAGTCCAATTATGAAATGCATACCCAGTTTCATTAAAAAGTATGAGAGGTGTCTTCTTGCCAAATTTCATGCATCTCAGACAAAAATTAAGACGCATGGAGCATTTTAAAAATGTAAAACCTTTGAAAATTCCGTCTCGAAAAAAATGCATTTAACCTTTTGCTTACAGGTGGAGCCAAGCAAAGAACCTCCCAAAAAGACAGGTATTTGACATACCCTATCCCAAACAGTTCGATCTCCCTTTACAGGCACTGGCGTCCATGAAAATCGCCGACAGAAACATTTCACCTGTTTAATATTTCATATTCCTACTGCAGCAGGTGCAATGTTTCTGTCGGCGATTTCCATGGACGCCAGTGCCTGCAAAGGGGGATCGAACTGTTTGGGATAGGGTATGTCAAATACCTGTCTGTTGGTGAGATTCTTCGTTTGGGATAGACGCTGTCCCACCCGTAAGCAAATGTTAAATGTGTAAAATAATGTTATATATTAAAATTTTTTTGAGTCGATTTTTGCTCATTTCAACGTCCACCGTCCCCTTAAGGTACCATAACAAATAACTGTAAATACTATTTTCCAATTGTAAGGGACACTCAAAAGATTTGCGAAATCTCTCACAATAGTCCTCTGCTTCCGTCCTTGGAAATAAGATATCTTTATTCATTGAGATGACACGACGAACACTCCTTCTAATTCAAAAGATATTACCCAACAAACAATTCGGAATCAACAGGTCTCATCTTTCAAACTATCCAGCAAATTGGCAATAGAAATAAACAACAGAAAAAAATAAAGGGCATTTTTTTTCCGCCACACCCTATGATTTACCTGCTGCTAGCCGAGAAATCCTCCATTTGAATGACAATTGTTCGGCAAGATGCTTCTCACGGCATAATTCGCAATTTCTCAGCTGAATGCTGCACGCCCTCAAACGGTCAGAAGCGCGGTATGATGTAACCTGTGGATGACACGATCTTGATTGTATTATTCAAAACACGTTATTTAATTCCTCATCACTTGTATATAAGTTTTCCCTTTGTTACGTTGTTTTGTTGGAATTCGAATTTATACTGCTCAGACGTCTTTGTTATCTATTATATGGTTTTAATTAATTCTATAGACTGATTGTTTTGACATTCTTGTTATTATTTAAATGGTAATGAACTTGGGATGGTCGTTACTCGTATTAATATATAAATCTATTAGGTAATCTTTCTTTTTATTAAATTTTATTATACATTATTATATATAATGTATAATATATATATATATATATATATATATAATGAATAATATATATATATATAATGAATTTTTTGTACATACAGTAGTTTATACATAATTTTCGATTAAAATCTTTCAATTTTTATTTATAATGAATAATATATATATATATATATATATATATATATATATATATATATATATATATATATATATATATATATATATATATATATATATAATATAATTTTTTAAAAAATACCGCAGCAAACTTTAAAAATTATGAAAACTTAGCAATTATGCAAATATATATGCATTTATGCAATTATGCAAATATATGCAATAAATGTAAATATATATTTGAATTTTCGTGTTGCAGCTTCCCACTTTTCTTTCATTGGATCTTCAAACCTTTTTTCCTTCATGTATAATATATATATAGATATATATATATGTACATTATATATAAAAGATTTACAATTCATATTCTCCTCTTGATTGATGAATCTATTTTTTACACCTTTAACTTTCCCTGTAATATATGGTAATGTATAGGGAAAGTATTGGAATCATGTCGAAAATCGCAACTCGAGTTTTCGACGGATCTACACGTTTCGAGACCTCTAGAATACGAAAAAACCATTTTTAGCGTGACGTCTGTGTGTCTGTCTGTCTGTGTGTCTGTCTGTCTGTCTGTCTGTCTGTGCAGATTTTGTATCCACTCTAACTAAAAAACTAATACACCGAATTTCACAAAATTTTGTAGGTAAGTCATTTGTGGGCGAATCTGGTGCTGATTAGTTTTGGGTACGATTTGGGATAAAAGAATCCGCTTTTTTTCTGCGAAATGGCCCGCAAAAGCTTGTATCCACTCTAGCTGAAAAACTAATGGACCGAATTTCACAAAATTCGGTAGATGAGTCACATATAGGTCACCCTGGTGCTGATTAGATTTTGGTATGATTCATATAAAAATAACCTGCCTTTTTTTGCAGAATGGCCCGCAAAAATTGTCAAAATCTAAACTAAAAAGCTACGTATGCTCAAATATATCCATTAAATGCTTGTTTAACACGTAATTTTTAACGAAGAAAAGAATAAGACCAACCCCATTACACTAGGACTAGCCGTTCTCGAGATATATTAATTTTTTTCGTATTTTCTCCACGCCATCTTTGAAAATAAGTCCAGTTATCAAATGAGAACGAAAATTGAATTAAAAGTGAATTAAATTTAATTTAAATAAAGAGAACGTGGATATAAGTCTGCAGAGAAAGTCATGTGCTGCCCACATCAGATTTTTTATGTTGTTAGCATTTTTTAAGTTAAGGTTTTATAAGTTGCAACTTCTATCTACTACTCTTTTATTCTATCATTGAATTTTAATATTATAATGTTAATTATATATATATATATATATATATATATATATATTACAATTTATCTTTATTATTCCTTTGGATTATCATAAACTATATATATCATAAAAACTGCAATACTAAAACATGCAACACAAAATATAAATTAAAAAGAACTTTAAAAATCACGATTTTGACACTGGGAAAAAAAGATGAATGCAATATTTTATTTTGAATTGGGGCACGTGATCTCTTCATATAACATGGGTGCAATTAATATTTTAATTTTTATTTAAAAACTACCAAACATATTTTGATGAAATTTTTTTTTATATATTTTATGAGATAATTTGAATACTTCCTAAAACTTTCGAAGCAATTTGTGAATTTCAACTTCGCTTAAAAAATGTTTGATAAATTGGGTCCAATAGGGTTCAATGTATTTCACGCAAAATTAAATCTTCATTCGAAAGAATGGAATTATGCAGGAGATTATTTTCCGAATATTTGAAAAAAAAAATTATAGCATGTTGCTTAACAGCGGAATGAAATACAATGTGTTTATAAGGTAAACTATTTTCATTTAAGTTGTTGGATTTAAATAATAGAAGAATGGATTAAAACAAATTTTATACGAATGTATTATATGCTTGATTGGGTTCTATCAGTTACGGCCTTGGGATATAAGATGAATGATTGATATTTTCACTTCTTAACACTTTACAACATAGTTGAAAAGTGTTGATGACTTTGGTCATTCTGTCTGTTTGTCCGTTCGCACGATAACTGCTTTAAAAATAACTTTATCAAAATGAAATTTTAGTTTGTTGTTCAGGCGGTCTGTGGGGCCTATGGAAATATAAATTAATAATATCATCCAATTCGTTTTAGACGGAATCCGGATTGAAAAAATGAAATACAATGAATCCTATGAGACCTAATTTTTCAAACATTTAAGCAAATTTAAAATTCACATATTGCTCCGAAAGTTTTAGGAAATATTCAAATTATCCCATAGAAATATGAAAAAAATTCCAGCAAATTATATTTGGTAGTTTTTTAAATAAAAATTAAAATATTACTTACACCCATATTATATGAAAGAGATCAAGTGACCCACTTTAAAATAAAATATGGCATCCATTTTGTGTCAAAATCGTGATTTTTAAAGTTCTTTTTAATTTATATTTAGTGTTGTATCCGTCCTAAAACTACTTTATTTTTGCTTAATTTCTGTTCATTTATATTCTGAAACAACGCAATTATACAATATATTTGAGTTTGAATGATCATCAAACTTTGATTATTTCTACAACGAAGCCTAATTTTCACTTATGGAGAATGTAAACACATAAAGATGTAGGAAGGGTTGTATTAGAATTGCTGAATTCCTTTGATACAAAATTATTTTGCTCTGGAGTCTACAATATAGGTGATATGAATGAAACATTCATTAATTTTACATAGAATTTTACATAGTCGATTTTATAGCAGACTTTTTCGATGAAGTTTCAAGCATAGAGTTAAATTTCATTTACCTCCATGGTTTTAAGTTTATAAATAAAATAAATTATTGTAGTATTGGGATGAATGAAAGGAATGGAATAAAAGTGTATGAATGAAATATTTAGAGCTTTTACATAGATAGCCAGGCGATTTATATTTCAATGACGTCATTTGAATAAAGTTCATTTTTTTCCATGAAGTTTTAAGTTTTCAAATGTAATAAATTATTGTAGTATTGTGATAATTTTTAAAATATTACCGTTGAATATATCGCATTTCAGAGATGTTTAAACCAGGCGACTTCTATTTCAATGACGTCATTTAAATAAAGGTCATTTTTTTCGATGAAGTTTTAAGTTTTCAGATATAATAAATTAATGTAGTATTGCGATAATTTTAAAAATATTATCGCTGAATGTATTGCATTTTAGAGATGTTTAGATAAAATTGTATTTCAGTTGAAAAGTGTTTCATAATCTATACTTTATGCATGATTGATCTTTCTTGTTAAATCATCCGTTTAATTTTTGCAAAAATTTGCCAAATTTATATTATTTCTAATGTGTTTAACTTATTGGTAAAACAGGATAAGAAAATAATTCTAACACGTCTTCCCCCATCATTTCTGCGTCATTATTTTTGCGTATGTTGGCCAAATTTCGTACTTTTTTTTATAAATCTGTTTACAAATGGGACCAGAATGTTTGTTCTATAGACCTGTCTGCGAAGATAATATTGTATAATTGTATAGCATGGTTGAGAACCCCCTGATCTAATGGTCGTGGAATGCATGAATTGATGCAGTCTACTGTAAATTGAGCTAAAATTTCAAAACATTTGAGGACAGCTACTGAGTTTCAGAGGTTCAGAAAATTATGCCGTATATCAAATAAATTTCTTGCTGCACATTGTAGATATCAGCCATTCCAAATGACAAACCTATAATAAGTGCGAAACCGATATATTTAAGTTGTTACCTGCATTGTAAGCGTAATCCTAATTATATGTAATATCACCATTGCGAAATTGTGCCATAATTTATGACGTCATTGGTTAAAACATAATAGGGCACACAAATATGGATTAGTAAACCCACTTAAAATTGTCAAATCACTACTTCTTAATATATGTATACGCCTCAATTGGCAGTCGGACTTATTTTTTTCACTATCCCAACTGGTTCTCAACAGCCAAGAAACTGGAAGAAAGTCAAATCATTAACTCGTCAGGTCTAGTTTTCGGAAAGCGATAACAAGACCAGGACGTCACTGATGACACTTTGGAAATTGTCCTCGTTATTAGGAAGCCAGTAATCACTGTTATTAACTGCTAGAATTGCTGACGATCGCCCAACAAACATGAACACAGTTCCTTTAAATGCTTTTTAAACGTCATTAAGGCTGAAATATCGATGTCGTGGAATTATGGACATCTCCGTGCCAAGCCTCAATAAAAGTTACCATCTAAGTCTTACAGCCGGCAAAAAACAATTAATGAAACTACTACTGCCGACTACAATCATCATTACATAATAGTTTTGAAACTAGCACAAAGTCAGTTATATGTAGCATACATATTTAACATTATCTTGACTTTTTCACTAGTGATATTTCACAATCTTAGATAATTGATTAGTTATATTAAAATGTATTATATTGTCGGAAAATGTTATTGACATTCATAAGATAGAAATATTGTCTAATTTAAACAGGTAATATGAAAATATTTTGGAGGCAAGTTGAGATAAGAGAGCTGGCGAATGACTTTCGCACTCTCTTTGTCCGGCACTATTTTGGGAAGCTCTTTATCAGTACTGATCTATGGCTGAGATACAGACCCCCGCGACTCAGGGGATGAGGGGGGAGGGGATATATTTTTGAAAATCTGATCACTTTATGCTCAAAAGAGCTACTTTGATTGATATGTACAGTTTTAACGGGAACTGTTTGACAGCAGATTCATTTTACAGCTCGCGAAAAGTCCACGATAATATATGTTTGCATCTCTTATATGTTTGCATCTGTTTGATTTCTAGAGTTTTTCTTTGGTTCGGAAAGATTTATTTCTTAACACTAAACTGCCTTTTTTTTTGCAATAAAGAAATCCTAAGGAGTTTATTACAGTGTATGTAAGTGTGGAACTCTTATTAATTGCACCCATAACTGATGACTAAGTAAAACAGTAAATACAGGGGACGAGAAATAGCAAAATTATTTTATTTAAACCATATGATGAAAAATGTTGTTTAAAATAGAAAATCGACTGTGTTTCTGCGAGACCAGAAATAGATCTCACTTTTGATGAGACAGTTTTATGTATAAATTTATGGTGGCCAAAACGGCGAACAATACGTGTAGTCTGGCTGGCACCGAGTTTTATCACTCCGTGAACCTAAAGGTCAGAAGACCATAAATCTAGGGGGCCATGACAGAGGGGCTGAGCTGGGCCTTACGAGATGTGGAATGGCTCCATTGGTTAAAGGAGTAACCAATAAAAAAAGAAGATTGTTACGTCAAACTCAGTGCGGCAAATAGAAGAAAAGGTGGAGTTACTCCCCCCCCCCAAACGAGGGAAACACAGCCTGTAATCCGAGAACGAGAGCAAGAAAATAATGAAGATTTGACTTAAGAAGGACGTGAGCAGATTTGTGCAACTTGTGCACATATAGCTTGTACAACATGACTTAAAGACTTGTGCAAATGTTCCAAAAATACTGGCTAGATCTATATAAGGAGGAGTGCAATCAGATGTACGAGAAGGAGCCACACACCAAAGAGTTATCCTTCCCGGTCGTCCATTTTGATGCTCTAAGTCCTCTGGACGAGCCGGACGGCCTGGGTCTACACCAAAGAGTTATGGCGGTGCAAATAACTGATGCAAGCATTTGATATGTGATCAAAGCCCAAGACAGATTTGACGGTATGTGCTCATTAACAATCACAGGTCATAGACACATAATAGTAATTTTAATAGTACTGGTCACATATGTCCCCTCCGCCGCAATAATTAATGAGAATAATTGTTGTTAAGCATATAATTAATAATATGAATAATTAGTGTAATTAAATAATTTAGATTTGATGTTGTTAATAAATGTTTCATTGTTAAAGTTTAAATGGTGCAGTCAATGAGTATTATAATAATTAATTATTCCTTTACAGCACTCACACGAAAGGTAAATAATTGGAGGGTTTTATATAGCGGCACAACTAGCAATGTACGATTAAATAACAAATACACTATGTATGAATTAACGGCCATGTCAATCTTAATGAATTTGATATTTAAAAGTATAACTTTGGATTTCTTTCCCACAGTTTCATCTGATTTCATATAAAAATGAGAAAAAAAACATTCTCTTCAACTGCTTGTTGAGAAATTTTTTTTTAATTGGCCTATTCTGTTGCTTTTTTGCGCCAAAGACTTCCAATATTTCTTTTTTTTTATTTTAACCATCCCCAAAGTTTAACATTGTATCCTTTAACACCTGAAACTCAATACTTCTTTTATTGGGTAGCGGAGGGCGGTTCCCGGCTCCTGCATCGTTGTTAGCCTGCGACGTGACAGTTTGATGTATCATCGGCAAGATTTAAACAAACAGCTCGAACGGAGCCCAGTGCTCAACATAATAATTGCCTCCGCACAAGGAAGGAGTGCCGCTTGGCAGGCATCAGAGCCGGCATTAACAAATTCCGTTTTGCCGGCCGTGTAAAGGGTCAAGGAATTATGTATTTATTGCTTTTCAGGTGGACTTTAAACTCTATAAGCAGCTGACTGATTTTCTCTTGGGTGGTAAAGTTGACAGAAGCTAAAGCATAGCCACTTTTTAACTAACTAGTAGACGTTCTGGGGATTCGTCCATCTTCTCTGGGCAACCATTTCGAGGAAGGGAGAAATTGGGGTATTTTCTTTTGAAAACCAGTTTTTTTACGTTCTCCATATGTGTTTTATCTGAAGTAGACACATTATTCAAACCCTGAATTATGATAGAAGTAATCACGTGATTACGCCTAGGGCCTAGATCTACGTACCGCATGATTAGCATAATATGTAGGCCTGGATTATTGTGATGAATGTTTTACCCTGGTCTAGGAAAAGAAATCCTACTTTTATACTCACCACAAAAAAAACAGAATGACTGAAGGAAATAAGGCCATGTACTTCCACCATCTCATTCCGCAGAATGAACATCACGCTTAAGTGCTTTGTGGTATCCATTCAATAAATATATATATATATATATATATATATATATATATATATATATATATATATATACAGCAGAACCCCGCTTAACCGACTTAATTGGGACCGAGGGTAAGCCGGTTAAGAGAAAACCCGGTTAAACGGGAGTGATTTAAAAAATGTTAAATCCATGGCATTTCTCTTATAGCTCTGTTAGATACTCTACGTTATAAAGAAAATTGTGCATTGTAAACGTATTTGAGCAAATTAAAGCAAAAATAATTACTGTACGTGCTATACTATTATTAAAAATTATATTTAACAGAGTACATCAAGAAAATTAAAAATTCGTACCGTACTAGTGTACAACAATTGCGTTACTATACTTAAAGGAAATCGGTTACTTTTTTTTGTTTTAAACTTGAATACCGAGTTTTGGCTACGAAGTCCCACCATTTCTTTATTAACATCACATCACTTGACGTGGAGGTTGATTGTTGTTCAACATAACGAAGAACCACTTCTAAAGCATTCATTCCATCGGTATGGGAAACTAGTGAGTCTGTTGGTGAATCTGAATCATCCGAATCTTCCGCGACATCTTGAGGCGCATCAATGATAGTCTAGATGATGTATTCGTCAGATAACATTTCGACGCCCAAGTCAATATCAATTTTAAACCAATCTTCGACATCTACTTCTGTAACATCATGACATTCTACTTCTGTAACATTACTGACCACTTCATATGGAGTGAAAATACTACATAACTTGAGAAAATAAATTAAAATTGTGTCATTTTAAAAAATACATATTCTTCAGACAATTACTATTCAAATGGTATTTTATACCTTGTAAGTAATTTTGCGTACTTTTAAATTTAATTCCTTCCCCCTCAACAACGGAGAGTGACAGAGCAATTTGTCCCATTTAGATTCACCAGTATCAAAACTATAAGAATCACCTTGAAATTTAAAACATAAAACATTTTAATTTGTCTTCCAATGTACCAGGGTGCCCCAAAAATAAGGGATGTCATGAACACATTGTATTTCAAAATAGTATTAGAGATAGTAATAGTTTATAAGTATTATATAATAGTAGTTTATTAGTAGTTTTAGAGATAGTAATAATTTATTAGTATATAATAGTAGTTTATAAGTATTATATAATAATAACTTATAAACAACTACTATCTCTAAAATTACTTATAAGTAGTGTATAATAGTAGTTTATTAGTAATTTTAGAAATAGTAGTAGTTTATAAGTAGTGTATAATAGTAGTTTATTAGTTTTAGAAATAGTAGTAGTTTATTAGTAATTTTAGATATAGTAGTAGTTTTAGAGAAACGTTACACTTTTTTATGAAGTCAAAAATCGGTATTCGATATTTAATTACCAATTTCTCTTATCTCTCATTTGACTTTAACCACAGATGATAATCTCCTCTGAAAAGCCTCTGCAGCAGCGAGCACTATGTGATCCGGAATTTCATTACATATCTTCAGTAGCAGCAATTTCCTGAATTTTTCTGATGGCATTGGTTTTGGATTTTCCAACTTATACTTTATATAGCCCCTATGCAAAAATCTAAGGGGTTGAAATAATTGCTTAATGCTGGCCACCTCTCTGCCGATATGGAATCTGGACAATTTTGTTTAGGCCATATTTGTACACGTTTTCCCCGGTGCCGATTCTTGCTGAAAAGTATAAACGGATAACTCTGCAACAACTTTGAATTGTTTAATCACGTGAGCTTTGAAAACGTTTTCTAAATAGTACTTCTGATCCATTTTAATAATTTTCTCGGTGGAGAGAAGAGGCCGTTTGACTCTTTTACTGATATTTCCTCAAAACATTACTAAAAGAGCTTTCTGGAAATTTTAAATGGCACCTTGTGTTGAAAACATTTTCGCAGCTGATTTTCCTTACATGTTGTCATTTTGATGACTATGAGACGGTTATAGAAAAAATGGTTTATCATCTAAAAAATCGGTGTCATTAGCAAAATGTTTCTTCAGTAGCAGTATGCACTTTCTAACTCTCTTTTTCCTCAGTTAATCCATGAACTGCCCCTTTCTTATAAGCTTTTAATTTTAAATCTTCTTTAATAATAATTCCAGCCATATTTTTTGATAAATGTAGCTAACTCCCTCGATACTTTTTCTAGCAGATTGTAAAGGATTTGGCCGAATTCTTTCACGCACAGTTTTAATTAGTTTTTTGTTTATTTTTAATTCTCTGTAGAACAATCAGTCTCCTTCCATCATTGCACCCTATATCGATACTACCTGTTTCTTTAACCTCTGTAATGTCCTTTACAATCAATCTCTTCAACACATCTACATGTCTGGCCATACACACTCGTACCAAACCGTAAAGCGACTCGTGAGAAGCGGCAGTAAAGGATGTGAGTACAACTAAACACGGCGTGCCAAGAAAACTGTCCTCGCCCACAAACAGAAAAAGGTCAGACTGAATAATCTCGCGCTCGATAATGAAGGGCGACTTTGATAAGGTAAAGGTTAAGGGCCGGTGGGACATCCCTCTGGTTAGCGCACGGGGATTGATTGCACTGGAACGACCCGAGTTCAATCCCCGGTCTACCCAAACTGTCCCCGTGTTCACGCGAAGTACAGGCACGTTAAACATGTGGGTCCGTAAATCTTTCCGAGAGGCTGGTGGTAGGGAAAGGAGGATATACGGTCCCTGTGGGTGCCGCCACCACTGGGTTCCGGTCCAAATTGGGTAGTACTTCCCCGGCCATCTAAGCAGATGCCTTACTCTTTCGGGTAGGTCGGACAATCTAGGTTGAAGAAGGTAAAGGGATGTGATAAGGTAAAGGGGTGTGATAAGGTAAAAGGGTGTGGGGAGAGATAGTCCAGTGATTAAGGCACGGGGATTGTATTCTTAGGACCCACGTACGATTCGCGGAGCTTCCGAAACTATTCCCGTATCTACATAGAGTACGGGCACGTTAAATCTCTGGTCCGGAAGGTCTTCCCAGAAATTGGTGGTTAGGGAAGAAGGGTACGATCCCTATAGAAGTCGCCCCCCACTGAGTTCCGGCCGTCCAAACATAAAAGAAGGTAAAGGATATGTGTTTGCGGCTCAAAACTGTCGTTTATCGTATCATATGTGTTCGCTCATACAAAACTTTTTTTAAATAAAAAAAATAAAACATAAATAAATATATAAAAAAAATAAATGTTTTTTTTTTCCTAAATATTAAATATTGAAATTATTTTTGTAAATTTATAAATGGTACCCTATATTTTCAAAAGAAGTTTTAAAATTGTTTATATTTTCATCAATTAGGTTCATAAATATAAACGTCCAGCTTGTTTACATGTGTCGCAACGCTCCGATTTCAGCCGGATACCCTCGATCATAGAAGTTATGACATCAAAAACTGTTAATGTTGCATATGTTTGAACATTTCAATAATAAATAAAATTAACTGGAGTGGAGGCTCAACTCGACTTTCTCATACCAGAATCCATTTTATAGACTTTTTTTTTTTTTCAAATATTATAAAAAAAATTTGAAAAATCGGTATTGTGGGTTTAAATTATTACAACTAAAGTGTATTACCCTTCACTTTAAAGGGCTTGAAAAAAATATTTTGATGGATACCATACTTGACAATGTACCCGGGGGTTAACTTACCTTCAAAGAGAGCTAATGATGTCACGAACAAAAAAAAATTGTATAGCGGCTATTTTTCACGACAATGATTAAAACTATGAAGTCTCATGATCATTAAGCCATCAATAAACCCTTATTACATTTCGAAATAATCGCTCGAATTTAAAGAAAAATATATCTAGTTCTAGATTTTCGGTAGCAAAGAATTTATTTATGGAATAGTGACGTGTGGCAATGCCCATTAACTAACGTATTTTTACTTTTCCTCTACTATACAAGATAATATATAGGCAAGTATTGGAATCGTGTCGAAAATCTCAACTCAAGTTTCAACGGATTTACGCATTTCGAGAACTCTAGAACACACACAAAAAAAAACGTACCGTCTCTCTTCTCTCTCTCTCCTCTCACTTCTCTCTCCTATCTATCTATTTCCTCTCTCTCTCTCATTCCTCTCTCTCTCATTCCTCTCTCTCTCATTCCTCTCTCTCTCATTCCTCTCTCTCTCTCTCTCTCTCATTCCTCTCTCTCTCTCATTCCTCTCTCCTCCCTCTGTCTGTCTGTCTGTATGTATGTATGTGTGTGAGAGATTGTGCGTGATTTTGTGCGTGATAGTGTGCATGGTATGTGTGTATCTATATCTGTCTGTGCAATGTATGTATCCACTCTAACTCAAAAACTAATGAACCAAATTTCACAAAATTTGGTAAATAAGTCACTTGTGTGTTATCCTGGAGTTCATTGGACTTTGGTACTATCATTTTAGTTCATAATAAATAACCTGCCTTTTTTATAAATGGCCCGCAAAAATTGTCAAAAACTACATAATCACAAATATAATAGTTATATGTTTGTTCTATACGCATTTTTTAACGAAGAAAAGAATAAGACCAACCGCATTACTCTAAGACGAACGGCTCTCTATCTGTTTTTTCGCAACATCGCCTTTGAAAATACGCCTTGTAGCCAAATGAAAACGAAACTTTAGTGTCATTTCAAATAATTACCCGTGTTATTTTGTGCAATTAAACTCAATTTATTGAATGCCCACATCAGATTTTTTTCTCGCGAAAAATCAGGCGTCGCTATTCCTCGTTCAAAAAACTTGTGTATATGGTCAAAATGGCTTAAATACCATACTGATAAGCATAAAAGCAAGAAAAACAAGCACATTTTTAAAATATTGTCTGTTGTATCATTCAGTACATTTCAAGATTCGAAAACAATATCTAATGTTGCCATCCTGAAAACTGTTATTGAAAGGTAAACGGGCTCAAATGAAATTCACCGTCACTCAGTTCTGGGCACCCTGTATACGAATAGATTTTTTAATTAAAAAAAATATAGAAATATTTCCCCTCAAAAATGACGATTTTCAATACCACGAATATGCAAATTTAATGGAAAATTTTTGTTTTTCGCGCGAAAACAAAGCCATCTTAAGCGGGAAACAAAAAAAAAGTACAAAAAAACTAAAAACACCGAAGCTCATATCTAATTTACGAGCAAAGCCTGTTCGTATAAGCGTGGAACTTTAATTAATGCGGCGTAACTCTTGATTTATTTACTTCCGAGATTTCTTTTCCTTCTTTGGCAACAAATCATGCAATGAATGGAATAACGAATAGCGTTATCCGTAATGAGACTCGACCATTCTGAGTATATTCTTTTATAATGCTGGCCATATTCTCATCTGCCGACCTGATAAAGTACATTAAAATATTATCATAGATATCGTGATAAAAAGAATTAGCAGATAAACTGCTTACAAGTTTTTTTTTATTCTAATTCTTTTTAAATTAGCCCATGATGTATTAGGGAATTTCATAAATGTGATGCTTCCACACACTTTTAAGCTTGATAGGCAATGTTTCTTCCACATAATTACTCCATGCTTCATGTCGGACATTTGTAAAATTTATAGCGTGTTTTGTAAACTCATATTACTTCTTAAGAGCGTGTGTAATTGGCTGCTGAGTCGTGAATCAAAATTTTCTTCTTTTTAACACGGCTTGCAAGAAAAACATTAGGGTAATTAATGTTAGACGATTTGATTTATCTTCTACTGTAAGATTTTAATTTCCTAATTAATAAATCATTCTAAACCAGTAACTTAACTTTTCAGACCTTACAGTACTGTATAGCTCATTAATATTTCTTGCTGATTGGAAAGAGGACAAAATCATCGAGTTTCGAATTAAAATTTAATAAACGTGAGTCTAGTGGAATCCATTATTAACTTATACGTTTCATTTTGATTCTTGGGCGATAATAGTTTAAACGTCAAGGCAAAACAAATAAGGGTCAGATAAGAATAAAATCAGCGGTGTCTCCAGACCTATGGAGTCCATATGATTTTATGTGAATAACATCTTGCAACATCAAAATTATAACCACGTTTTAAAAATAGTCCAGAATATTAAAATATCTAAATAACTATTTCGAAAACTAAGAAAGTGGTCCAAAATCAAATCATATATTCTTGTTGAGTGTTCAAACGGCTACAAATTACCCACTACTATTTATTCATAGTTAGCTAAAATATCGTAATTAAAACCACCATTTCAAAATACTAAAATATAGGAATTACAATCACTATATTTCAAAAACTAAACATTCAATCCAAAATCCAATTACATGAACTTATATAGCTTTTAATGCGCTACAAATGACTCTCTTAATATTTAAACTAGCACTTTTAGTTTACGAGATATGAGCATTATAAACTTGAAATAGAACATTTTCAATCCTCAAATTAACAGGACAATTGCTCGAACACTAAGAGCTTTGCAAAAACAAACAATTTCTCTAGAAACGGATTTCTCACTGAACATTTCTATCGCTTACTGTTTATATCTATCTTCTATGGATTAGAAGATATTTCGAGTGAAAGGAAGCACAGTGAAGCAAAAACTCCCTCGGACAAAAACTTTATATTTTTTCTATAAAAATAGTTCAAAGTATCAAAATATTGAAATTATTTTTGTACATTCATTAATATTACCCTTTTATTAAAACAAAACAAGTATATGTTGTTTACATTTCTATCAATTAACTTCGGAGATAAGTGTCCAAAGTGTTTACATTTTTCAGAACTCTCTTGCTTCAGCCGGATACTCTTTTGTTTCAGCTGTTTAGCGATCTTATAAGACAGTTATAGAACTATCCGCTGTATTATGTTGCTGTTGACCCTTACTCGTGCTTTTAAATAAAAGTGTTAGTCATCCAAACATTTGGACTCATTCGTGTATCTTGAGAGTACACTCACGAAGCTAGAAGATACTTTGTAACTATAGTATTATCGTCAATTTTTTTTATTTTTAATGAGTGTGCAATATAGCCATAATAAGTATTATTTATTTTATAAACAACCTATAGCAAGTTTAATAGCGAAGTTTCTTCCTAATAGGACGATTCTAATTTCATTTTATGTGGCACTCTGTAAATAATACCGTACGTTATCCCGTGGATCAAGCAAAAATAATAAAATGTTCAGCGAAACATTTTCTCACTAATGTTCGACAGTTTTAATACTATATTTAACCGTAATTCGTACAACGAGCTATTTAACCAGTACAGTCACGCAGATCCAAAACTAAATACCCATATAAATTCATATCATTTAATTTCTCGCCATAATATTTCATCATATTGTATCTGCCATTGAATGACTAGAATTAATACTAGCTTAAAATTTGCATAAAATTGCAACTAAATAAACACAGCGAGTCAAATGCAAACCGGGATTTAAGATTAGGAGATCCCGGATGTAACTTTGATCTGGAGAGCCATAAATAAGGGACTGTCATATGTGCAAAAGAAGGTCCCTATTAGCTTAAAGCAGACGTAGATCACACTTTATAATCGCATCATATTCAATATGGGAATAATAAAAAGCAACGTCACGAAAATAACATTTGAAAATAAATCTGGAATCTGACTGATTTATACATGTTTAATGCGCTTACAGCTCTCGTTTAGAATTTGAAATACTTTTTCAGTCAGTGAAAGGCGATTGGATAATGCTATTATTACTTTCCCTACATGGTGTTATGCAGGGTGTCCCAAAAAGATTGAAACGCGTTTTAATTCTTTACCTGTTGGAGATAAGTGGGCAATGTAAATTGCAAAAATGTTGAAAGTAAGGTAAGAAATAAGACTACGTTAATAAAATAGTTATTTTCAAAAGTTACACTTTTTAAATTTTTATACGATCCCCTTAGACAAATTGGGTCAATCAGAATTTTTTATTTTTAATGCAACAAGATAATTAAAAAAACCCGCATATATGTACCTTTAAAATCAACTGAATTATGATAAAGGCAAAAATTTGACTTATGCCACTTTTTCGTACCATGTGAAAGGCCGTTTCAGCAGTGAAAATAGGGATCATACACTAATTGACGATGGAAATTGTTTAGATCAAAAATACGTTAATATGTGTCAAAAA
Organism: Amaurobius ferox; assembly: GCA_951213105.1. Lineage (NCBI taxonomy): Eukaryota > Metazoa > Arthropoda > Arachnida > Araneae > Amaurobiidae > Amaurobius > Amaurobius ferox. The sequence continues at coordinate 122,767,176 of OX578146.1, forward strand.
TTTTTTATCGCAAATGCATCTAAATAAAGTATTACACAGACAGATATCATATATAAAGCAGTGGTACTCACTACGCGGTTGGGTATCCTATATATTAACATCCAGTTTTACCTTTTTTGTGATATGTCACAAATTTACATTTCTGATTTGATATAGGGTCCCCATTCACAATGTTCAATTTTCAATTAAATATAACTCGCTCAATTTTAAAGATACAGATATGCGGGTTTTTTTTTTTTAATGATCTTGTTGCATTAAAAATAAAAAATTTCTGATTGACCCAATTTGTCTAAGGGGGTCGTATAAAAATTTAAAAAGTTTAACCTTTTGAAAATGAATGGAAGGACTATTTCACTAACGTAGTCTTATTTCCTACCCTACTCTCAACATTTTTGCAATTTACATTGCCCACTTATCTCCAACAGGTAAAGAATTAAAGTGCGTTTCAATCTTTTTAGGACACCCTGTACAGTATTGGAATCGTTGAAGACCCAGACCGTCCGACTCATCCTAAGGACTCGAGCAACCATTTGGACGGCCGGGGTATTGGAATCGTGTCGAAAATCGGAACTTGAGTTTTTGAAGGATCTGCACGTTATAGTCCCTCTAGAACATGAAAAGCCATGTTCAGCGTGATGCCTGTGTGTGTGCCTGTCTGTCTGTATCCATGTATGTATGTATGTGTGTGCAATGTATGTATCTTCTCTATCTCAAAAACTAGTCCACGAAATTTCACAAAATTTCGTTGGATTTATCGAATACTCTTGTGCTGATTAGATTTTGCTACGTTTCGTAAAATAAAAACCAGCCTTTTTTTTTTTTTTTTGCGAAATGACAAGCAAAAATCGACACCATCTGAAATACAAGACCAAAGATGCTGAAATGTATTAATTAAATACTTGCTTTATTATTATTAAAGAACAAACTAATAAGACAAGCCTCATTACTTTAGAATGAACCATTCTTGAGACATTGATAATTTTATAATTTTGAGGAGCTGGCGATATTTTTCACTGTCACTGTAGTTAAACTATTTGATGAAATTTCTGAAGATTTTGTACGAAAGTTCCTTGTGGATTACTCTGGTACTGATTTGATTTTGACACGATTAAAAAAAAAATTAGCATTAACTTTTTTTTCGCGAAATGGCCCTCAAAACCATCAAAATCTGTAATAAAATACTAATTATGCTTAAAAGTATTCATTAAATGCTTGTTTTATATGTTATTTTCAACGACGAGACAAACAATGCCAAATCCATTACTCCAGGAGAAACCATATTCCAGATATTTAGGTGTTTTAAGATGCATTCAATTCAGTTATAAAATCAACAACACAACATCATAGATAAAAGATCATTTAATAAAATCATCCTACAAGACGTACATGGCGTCTTGTAGGATGACTTTATTAAATAACCTTTTATCTATGATGTCGTGTGTCGTTGATTTTATAACTGAATTTAGAATAGACGTGATACCACCTTTATTATTACGCATTTGTCTAATGAAGCAGAAGACGTATTAAAATCTGCAAACTGGATATACCAACAAAATATCCGTGTTAATTTGAGCGATTAAACTTGATTTAATGCATTGCGAATTTGAGCCTGTAGGAAAAGCAATGTGCTGGCCACAGCCGATATTTACTTTCCTTGCAATACATGGTAAGACCAACACAGGGAAAATATTGGAACCGGGTCGATAATCGAATTTCCGACGGATGTATACTTTCCGAAAGCTATAGAACACGAAAAACGATTTTCAACGTGACGTATATTTGTGTGTGTCTGCGCGAAATGACTCTTATCTCAGAAAGTACTCGACAAATATTACTCAAAAATTGGTAGTTAAAGTCTCTTGTGGGTTACCCTGTTGCTGGTTGTATTTTGGTGCGACACGGAAAAATAGAACATACCTCTTTTTGTATGAAATGGCCCTCAAAAATGATCAGAATCTGAAAATAAAAAAAACTAAGTATACATAAAAGTATAAATGAAATGCCTGTTTCGTTCATAATTTTTGATGACAAAACGAATAAGACCAACCTCGTTACTCCAGAAAAAACTATTCTTTCGATATTTAATTACTCGAAATTTTAAATATCTGATGATATTTTACTCTGTAGTTCAAAAACTATTCATTGAAATTTCTTGAAATAGGGTAGTTTAGTAATTTGTGAGTTTATCTGGTACTGTCTAGAGTTTGATACGATATGAAATAATAAAATCAGCTTTTTCCCCCGAAATGACAGCAAAAATCGTCAAAATCTGAAGTAGATTTAATATGCTTGAATGCTGCAATTAAATGCTTATTTCATGAGTAATATTTGACAACAAAAATTATATAAATCCTTCTCAAGATGTTTAAGATTTTTGATATTTTGAAAAGCTGATGATGTTTGAAAATACGTTAAGTTGCCAAATGAAAACGATGACGTTAAACCTGCAAATTAGATATAATTTTAAACAGATATCCCTGGTACTTTGTGCAATTAAGCTTAATTTTATGGATTATGAAAGAGAAGAGAAAATCAATTTCAGTCTGTAGAGAAAGTCATGTGCATCCCACATCCAGATTTTTTATAAACAATTTTTACTTCATCAACTTCATTAATTCCTAAGTCTCATTGGTAAAAAAAATACGTCGCCAGAATGCTTCAAATGAATTGCGAGATGTTTAAGAATTTTGGTATTTTGAAAAGCTGCCGATGTTTTACAATACGTTAAGTTGCCAAATGAAAAAGATGGCATATTAAAACTGCAAATTGGATATAATTTCAAACAGGTATCCATGTTATTTTGTGCCATTAAACTTAATTTCATGGATTATGAAAGAGAAAATCAATATGAGTCTGTAAAGAAGGTCATGTGCAGACCACATCCAAATTTTTTATAAACAATTTTTACTTCATCAACTCCATTAATGCCTAAGTTAGTCTTATCGGTAAAAAAAAAATCCGTCACTATAAACCATGCAGAATGCTTCAAATGTATTGGACAAGAACTTTGCAGAGGCTTCGTGATACGTGAAAGACCTGGATGATGATAACGTAATACTACAAGAATTTCTGGCAATAACTCAAAACAGGAGAAATGTAACTTATGATCTTCGAGTGAGAAAACCATTCTTCATTCGTAGAACGGGCCCGTTCTACCCAGAATTCATAGCAGAATCACGTATATGATATCCTGATGTTAAAACTGATAGAAACGTTGCCTCATTCTTCAAAGGAACGTATGATGTTTTGATTCGTGAAGTGTACAAAAAAAATATTAAGTTCCTGCTTTTTCGAAACGACAGTGGAGCTAATATCTGGTGAAAAACGCCCCCAAGTAGCAGCGTATTTGACATTCTAAATCAATAAATTTAAACATGGTGCTTCTATCAATAATATAAAAAAATAGGGTGCTTATATCAATAGCATTATAAAAATATAGTGCTTATATCAAAACATAGGGTGCTTATATCAATTATAAAAATATGGTGCTTCTATCAATAATATAAAAACCTCGTCAATATACAGCATACATTCTTCTTCTTCGACTCAGGCCGTCCGATCTACCCGAAAGTGTAAGGTATCTGTTTGGACGGCCAGGAAGTGCTACCCAATTTAGACCGGTACCCATTGTGGGGAGGGGGCATTCACAGGAACCTTCCCCTCCTTCCCCTACCACCAAGCTCTCTGAAGAAGTTATGGACCCACATATTTTAGAGGCCCGTACTCATCGTGAACACTGGGACAGTTTGGGCAGGGCCGGGAATTGAACTCGGGATACAGCATGCATTAAATTTTTAGAAGTTAACCGGTTTCTAGGGCAAAAAACAGTCTTCGTCTTCGAATAAATCCAATCTCACTTATTTGAGCAATATCGGCATCTGAAGAAATTTGCACACGTGGCTGAAGTGAAGATAAAAGTTGCCATCGCCGCGAAGAAAAATGAGAGAGGTAGAACCAACGCGACAGGAAGAACGAGAGGCGATATACTACGAATGTACGACAAAAACCACGGAGGAAAGAAAGAATAACACAAAATAAAGAAAGAACAAAAAGAAAACAAGGCGGTAAGACAGCAGATATCAGAATTGCAAAAAATACAACGTAGAAAAATAAATAGAAAATAATTGTAAACGACGCAAAACCGGAATAACGGTAAAAAGTAAATAAGAAGAAACCAACTGGATTTAATTGGCGATTTAACTTAAGCAGTGTTCCTGGCTTTCAAAACTCTAACCTCCGGTACGTGTCAATATTTGCATACAGGCTATTAGCAGAAAAACGGGCTTTGAAAACTATATTAGTTAATTATACATTTGACGAAAATTTTATATTATTGGTAGATGTTTTATCTATTTTATTGAAGTCTTATTCAGATAAAATTCTCCAGAAAGATTAATCTATGCTTTCCTACCACTTTTTTACCTGTCTGTTACCAAGCATTACCTTTTGCAGTTGACTATTTGCGCTCTTCCCCTAAATGTATTATTATGCAATTTTGTTTTGATCAATATCACCTGTATATTTCCGGAAAATCTTAGAAGATTGATGTTAAGGAATCCTGCTAGCTATGTAAAACATATTTTTGGAGACATTTTTTATCATTGCATTAAATATGAAAATATATCTGCCAGATTTGAGAAATGTTGAAAAGTTTATTAATCTTTTGTTGCGTTCTGTTCAAAAGCGTAGTCAAATTTTATTTTTTGTCCACTCTTGTTAACGCCCGGGGTTTGATTTCTAGTTAGTATGTTAATTGGTATAATTGCGCTTGTTAAATAGCTAAATTAAATTATTTTATTCAAGCTATTAAATTTCTTGGGGTATTTCTAAAGCCCAATTATTCTTCTGGTGTGTAAATTCTATTGTTTTGTTACATACTATTTTCTAAGTTGGGAACCCAATTATACACCTATTCTATTTTGTTCAAATGTATTTTCCATCTTAACTAAAAGGAAATACCCCTAATGCAATAAATTGATTAATTGATGTACATTTTAAAGCTTCTAATTTTCTAGGTGAATATTAATTGAACATGAATAAAATTTTAAAGTGTTTCAAAATTTTCAACCGGTCAGATCAATTTATCAAGAACGTTCAATATGACATGAGATCAAAATATCCCAAAATGCAATTTTCAGTCTGAACCAAACTCCAGAAATTTCCATCACGATCACTGAAATCCTGAGTGACGCATGCGCAGTTTCTGATTTTCGTATGTTATGAAATTCAAAAAGAAACCGGCCAACTCCCTACCTGAATTCATGGAAATCTATTTAGAGTCTCCCAAAATCCCAACACGATCCATGACATTTCTTGCTACAGTCAACACAAAGCTCAATCTAACCCAGTTGATAGTGTTGCAGTTTCCGATTTTTTGTTAGAAAATTTCGGAAACTTAAAAGGTAACCACGATCTTTCTATCCCAAAGTCCCGGAAATCTGATCAGAATCTGCCAAGTGTCCGACACAATTAATGACTTCTTGCTATGATCCAGACAAAAACCCGATCTGACTAATCATTAGTTTTAACGTCAAGAACGCGGAACACCACTAAAGAAGCAGTAGCAATATAAATCACATCATGTCACATTATGGTGTTGAATGACCCCACTAACTTTGTAAAAAAAAATACCATAAGTGTAAATGTTGTCTGCCTTTAAAATCAAAGACAACCAAAAAATGGGTCTCAAAGTATTTTATTAAAATATCCTTTTTACGACGTACAAAAATCACACGGCCATGGCGCTTTCGGATACTATTGTGCCCTTCATCAAATAGTGCCCAAAAGCGCTACGGCAGTGTAATTTTGTGCGTCGTAGAAAAGGATATTTTAATAAAAGACTTTCAAACCTATTTCTTTTATTGGCTTTGATTTTAAAGTATTAATTAGTTGACGTGTTTCCATGATATTTTATTGCTATGCTTATCTCTAACAAGAAAGATCAATCATGTATAAAGCATTGATTAAGAAACACTTTCCAACGTCAATGCAATTTTATTTAAACATCTCTAAAATGCGATACATTCCTCGGTAATATTTTTAAAATTATAACAATACTACATTAATTTATTATATTTGAAAACTTCATCAAACACAACTGAAATTTATTCAAATGACGCCCTCGAAATATAACACGCCTGGTTCTCTCTATAAAAGCAGCATTTCATTCATAACATTTTCCCATTCATTTCATTCATCACAATACTATAATAATTTATTTTATTTAAAAACTGAAGACCATGGAGGTACAGCATTTAAACTCTATGCTTAAAACTTCATCGAAAAAAAAAATCGTCCTTCTCTCTGTAAAATCAATGAATATTTCATTCATATCAGCTATGCAGACTCCATGAGCTAAATAATTTTACGTTAAAGAAATGCAGCAATTCTAATACAACTCATTCTACATATTTTGCTGTTTACATTTTACATAAGTGAAAAATAGGCTTCGTTGTAGAAATAATCAAATTTGGATGATCACTTAAACTCAACTATATTATAATTACGTTATTTCAGTATGTAGATGCGCAGATTTTAAGCAAAAATAAAGCGGTTTTAGGACGGATACAACACTCAATATGAATTAAAAAGAACTTTAAAAATAACGATTTTGAGACAAGAGGGATGCCATGTTTCATTTTGAAGTGGGTCACGTGATATCTTCATATCATGGTCACGTGATCGCTTCATATAAGAGGCGTAATTATTATTTTAATTTTTATTTAAAAAACTACTGAATATATTTTGCTGAAATTTTTTTTTATATATTTTATGGAATAATTTGAATATTACCTAAAATTTTTGAAGCAATTTGTTGATTTTAAATCCGCTTAAAAAATACTTGAAAAATTAGGTCTCATAGGTTTCAATGTATTTCATTTTTTCAACCCGGGTTTAATCCAAAACTAATTGGGTGATATTATTCATTTATATTCCCATAGGTCCCACAGACAGTCTGAACAACATACTAAAATTTCATTTTGATAAAGCCATTTTTACAGCAGTTATCGTGCGAACGGACAGACAGACAGAATGAACAAAGTCATAAACACGTTTCAACTATATTGTAAAGTGTTACTAAAGTGACCATAAAAGTGATTTCAGCGCTCCTAGAGTTGAGCTTAAAATGTTGGGATAACGAACTCTGCAACGGAACGAAATGGACAAAATAAATCAATTACAAAGTTATAAAGCATTATTGGACACAAAATGGACAAAGCACAAAATGGACAAAATAAAGCACAAAATGGACAAAATAAAGCACAAAATGGACAAAATAAATCAATTACAAAGTTATAAAGCATTGTATAATGAATAGGAGTCGACGATAAAACTGCCACAGAAGGCATTTATTTGACACAATAGGATTATTGGCGAATAACAATCCTATTCAGGAATGCTAAAATAAACAACATTTACATGCACAGGAATCTGATGTACAAGGAACCTAAAGGTCAGCCTGTTCAAAATGTCTTCAGCAGTAACAATACACATTTGAATTATGGAAAGAATAGGACCGCGTACTTTAACAAACATTTCAGGTGTCACCGTGTTACGGATACGACGTTTCGACAAATATTTATTTCCTTCCATATGAGTGTTTCTTTCGTTCCTGGTGTGGATTTCATCTAACTAGACAATGCTCTGCAACATTGTGATTGGGATTTTTTTCGTCTATTGAGCTTTTTTGACGAGTTCCGTTATTCTATCCTTTTAAATTCTTCGCTAGAATTAGTTTTATGAATCGCTGTAATTAGTTTCATTTTTTGTCCCAATTGTGCATAGTCAAGTTACTATAAAGGATTATAAGGAAATTCCTTCCTCAAAGTAATATATATTGTTGCTTTATCAAATTCACATATTGTTGCCTTGTCTGAATACTTCTTTGTTACTTTTCGATGTTTTGATTTACTAGGTGGAAACTGCCCAATCCCTTTCCATCTTTAGATATAGAACTAAAACATTTTTGTACTGAATTAGATTAGCTCTACAACTTTCTAGTTCACTTTTCCCCCTATCTGCAAAATAAGCCGAGACGATCCCCAATAACCCTCCCCCCCCCCCCAAAAAAAAATGGAAGCCACGGGGTCAATCTGGTATCATTATGTGGGCCATAGAGGGTTTCCAATACAACGATGTAAGAAGTACATAGTTAGCTGCGTGAGATATTGACCTGAGGAAGGACTTCTCTTGTAACCCTGGCCGTATTCAGAATTGACGACCGAGGCGATCGGGCGATTGAAACGTCACAAAATGGATCATTTCGGGGAATTTAATTGATTAATGCTGACTCAACTGTCCGACCGGGCTTGACTCCTGAACATAGCCCCTGTAGATAGATCTGACGTGTACATTCAAGGGCCTTTCCTTGCAAAGTTATTGAATATTTAAGAACTTTTCTAGAAACCCTGTATCTTAGTACAACCTAAAACTTTGTCCTGGAACTTCTCGGACCATAGGTCATATTTATTTCCACTCCTTCATGGATGATTTTGAGTTCGAAAGTCTAACTACATCGGTAATGCATTTGCTCCACCAAATCCACAAACAGTGTCTTTCTTTCTTACTCATCAATCACAAGTTCAAAATGAACCTAGTGCCAGATCAGTGAACTTCTAAATGAGACCGAAATAAATACCTCCAGGAAAAGTGACACAGCCTGTCAAGGCCACACCTTAAGATGAACACATCCATTTCCGTTTTGGCATCGTGCTATTATGAAGCACGAGAAATAAGTCATGATCAAGAACATCTTTAAAATGCATGTTAAAAAGATTCATAGGAGATTCATCATCACTCACTCACTCACATCAATTCGAAATGATTAGATGCTTGTTAGAGTGTCCGCATCACATACATGTATCATAAGCAAACTCTAAACACAGAGTCAAAAGTGAACGTACACAATCAATAAAATATACTTTGTGCAAAGGATAAGGAAAACTAAAGCAACGTAAATAAGCAGAAATAACACAAAAGTGAACGTACACAATCAATAAGTAAAATATACTTTGTGCAAAGGATAAGGAAAACTAAAGCAACGTAAATAAGCACAAATAACACAAAAGTGAACGTACACAATCAATAAGTAAAATATACTTTGTGCAAAGGATAAGGAAAACTAAAGCAACGTAAATAAGCACAAATAACACAAAAGTGAACGTACACAATCAATAAGTAAAATATACTTTGTGCAAAGGATAAGGAAAACTAAAGCAACGTAAATAAGCACAAATAACACAAAAGTGAACGTACACAATCAATAAGTAAAATATACTTTGTGCAAAGGATAAGGAAAACTAAAGCAACGTAAATAAGCACAAATAACACAAAAGTGAACGTACACAATCAATAAGTAAAATATACTTTGTGCAAAGGATAAGGAAAACTAAAGCAACGTAAATAAGCACAAATAACACAAAAGTGAACGTACACAATCAATAAGTAAAATATACTTTGTGCAAAGGATAAGGAAAACTAAAGCAACGTAAATAAGCACAAATAACACAAAAGTGAACGTACACAATCAATAAGTAAAATATACTTTGTGCAAAGGATAAGGAAAACTAAAGCAACGTAAATAAGCACAAATAACACAAAAGTGAACGTACACAATCAATAAGTAAAATATACTTTGTGCAAAGGATAAGGAAAACTAAAGCAACGTAAATAAGCACAAATAACACAAAAGTGAACGTACACAATCAATAAGTAAAATATACTTTGTGCAAAGGATAAGGAAAACTAAAGCAACGTAAATAAGCACAAATAACACAAAAGTGAACGTACACAATCAATAAGTAAAATATACTTTGTGCAAAGGATAAGGAAAACTAAAGCAACGTAAATAAGCACAAATAACACAAAAGTGAACGTACACAATCAATAAGTAAAATATACTTTGTGCAAAGGATAAGGAAAACTAAAGCAACGTAAATAAACACGATCCCCATCGTCAGTATAAGAGAACCAAAAAGCCCGAAGGCCAAAAGAGGAATGGGCATTTCACCCATTCTTCTTACAGACCTTCCATACAGACGGACATCACTCTAAAAATAGTCGAAATGTATTCAGGAGATCCTAAACCATATTGGCATCAAAATCTCGAAATCTAAAATTTTCGTGAAAAAAATATTTTCTCTATACTATATTCTAGAGAAAATAAAAATGCATTATGTTAACCATGTATTTTATCACTATTTTCAACAAAAACATCGTTCTGTAGGCAACATACTAATTTTCAAACTTTATCTGCAAGCACTTACGCACTGTACAGTCAGGTCTGACTCGAAGGTGTTGGCTTTCTGTCACAAATACCCAAACAACGCATTTTTATACCGTGACCTGCAATCTATCGCGATGGAGACTTTAAGTAAATTGCTTTATGAAATTCTTTAGAATAGCAATTCCATGTCATAACATGACACGTTGGATTTCCCGCGTGCTAACTTATATGAGGAAACGTGTACTTTCACTTTTGACTCTGTATAAACATTTCAGATGTCGTAGTCACATATTGTACATTGGATCCAAATATGCGAAAAATAATTAGCATTGTTGGACAATTAAGCTTGCTAACACTGTTTATGGTTGCTCTCTATCCCGAAGTATGAAGCCTTCTCGGTAATGGATTTTCTCCACTTAATCAATAAACGCGATACCGCATCAATGGTTTATCACGAGTTGACGATAATCATATCATTAAACTGCTTCCAATGCGACAAAAACTCCTGCAGAAAAGAAAAATTAATCTAGGTCACACGTAAAGAAAAGCACGCCCTTTCCATTTTCAGATCAGGCTATTATGAAACACGAGATTCTTAATTCCTGGTCAAGAACATCTTTAAATGCATGTCCAAGATGGAAGAGTCATGTTTACTCCTATCAAATCAAAATGATTGAAGATTCTTCTAAAGTGTTTGCAACACAAACATATCACACAGACAAATCATATACGTATAATGAAACTGTTGACGCCTTGATGCAGCGCTCATATGCGACAAGTGTACTTATCAGAAGATTTCCATATTGGTTCAGACTATGAGATATGTATCGCACTCATACAGATCAAAAACCAAAAGCTTTTAGAATCAAAGTTCTTTATATATAAATATAATTTGCATGCGTTATACATATATGTAATGTGAATACAATTCAATAGCAAATCGTTGCATTCAAATCCGGAACCTTCCCCTTTTCTGCGAAGAGCAATTAACATAAAAGGCCGATTAAACTTCCTAACACCGTTTCATGGTTGTTTTCTACTTCAGACTGCGAAATCACGTCAATAAATTTGCCCCACTTAATCAATAAACGCAGTATCTTCTTACTAATCGAATTCACCCTAATCCTGTACCAGATCAGTGAACCAACTAACATGCGACAGAGAGAAATTCCTCCAGAAAAAGGAGCCACTATCTGTCAAGGCCACACCTGAAGACGATCACATCCTTTCTATTTTCAGATCATGCTATTATGAAGCACGAGAAATTTAAATCCTGATCAAGAACATCTTAACATGCGTCAGTAATTAACATCCTCGCCACGTATGAGTATCAAGACGCCCGAGGCGGGTGTCTGTCGACGTGCCAGGGCTGAAGAGGCAAGAGTGACCATAAATTTCCCGCAATGACAGACCAAAAGTTGTGTATATGTTATTAGCATTAGGACGGAACTTGCGGTTAGTCTGTATGTGCTTTGATTTCAACAACAAAGGGGGGGACGCGATTGAAATTTATTGATCCTAAATGAAGGACCATGAATCATCCAGGGCCGTACTTAGTTGGAACAGAAGCAAAAGGAGAAAGTTCGAAGACCATGAGTGCATTGGATTAACCGAAGAACGTGTGCTCAGGCATAGGTCCTGTTGGAAGGAGAAGCTATTTAACAAATCAGAAATAGTTTGGTCGGCTAAATTATGCAGCCTAAATTGCATTGCATCCCCGCTTCAAAAGTGACACTGCTAAAATAAGTGCATTTTTCCCGTATATTTGTGCACTACAGGACAAAAGACATGTATGTATCTGGGGGGAAGTGGAAGTCACGACCCACTACAATTAAAACTCATTCTTTATACAGCACGGAGACTATCAAAAGTAAACTCAAGAAATGTACACCTCTTGGCAAAGCAGCACCTTAAAAATTATTGAACGGTCAATATAAACCGAGAAAAACGAGCTACTTGAAAGAGAAAGAACACTTTATATAAAGAGATATTATATTTTCGCTACACAATATCTTCATTAGATTTACTACACAGGGTGATTCAAAAGAGATGGACCAAACTTTACGAGGTGGTAGTATACACCAAACCAAGCATTTTTCGTCGTAGTTAACCGGGTCGTAAATGAAACATAAAGGCGTTACAGAGCGCTACTCGTTGGGAAACGGTCGCTCCGCAAACTTAAAAGCGTCATTCTGGTTGTTATCTTCTGGTTGAAAAATAAAATCACGTATGCAAATTTCATCTGAGGAAGAAAAAGATTCCTTATGCAAATTTTCTTAATAAGGCAAAAGGTAGGGAACTATCTGGACGTCACTTTTCCGGGCCGATGGATTGGGCGAGGTCGTCCCATAGCTTGACCCCCACGATCGTCCGGTCTGTCGTGTCTTTGCGTCTTTTTGTGGAGATATCTCAAGAGTCTCGTCTATTACACTCCCCTTGAACCTGGAGAGAAACTCGTCGCCAGAATTTCGGCCGCTGCTGCCGAAGTGCTCGACATGCCTGGTCTGTTCGAGAGAGTCCGCCAATCCCTCCATCCCCTCTGTGAGACGTGCATTCAGGTTGGTGGTCGTTCTTTTGAACCATTACTGTAATTATTGTTTAATAAATATCATTTTAAAACTTCTAAGTCATTCTTGTGTTTTCGCCTCACCTCATCGGTTTCACCATTAAGCGCCGACTGGCGCCTTTACGTTTCATTTCCGACCCGGTAAACTATGGCGAGAAATACTTGGTTTGATGTGTTGTACTACCACCTCGTAAAAGGTTGACTTTTTAGTCACCCTATATATTAATGTTACATATGTAATTATTATTCATTTCTAACCAAAAGCAAATATCGTTCTTTTATATTAGTAAAACAATTAATCTGGCAATTTTTGTTATAAGAAAAAGTAATAATTTTTAGTATAGCAAGAAATATAATCCTCTATAAGAAGTGAGATGTAAAAAAAAGGGAGTAAGAGCGAAATTTTCTAATTCAACTTACTCCCTCGCAATCACGTCTCGCAAACAAACCTAACAAAATAAACAGAAGAATACATGGATAACCTACAAGTGACTTATGTAACGAATTTTGAGAAATTTAGTCGTATAGTTTTGGAACCAGAGTGGTTACACCAAATGGGGTACTCCCCAAATGATTCGCCTACTAAATTTTGTGAAATTTTGTCGAATAGATTTTGAGCTAGAGTGCGCCTTACACACAGAAACGTGGACAAAAATTATATACGAGTATTCGTGTTTGGAAGTGCCTAAAACGTGTAGATTCGTCGGAAACAAGATTTTCAATTTTCCACCCCATTCCAATACTTTCCCTTTACATTATTCTCGGTGGCGGTTTTGGCCGCTTGCCGTCGTGTGGGCGCATATGCTGGGCTGGGTGATCTTGCAATCGCGAATGCTTGATTCTTACCGTTTGCCTTCGGGTGGGTCGGTATTTGGAGCTGATTTTCCTAAACATTACCAATACAAGTACTGAAGGGAATACTGTTCATATTACCACCAGTGAAGACGATTATCAGAAATGTCCTTAAACTGTTAGTTTTGAAACAGTAAACAAACCTATTTATTTTAAAATTAGATGTAGTCTAAAACAGTTATTTTTCCGTTTGAATATCCACATATGACTAGCACAACTGCTTTTTACTTTCCTTATATGCATAGTATAATGTATAAGGAAAGTATTATGATGGGGTAGGAAATTCGAATTCGAGTTTTCGACGGAAGAGTACGTTTTAAGCATCCCTGAACACGAATTGGACGTTTTTGAGGTGATGTCCGTGTGTGTATGTGTGTGTATCCGTGAGTCTGTAGAGACGATATCTCACGAGCGAATGGAGATATTCAAATGAAATTTGGTACTTTCGAATGAAATTTTGAAAAAATCGTCAAAAAATCAAAATCTTCAATAAAGTTACATAAGTAACCATTTCTTATGTAATTTTTCATTGTAAAATGATTGATATAAATGACACTAGCATTCTAAAATTAGAATGCTAGTATGAAAGGTTCTTGAGATATTATACATTTTTCAAATACATTTTTCAAAAAACCACGTAAAATTAGAAAAAATTAGCTGTTTGTAAAATATGTTCACTTCCATATGCAACGTTGTGCGATACATTTGTTAACATCATTCTCGTGGATTTAGCACGTTCCATTCATGAGAGAAGATACTTCAGTTACTAGTTTTCTAATTGGACTCCAATAGTCATTTATCTGCTATAAGAATAACTTATTTCTTTGTCCGTAACGCTTGGCGAGATTTTATCGACGAATTTGGCGAAATGTCGCCCACTTGGCGAATTTTTCAACATTGCCAAATTAACGAAAATGTCGCCAAATTGGTAAAAATGACACTAAACCAATGAAAATGACGACTAATTTTTGAAAAATCAATATCCTGGAAAGAACATGCGAATTGACTATAAGAATAACCCATTTCTCCGTTCGTAACACTAGACTAAAATTTTGACAGAATGTCGCTAATTTAGCGACATTTTTTAATGTTGCTAAAAGTGAGGGAAATGTCACCAAATTAATAAAAATGTCGTCAAATTGATAAAAATGAAGCTATATGGAAGGTAATGATTTGCAAATTTTGAATTCCGTCGTATGACGGGCATACCTTCTAGTACATACTAGACTCTCTCCGTTTATCTGTAACACTTAGCGATACATTTGGCGAACTTTGTGAATAATCCAGCGGGATATCGCCATCTTGGCGATATTTCGTCCCAGATTGACGAAAATATCATCAAAATTAATGAAAATGACGCCTAATTGATTAATTATTTAATATATTTTGATATAGACATAAATATAGACATTTTGATATAGATAATAAATATTAATTGCTTATTGAAGACGCTATCAATATTAATTGTTAGAGTTGTGTGAAATATAAGTTAATTGATTACTTTGAAATAGTATTATATGTTGTCATCCGGAAAAGCGCAAATGCACAATTCAAAGTTAAAACATTGCACAGTTGATCTTTTCATAATTTTTTCACTGTGAAAGATGTGAAGTCATAGCGTTATATAAGGAAAGTCATATGCGGCCCACGTCAGATTTCTTTTTTATATGTATCCGAAACATTCATCTACTCCTTTAAATACTCACAGCACTAATACGAAAATATTGAGTACCTGGACTTTGTTACTCCCTCCGTCAGAAGCAGTCTTTTATCTCACAAAGTGGGTTAGACTGTCAAGAGGAATAGAGGAGGAGAGAAATAGAGAAGTGGTTAGACTCAGTTAAGAATTATTTATATACATATATATATATACATATATGGAAGTTGATATTGAATCTAACTAACTTTTCAATTAATATATGTAAAACATAAAAAAGAAAATACATCTTCACATTTTCTCACAGCACAAATAGCATTTGTTTTGAACACGTCGTCTGGAATGTAGTTTAGAATCAGATTTAATTTAAGCACTTATATTCTTCTGTTTATTTATTTTGTCAGGTTTGTTTGTGAGACGTCCATGAGAGGTCTTAAAAAATTTTGCCTCGTCTTCTTTCTTTTACACCTTAGATGTTTTTAGAGAATATCAATTCTCTTTCCGAGGTTTATAAAGATGATTTCATATTACTTTTTTTATATACATAATGTATAAGGAAAGTATTGTGACCGGGTCGAAAATTCGAATTCGTGTTTTTGACGGGAGAGCACGTTTCAAACATCCCTGATGACGAATCGAACATTTTTGAGGTGATGTCTGTGTGTGTGTGTGTGTGTGAAGACGATATCTCACGAACGAATGGAGCGATTCGAATGAAATTTAGTACAAAAATAACAATTAGTGAATACTGGAAGCCTATTGTTTTTAAACACAATCGAATGTTCAGAACTCCCCTAAATTTTCGAATGAAAATTTGAAAAAATCATCAAAAAATCAAAACATTTAATAAAGTTACGCAAATAGACATTTCTAATGTAATTTTTCCATAGAAAACGATTGATACAAACTGTAGGACGCTAGCATCAATCGTTCTCGAGATACTGCACATTTTTCAAATAAATTTATTAAAAAATCAATTAAAATTTAAAAAAATATTAACTTTTAAACATATTCACTTTTCATATGTAATATCATGCCATAAATTTGGTGATATCATTCTCGTGGATCTAACTCGTTCCATTCACGAGAAATATACTTTGAGTGATACTTTTGTATTTGAACGCCAATAGTCCTTTATCTGCTGTAAGAATAACTTATTTCTCCGTCCATAACGCTTGGCGAGATTTTGGCGACGAATTTGACGGAATGTCGCCCTTTTTTAAATGTTGCCAAATTAACGGAAAGCTCGCCAAATGGATAAAAATGACGCTACATCAATGAAAATGACGACTAATTGAAGAAAATTCAATATCTTGGAAAGAACATAAGTATCTACATAAGAATAACATTTTTTTAACTCTAAAAGTAAATTCATTGCATTATATAAGGAAAGTCATGTGCTGCCCACATCAGATTTTTTTTTGTTTATAATTATATGGAAGAAACTATTGTCAATTTTTTTTATTCTTGTAGCATATTAAGGAATAAATAAATATTAATTACTTAACTCTATCATTTGTCAAGACTTATATGTATCACTAATACACACTTTATAAATAATAATATACTGGTTAGATAATATTATTGTTAGGTAAACCTTAGAACAAACATCTCTTTTCGTTCATATTTACATTTTTGGGAATGTTTTACGTCATTTCGTGTCATTTTTGTCAATTTGGAATATGGGAACTAGTATTAATTTAATATATTATATTTGTGCTATGTTCCAAAAAATGTTTCCTTTGAAGGTAGAAATGTGCACACAATTCATTTCATTTTGTCTTTTAAAGAAATTTTAAAACTTGATTATCCGCATATTTATTTCCACCAAGCAAGATAATGAGTTATGTACTTAATAAGGATATAATTAATACCATATAAAAATTTGTAGCATCATAGAAAAATTTGCGACATTTGTATCAAAGTTTGTATAAATTAAATTAGGAAAATTTAAAACAGTATGCAAAACTGCAGTCGGTATGTATTAATTGTACATACTACAAATTTTATCCAAAAGCTATAAACGGAGTTATTATGTATACTGTGTTTATGGTATTCCTGAAATAATGTAGGTGGTTTTCCAAACCCTCCTTGTGTTACTGTTGCAATTTGTATTATTATTATTCATCATAAAATGCCTGGCTAGGTTTGGTTTTATAAAACCCTACATTCGTTGTGTTTATAAATCAAACCAGTTGCATGTCCACTAAGCGAGACCGTTAGTTTCTCTCTTATTGCCTTTACAAAATTCTATATTCGCCGTGTTTACGAACCAAAGAGGCTGTATGTCCATCGTGAAACCTTATATTCGCTGGTTTCTAAACCACATAATTTCTCCCTGAAAGAATGTAACGTAACATTTAGATGCTCTTGAATGGTCAGAAGTTGCTGGTTGTACTTGGTCATGGATTACGAAATGTCTGACATTCCTCTGGGTCAACACTATTTTGGGACTCTTTATGATATATATAGTTCAATAACTTGAATAAAAAAATTTACAGACTGCCTTAATAGATATCATCAGATAAGGGACTTATAATGCCCAGGCCGATCATGGTAGAATGAATTCCCGTCCTTGGCTAAATTAATGCAACTTCAGGGATTTTTAAAAGTTTCATTCTACATATCCCTATACTCAATCACTAGTTAGCTATCTATTTAAAGAATGGTGACAAATGACTGAAAACAAATGAATCCTAATAATACGTCTGATATGTGTTCTGCGTTTCTATAAACAACCTATCTTCAAGCAGCCGTAGGAAAGAAAATAATAAACAACACCACTAATATGCATCTTTAAACGGTGTTGTTTAAATAAAATGTACCATCCAAGGTGATATATTTCATCCAAATACAACCCTAGGCATCGTACCCTGTGAAAACATTTCACGCCAAGTCGGACGAGACGTTTTACGTGCTCTTCTTTGAAATTTCTTATTTTTACTGGCCGAAGGGGTTACTGAGGCAAGCCCTAGACTTGATTGTTTTACTTTGTTCGATTGTTTTGTTTCTGGTTTTTCAGTTTCGTCAACCTGAGGGCTACATTGACCTCACGCGTTTGACCTTTCAACGATTTCCCTTCTGTAAGCACTCGGTTATCGATGTATCGGAAATTACCGAGGGTTGGTGCTTTGTCACACCGTTATTCATCTAGGCGCCTGCGGTGAGAAGAATCTATGTGTGAGAATATAGATTTTACTTCTACTGTTTGGAATGGATTGAATAGAATAGTATTACCCACATTCCACTTCTTCAGACTCTGAACTTGCTTAAATAATTAAGTTTGCGCTTCTTGTCTGTCCGGAAGAAGGCTGTTTGACTCCAACTTTTTAATGTATACTGCATTTATACGAATTTTCTATATTATATAGTTACTTCCATCGTCTGGTTTTGTAACCTACATAGTGAGTAAACTTATTTAGTGTTGAAAATTTGAAGGCAATTGTAAATATATTTCTCCAGAAGCCATAAAAATAAAAGTTCGGCCCCTGAAGCGAAAAAAATTTAGGCGCCATTTTTGCGTAACAATTCAAATGGAAAAAAATATTCAATTTGTAATTTTCATCGAGGGTTTTAGCCCCATTTTGCACAGCAACACTTCAAGCCATAGAGGCAGCCAGAATCTCGGAAAGGAAGGGGGTACAGTATTGGATTTCGTTTTCCAATATAGGTTACTGGTGCAATTTTTCAGTCAATGCAAGAGAGGTTATGGCACACACCCTCTCCTGTTTATATCAAGCATTCTAGTTCTCTATGGCATCTCTTCCAAACTGCTAAAATCTAATTAATAATCTTCCCGGTCGTCCAAATAGTTGCTCAAGTCCTCTGGACGAGTCGGACGGCCTGGGTTTTCCACACAATTAATAATGCCAACGTCCCTACCGTGCTGAAAACACCGGTTCTCGTTAGATCACCGAAGTTAAGCAGCATCGTGCGCGGTTAGTACTTGGGTGGATGACCACCTGGGAACGCCGCTTGCTGTTGGCACATTTCGGGCGCTGTAGCCCGGTGATTTGCATTCTGCCACAACTGCCGCCGTGTTCATGCGGAGTACGATCACGTTAAACATGTGAGTCCGTAAGTCCTTCCGAGAGTTTGGTGGTAGGGGAAGGAGGGTACGGTCCCTGTGGATGCCTCCCCCACTGGGTTCCGATCTAAATTGGGTGGCACTTCCCGGCCTTCCAAACCGTACACCTTTCTGGTAGGTCGGACGGTCTGGGTCTCAACAACAACACAATCAATAATAAACTAGCTTACAGTATAAAATGCAGTGCAAATAAAAATAAATGAGCATACATACGGTTCAGAAATCATTTGGATTTCACCAAAATGGATTTCATCCTTATTAAACACCTTACTCCCGCCTGAATCTGATGCTAAATTCATATCTTTATTTGCACTGCTTATCTTCATTTGTGCTGTATCTGCCCCTATAGGCATGCTTATCTTTATTTGCGCTGCATCTGCATCTATACGCATGTTTATCTTTATTTGCGCTGCATCTGCTTCTATGCGCGTATAGATAAAGATAAGTACGTGTGCGTACTTATCTTTATTTGCGCTTTATTACTATTAAAATCTAACAACTTGAAAACAATTCAGTTCTAACAATTTTGAAATCTTTACAGTAACTTTTTCTTCATACCAATTAAAAAAAATCACTTTTCAATGTACTGTTATAAAAATCTTGAATATCGGATAGTTTTTAGGCTTATCACGGGCGATTGCATGAATTCTATTTAGTTCTAGCTTTTAACAATCTAACAAAACATAAAACTTTATGGCGGAGCATTTGTTCTTCCTAGCATTATCATGCCTATACTTCAATGACAGTAATGTAGCGAAAGGACAACATGCTCTAAAGATGACTGAAAAATATTTTGGATGACTTGAAAAGTATATTTAATAAATTCTCAAAATTAGGGAAAAAAATCAGAGAATCAGTAATCGGCACATGTGCCATTTATGTTTATGATAAGAATTATCTTGAAAATAGATTTCTCATGATCGACTATGCAGTACTTAGATGATGACTGGTATGAATTCAGCTTCAAATTCAGGAGGGACAAAGATGTTCACTAAGGATTTTCCCTCTCGATTCAAAAATTTTCCTTTAAACATCTACTTTCGATTTCCGGCGGGGCGGATCAAGTTTTGCCTTGATATAACTTAAGATTGTGACGAATGCAGCATCCCATTTTAGTGAGACAGAAAGGCTTGTTAAGAATTTCCACTACCGGTTCTGGAGATATCACTTCAAATTTTTACTAAAACTGATCTAACTTTATAGAAGGAGTGTGGAAAAGAATATAAAAATGCTTAACAATTCCATCAAAAATGAATTGTATACATACCATTTGCGGTCACGTCAAGGCCCAATTCAATTCTTGTTCGAATTTTTCAATCCATGTAAATAATTTTTCAAATATTGTACTCGAGAAGCTTTTTTTATTATTTGACGCCTGAACCAATCACTTCTTCTTCTTCTTCTTCTACCCAGACTATCCAATCTACTTGAAAGTGTAAGGTATCTGTTTGTGAACGGCCGAAAGGTGCCATCCACACCGAAACCCAGTGGGGGCGGCATTCACAGAGACCGTACCCTCCTTCCCCTACCGCCAACCTTTCGGAAGGACTTACGGACCCACATATTTGTTGTGGCCGTATTCCGCGTGAATACGGGGACAATTGGACAATTTCAAAACCAATCACTTCGTCCCTCTCCGTACACTTTTGATCCACATTAAAAAATGAAGTTATTATCAATACTGCCGAAAATGAAATGTACATGCAGTTTACCGCCACATCAAGGCTCTTGCAATTCTGGTTCGATTTTTCAACCCATTTGCATAATTTTTCAAATCCACTCGAAAAGCTCACCGTTTACTTAGTCGGTGCCTGAGTCCATCTCTCCGTCCCGCTCCCTGCACTTTCTGGTTCCCATTAAAAAAGGAAGTTGTAAAAGGCTGTCCCTAAGAGTGGCTTCTCCCAGTAGAAGAGATCAATTTCTTCATTTCAATAATGTCCCAATGTCCCATGGAGCATTTTAATTCGATTTACGTCGCTTCAGTTTGCGTCACGACTTAAAAGAAGAAGAAGAAGAAGGGCAGGCCCTCCATAGCAAAGCGGAATCTGAAGGTACTTTCAATGGATGTCATAATCCCAGACCAGTTTGAAATCAAATTAGACTCATGTAAGCATGCTTCCAGTCATTATGCACGGTTAGAATCATCACAGATACTTTGATCGTTGCATAAGGGTAACAATTATACGAGTCTAAAACCATTAGGCAAATGTCGATCCGATTTTATTTCTCTTTCGGGGTCTGGCACACGAACGAACAGACACGGTGGCACTCAAATTATAGGCAGGAGTCGTTTGCAGACGATCGCATGTCAGGCAGGGGTATAGGTGATCTTTATCGTTAACGAGGTAGAGCAATTGAAAAACATTTTCGAAATACCTGCAATGTGGATTCATCATTCCCTTTCTCGTACATTCATATACCATATTGTTAGAGATAATTTAGAATGGTGTATAAACCTGTAATAACCAGTAATATCCAAGATAACAACCTGTAATAAAATCGTGATAGGAGTCATTTCAAAAACGATCGCATGAAGGGGAGGGGTAATCTATAAACGTGATTATTAACGAGATACGGTAATAAAAAAAAAATACTTTCACACTCATAAACCCGTATTTGTTAATGACATATATAGGGTGATTTAAAAAAGATGGGACAAATTTTACGAGGTGGTAGTACAAACCAAACCAAGCATTTTTCGTCATAGTTTACCGGGACGGAAATGAAAAGTAAAGACGCCAGTGAGCTCTTAATGGTGAAACCGATGAGGTGGGGCCCGAAAGCACA
This sequence comes from Amaurobius ferox, assembly GCA_951213105.1. Classification (NCBI taxonomy): domain Eukaryota; kingdom Metazoa; phylum Arthropoda; class Arachnida; order Araneae; family Amaurobiidae; genus Amaurobius; species Amaurobius ferox. Next base: position 122,789,350 of record OX578146.1, read on the forward strand.
AGAATGACTTAGAAGTTATAAAATGACATTTAATAAATGACAGTAATGGCTCAAAACAGCGACCATCAACCAGAATGTACGTCTCACAGAGGCGATGGAAAGATTGCCGAACTCTCCCTAACAGGAATGTCGCACACTTTAGCAGCAGCGGCCGAAATTCTGACGATGAGTTCCTCTTCAGATTCAAGGGGAGTGTTAGACGAAACTCTTGAGATATCCCCACAAAAAGAAGACAAGACACAACAAATCGGGCGATCGGCCTCTCAAAATTTGGAGCTGTGAATAACTGCTACAAACTGATAAGGTTGTACATTCGGTGTTACGAAAATTGTATAAGGGTTCTACTTCTTCCGCAGATTAAATTTGCATACGTGGTTTTCTTCTTCAACCAGAAAATAACAATTAGAATGACGCTTTTAAGTTTACGGAGCAAGCAACCAACGAGCAAGCGCCCTGTACTATGGCAAAAAACGCTTTGTTTGCTGTGTACTATCACCTCGTAAAGTTTGACCCATCTTTTTTCAATCACCCTGTATATTTCTTCAGAAACTTCAGAGTGATTGAACAGTCGTGCGCGTCCGATTTTAAAATCACGCAATATACCAAGAAATTGAAACACATTTTTTTTTTCAGGAAGGTGAGACCAATATACCCTCATAAGTGTATCAGAAATATCATCTGCTGTTTTGAATTTGTCAGACGATCATTACAGACTTCTCAATTATCAAATGAAGAAGTTTACGTTTTCCCAGAGTCAAAGGATTTTCATATTTTAGAACATTTCTCTAGTGTCGTATTTTGAAATTCAGTTTAGGAGTAGGGGAGGGGGGTTCAATTTTAAATATCAATCTCAAGGGGTCCAAATTAGAAGTCAACACGGTCTCGGACCTGGCCTGTAGACTTAGGCCCACATGCCGGACTCGGGCCAAGTTTTATTAAATTCGGGCAGGGTTGGGCAGGGTCAAAATAAATATATAAACTAATAGGTACTGTTTACTTAAAATTTAACACTGATATTTTATTTTCAATTTTTCTGAGATTTTAATTTCAGTTATTAGATTCCGAATGTTTCTACATTATCAAAATTAAAGAAATTCAATTCTTCAAGTAAAACACTTCCGTCGATTTCTTTCCAATAACAATATTGAATGAATTTATTTGATCAAACTGTTATAATTTAAAATTAATATATGGATAAAAAGAATTATTGTCTTTGAATTTATTTATATTTATATTCTAAACATCTACCACTTTCAATTTAAAAGTATTAAATCTTTAAAATATTCCTACTTCTGTTGTTATTAAAATAAATACTTGTGTATAGTTACATAGTAAATTAACTGCATTGATATATTTTTAAAAATACTAACATACCACATATGTGACATATTTGCTTTGCATATTTGTTTTGTCAAGAATATTTGGTGTTGATGAGCGCTAACAAAAGGGCATTGCATTGTTCACTGATAACATTAATGGGTAAATAAAGCATGTTTTAAACATAATCTCAGTGTAGAGCTGTTTTCTCATTTAATTTCTGATATCAAACTAAAATGATAAATTCGTACTTTACAGTAATGCTCATTCTTCATTTGTACAGAATTTTCAAATTTGAGTTCTCATTAATTTATTACTATATGTAATATAACCTGTGTTTAATTCTTTAAATGCAAATTTAAATCATCATACGAGGCAACAGTCTTCAATATATTACAACGTGTACTTTGACTGCTTTCGGAAGTTAGGCTCGGGTGAAATATTTTTAAAAATTCTTGGGCTTTGGCTAAGGCAAAGCTAAATATTTTCGGGCCAGGTAAAATTTTAAATTAGACGCGTGCAGATCTCTAGTCACTAAATAACTGACTTTTGGTCTTAGCTGCTTCTACCAGCTTCAGGAACCGGAATTTTTGCAGACTTTGAGTTTTACTGCAGTAAGAGAATTTTTCTTCTATAACAGTGACGCACTAGCCGAAGCATTTTTTTTTTAATTCATAGTTTCTAACATGATTATTTCTAACAATTATTCTATTTTTTTATTATTACTTATTTATTTTCATTTATTTATTGGAGGTTAAAACGGGTTACATTTTAAGTTCAAGGATTTCAGAACAACAAACTGAATGGGGATTCAGTAGCTTTTCTTTTATCATATGTGTGTTTAGAAAGCCTTTTGAAACTTTTCAATTTCGGGGTATTTCAACCCCTCTAACTCACCCCCTTAAATACGCCTCTGTTTCTCTAGCCATTCTTATGAGATTGTCATAGAAGAGTTTTCGAGCATTTAATTGAAAAGTATCAGAAACGCGGTCTATTTCGAACAGTTTATCCTGCTTAATGGAAGGCCTGCCTGTTCTAGCTTTGTCTGCAACTTATTCAGTTTATCGACAACGCTTTGCTAATGTACACTCATAAGAATGGCTAAAGAAATACTACTCTAAAATAAACATCACTCATTCTGTAAAAACGCTAAGTTCTTCGATTCATGATAGGAAGTCTGTGATGATCATTTGATGCATTAAAAACACCAGGCGATAGGTCTAACATATTTTGGGAAGCATATCAATACCACCTAACTAAAAAATTCTATTTCTAAATACTGGCAACTCAATCACTCAAATTAACTGGAGAGTAACTCAACTCGATTGTCCAGAATTCTTATTTAAACAGCTTGTAGTGGTGGTGGTGGTGATGGTTCTTTTTCATTTTTTTACAAATTTTACAAGAAAAAATGTAAAAAATCCGTAAAGTTGTTCCAAATGATTACAATTACAACATGTTACCCTCCCTTTTAAAGGCGTTGAAAAAAATATTCAGATTGATACTAAATATGATAAGGTATCCCCGGGATGGTAACTCTCCCCCCCCCCCCCCAACCGGGGCAGCAAATAACGTCACGAACACAAAAATTGTATCACGGCTAATTTTCACTACAATTATTGAAACTATTAAGTTTCGTAATCATTGATCCAAAAACAACCCCTTACATGATTATGTCCAAATGTGTCCTATGCTGCCATGTTTAGAAAATATAAAATTTCGAAATTTTCGTTCGAATTGAAAAGAAATTTTATCTAGGTCTGGATTTTCCGTTAAAAAAATAGAATGTAAAGTTTCATGAAAATTCATCGTTGCTACCATGTACACAAGAAATCGACCACAAACAGACGAACGGATATCACTTCAAAAATAGTCAAAACATATTCAGGAGGTCCTGAAACATATATTATCATCATCAGAATCTCGAAACCGAAAATTATAATAAAAGCAATACTTTCTCAACCCTACGTATCAGAAAGTAAATATATAGGAAAAAAATTAACAAAAACAAGAGGATGAAAAAAGAAGTCCACTACCCTAACAGCATTTTTTTTTTCACTGTGACGTAACATTTTCGTCTCACTGTGACTTTGGAACGTCACAGGACATCACATTATGTTTCGGTAATGCCACATCCACTTCGCAGCGAGAACATTTTGGTCATTTTTAGACTACTTTGTGACGTCATACAGTGATTTGTTTCCGATGTCACGTTGTGATATTTTTGTGATGTGAATTCGTGACATTACAGGTACGTCAATTTACGTCACAGCGAGGTCATTTTGGTCATTTTAGGGGTCTTTCGTGACGTCATACGGTATACCGGTAAGAAACATTTCGAAAGAATTTCACCCTTTTGCATTTCTACTAATCCGGTCATCCCAGTTTCTAGGAAATAACCAGTTCCTTCTTAAGATTCAAATATCCAAACATTATTTATGCATGAAATTCCTCACGACAGTTACATTGTTGGTTTGAGATTATGCATGGCAGTTACATTGTTGCTCTGAGATTATGCATGACAGTTACATTGTTGCTTTGAGAGGCAGATAATGACAGCAAGAATTTGCGTGCACTCTCTCTGCAACACAATCCGCAACATGAAAACAGAACGCAACTGTTCCTTAAATTAGGGGCTTTCAAAAGTGCGTGAGAACTCTCGACAGTAATGGCGGAATTTAAAGTTTTCGAGGAACGTTAAAGTGAAATATCTGGTATGTGAAGCTTCATTCGACTTTACCATGCAATCGTACTCCATAGCGTTTTAATTCCACAATGCATGAACTTACAAAAACTTTTGAAAGGTTCCTTCATTTGATAGATTTAATCATATTTATTATAGATTTATTGATAGCTTATAAAAGTACTTTCTGTAGGACCCCACAGACGTATTTACGGAGAAAACTCAAATGGTTATTAAATAACGATCACCATATACTTTCCTTCGGCTGCATCGGTTAAAATAAAAAGTTTTCTTACTCTACAGCTAAAAGAATATAAAAAAAATCTGATGTGGGCAGCATATGACTTTCCTTACAGGCTCAAATTCATTCTCTATTTCTTTAATAATTCATTAAATTCAGTTTAATTGCACAAAATAGCACTCATAGTTATTTGAAATAACATTGAATTTGCACTTTTAATTCAATTTTCTTTTGCGTTTTGTAACTGAACTTATTTTCAAAGGCGACGTAGCAAAAATGTGAAAAAACTTAAATACACTACCCAACATAGAAAATGCAACACCATGAAACTTTGGTCGTATTATTATGCAAATTACGAGACAAACGCAGCTGGCCGATGTATGCAAAAGATTTGAAATGCAAGTAGGTCCCATGATTAAAGCGCGGGATAAAAGGGAAGGCAGATGAGCCAACAGTTGTTACTATCTGTCGCCTGCGAAAACCCTTTTCCGAGCTGTTTTTCATTTAAAAAAACACGTGTTGTTGAAGCCTGGTCAAGACGCCGAAGTTCGTTTCAACATTTAGACAATCGTGCAAAGGGATTTTATTTAGTTCTACGTAGGGCTGGATGGTTGTACCGGCGTATCGCCGCTGAGACACGCGTGCAAAGAAGATGGATTAAAAATGGGCATGTGAATCGCCGCAGTGGTACAGGTCCATCCACGCATCAGCACGCATTCATCGCCGCATTCGAAGGCATGCGGCGGCGGCCCCACAAACGACGACTGTCGACATTCTGCAGAATTTGCAGGGTACATTGGATGTTCCAATATCAGCGAGAACAGTTTCGTGACGATTGACCGAAAGCGGCTTGCACTCAAACCGTCCTTTACGAAGACTGCCATTGGCAACAAGACACCGACGTGAGAGATTGCAATGGTGTCCGGCACGAGCCTCTTGGAAGACTGAATGGGGCAGGGTAGTGTTCAGCGATGAGTCTCGGTTCTGTTTGTCGAATGACAGTCGCCGTGTGAGAGTCTGGAAGCAACGTGGAAACAGATCCAATCCTATTGTGACTGTTGAAAGCCATACTGCTCGACAACGCGGCATTATGGTTTGGGGTACCATCGGCTTTGGTAGCCGGTCACCTCTGGTTCGTATCAGAGGCACAATGATGGCACGATGATATGTGGATGAAGTGCTGTGGCCGGTTGCACTGCCCTACCTTCAGCGGTTGCAAAAGGCTATTTTCAAGCAATATCACACGTGACAGAACACGGCAACCATCGTCATACAAGACTTCCGAGCTATCTAGGTGCTTCCTTGGCCTGCGCCGTCTCCAGATCTCTCGATCATGTATGGGACGTGATTGGCCGTCATTTGACTGCCTTCCCAGCCTGAAACAGAGGACGGTCTTTGGAGGAAGGTTGAAGGCACATGGTCATCCATCCCTCAGAAAACTATCCTGACGCTCATTGCTTCTATTCTTCGAAGGGTTGCTGCTTGTATCGCAGCAAGAGATGGTTCTACTGCGTACTGATCACCCTATCTATGCCAATACAGTATTCCATTATCCTTCTGGAATTAACGTCACTATTTACGTATGCTATCTCTACCTGTGTGTCCTTTATCATCACACTCATTCGTTCTTTCATGGTGTTGCATTTTCTGTATCAGGTAGTGTATCTCGAGAACGCCTAGTCCTGGAGTAATATGGTTAGTCTTATTCTTTTCATAGTCAAAAATTACGTATAAAATAAGCATTGAATGAATACATTTAAGCATATGTAGTTTTTTATTTTAGATCTTGGCGATTTTTGCGGGCTATTTCAGAAAAAACTCACAAATGATTATCTCTCACTCACAAATGATATATCTACCAATTTTTATAAAATTTGGTTAGTTTTTTAGCTAGAGTGTATACATATGATCTTTGCGGGCCATCAGGCAGGTTCTTTATCCTAAATGGCACCAAAATCTAATCAGCACCAAGGTACCCTCAAGTAACTTGCCTATATAAAATTTTATGAAATTTGGTCAATTTCGATTTTGAGTTAAAGTGAATATATACATCACACACGCACACGCCACAAATAGTGTTTTAGTGTTCTACAGGTCCCAAAACGTGTAGATCCTTCGAAAACTCAAGTTACGATTTTCAACACAATTCTAATATTTTTCCTATACATTACCGCGTATTCCAGGGGAAGTGAAAAAAGTGATACAAGCCAAAACCACTATCACCACCATACTTTCCTCTAGCTCAGAGTGATAAAAGTAAAAAAAAAAGTTTAAATGTTCAGTCCAGATAATCTGGAAATGCAGTTAAACGGATCTCAATCATAATGGTAAATAAACAGTTATGAGCATTCTCAAAATTCCCCGGACATCACCGGCCCGCATAAATTTATCATGATGCTTAAAAGTTCTTTTTCAAAAAAATATTCTCCATAGAATAACTCCTCCGCATCATTTAGATAAACTTAAACAAGAGATTCACTATATTCCTTTTCTACATATCCAGACACCTCCAGTTTTAAGAAAACAACCCGTTCACTCTTACGATCCTAACGCCCGAACTTTGTAATTTTTGCAGGAAATTCCACCAACCCTGACAGTTGCATTGTTGCCTTGAGAGAGCGGCTGACAGCCAGAAATTTGCTGGCGAACCTTCGGCGAAAATCGGAATGCAACTGTTTCTTAAATTAGGGGGTTTCGAGAGTGCGTGAGCACACTTGACAGTAATGGTGGAATTTAAAGTTTGCTCGGAACTTTAAACTGGAAAATGAGTTGACATGTTCAGTACCGGGGAGTGGGGGGGGAGGAACCCTCTGTATAAAAATATATTTGCGTCATAGCAATTTTGTTTTATTGTTTCTAAGAAAACAGGTATTATTTTTCAACTTTATTTGATATCGTGTTCTTTGGAATTATGTAAATTGAAAAAGAGCAATGGTACCACACCTCTTTCATGACGTGGAACTCAAACTTAGCCTATGACAGCTCTTTAAACTTCTCTTTAATATATATGTATATAAATATATATACATACAGGGTGTATATATATATATATATATATATATATATACAGGGTGTGTGTGTGTGTATATATATATATAATATATATATACAGGAGGTGTGTGTATATATATATACACACACACACACACACACACAAGGTGTATATATATATATATACACACACACACAAGGTGTGATATATATATATATATATATATATATATAATATATATACATACATACATACAGCGTGTACCAAAAAGATTGAAACGCGTTTTAATTCTTTACCTGTTGGAGATAAGTGGGCAATGTAAATTGCAAAAATGTTGAGAGTAAGGTAGAAAATAAGACTATGTTAATGAAGTAGTCCTCCCATTCATTTTCAAAAAGTTACACTTTTTAAATTTTTATACGACCCCCTTAGACAAATTTGGTTAATCAGAAAATTTTTATTTTTGATGCAACAAGATCGTTAAAAAAACCACATATCTGTATCTTTAAAATTGAGCGAATTACATTTAATTGAAAATTGAACATTGTGAATGGGGATCCTATATCAAATTAGAAATGTAAATTTGTGACATATCACAAAATAGATAAAACTGGATGATAATACATAGGACACCCAACCACGTAGTGAGTACCACTGCTTTATATGATCTCTGTGAAATGCTTTATTTATCAAAATTTTTTATCACAAATGCATACCTTTGTGATAAAAAATATTGACACATATTAATGTATTTTTGATCTAAACAATTTCTATCATCAATTTGTTTATGATTCCTATTTTCACTGATGAAACAGCCTTTCACATGTACGGAAAAGTGGCATAAGTCAAAATTTTTCCTTTATTATAATTCAGTTGATTTTAAAGATACAGATATGCGGTTTTTATAATAATCGTGTTGTATTACAAATAAAAATTTTCTGATTGACCCAATTGCCTAAGGGGGTCGTATAAAAATTTAAAAAATGTAACTTTTTGAAAATGAATGGGAGGACTATTTCATTAACGTAGTCTTATTTCCTACCTTACTTTCAACATTTTTGCAATTTGCAATGCCCACTTTATATATATATATATATATATATATATATATATATATATATATATATATATATATATATATATACTGTATATACCGGGTGGTTAGAATTAAGGTATCCCTGTTAACAGCACTGTAGAGAAAACCAGTGGTCATAAGAACGCCAAATCTACGTGGCATGCATTTCAAAACATGAGGAGACGAATGACGCAAAAAAAATAGTTCCAAAAAATGACGGACAGGGGAAGAGATGGCGCTACTAACTGTCCCTAGTAGAAACAGAATTCATAGAAACGGCTTCGCACTCCTGATGCATATTAATTACGAATTGAAAGTGGTATAAGCGTGCGATAGATACTAACAATAGTCATAAACACACAAATGCCAATTTATTTAATGCCTCTAGAACATGTTACACGTGGAACACAGAAAGGAAGAAGACTGTAGAAAGATATGTCATTGGCAGTGTTCAATGTATCCACCGTATTGAAGAAGCAACTGGTACCGTGTGACAACGTGCTCGACAGCTGCACGTAATTGATCTGTGTGATGTTGCGCGTGTGCACGATGACACTGTCCTTCAAGTCTGCAAAGTCACGAATATAACCCCTATCAAGTAACCCCACAGCCAAAAGTCACAGGAGTTTAGTTCTGGTGAACGGGGTTGCCATGAAAATGGCAATGCGCGACTGATTACTCGATTTTCTGTAAAATGCTGTCGCAACAACTGTTGAATAGGACTATCGCAAGTATCTATCGCACGCTTATACCACTTACAATTCGTAATTAATTAGCATCACGACTGCGAAGACGTTTGTATGAATTATTTTTTACTGACTGTTCGCAGCGCCATCTTTTCCCCTATAGGTCATTTTTGGAACTATTTTTCTTTTTTGCGTCATTCGTTTCCCCATGTTCTGAAATGCAAACCACGCTGATTTGGCGATCTTATGACCACTGGTTTTTCTCTACAATGCTCTGAACAGAGATACTTTAATTCTAACCATCCTGTATTTCTACTTATTGTATAAAGATGAGGGGGGACGTTTGCCGTTAGTTAGATAACTCGGAAATACACACACTAGCGCACCAATTTCGTTTCATTTGCCACATAATGTAGAGACCGAACCCAATGAATGGGGAGCGACCATAGGGACCGTACCCTCCTTCTACCTATCATCTATCGGAAGGACTTTCGAACCTACTGATTTAACATACTCATAAGTAGGCAAGGAGACAGTTTGGGCAGCGGTGAGGATCGAACTTAAGTCTTCCTCGTGCAGTCGTCTTACCTTAACTACTGAACTATAATGGACCTAAATATAAATTTTAAGCAGTCCTTTATTCTATTCATCTAGCCGACTTTGTGAAAAAGTTCTTAACTTTCAATCAGATATGCTTATTATTTACCAACTAGCCGCCTTTGGCGACCAGCCTGTTCGCTACCCTTGAAAATTCTGACCGTGGCAAACTCGCTGGCGCGATCTACCAGTAAGGTGTAAGGTAACTGTTTGGACGGCCAGGAAGTGCCACCCAAATTAGACCGGAACCCATGGGGGAGGCATCCACAGGGACCGTACCTCCTTCTCCTACCACCAACCTCTCGGAAGGACTTACGGTCCCACATGTTTCACGTGATCGTACTCCGCCTGAACACGGCGGCAATTTTGACAGTGGCGGGAATCGAATCCGGGCCTACCGAGTGCAATTCCTGCGAGCTAACCACTGGGCTACCGTGCCCTCCGCGACAATCTCCATAACTTTCTTTTTATTCACCCAATCCAGACCGGAACCCAGTGGGAGAGTCATCCACAGGGACCGTACCCTCCTTCCTCTACCACCAACCTCTCGGAAGGACTTACGGACCCACATGTTTAACGTGATCGTACTCTGCGTGAACACGGCAGCAGTTTTGGCAGTGGCGGGAATCGAACCCGGGCCTAGCGAGCGTAACTCCCGCGCGCTAACTTCCCGCTCGCTAATTTAAATTTTATAATGACCATATGCTATTTAAAATATCCATAAAATTAAAATATCCATCGTTCCATCATTTAAAATATCCATTTAAAATATCCATAAATTCAAATATCCATTTAAAATATCCATAAATTTAAATATCCATTTCAAAAATCCATATCGTTCCATGAATATGACCATATAGACCGGGGGGATGAAAGTCTGTTATATAAATATAATAATTTCAATTGTTCCATATCGTTCCACCAATCCATAAATATAATAATTTCAAATACATCACCACAATTCAATCCACCATAATTCAATCATTTAAATTATTTGAAATAACCATTTAAAATATCATATAAATATAATAATTTCACCCGATGTATCCAATACATATGCTAAGCTCTTAATTCATTTAAAACCCGAAGCTCGGTCTCCATGGAGACGGGGAAAAAACAACTGCGGGAGGGGGGGATGTCGGGGAAAAACCGGTTCTTTGAAGAGAATTAGCCGAGAAATATAAAATCATGACGTCTTTAAAATTGCGATCCTGCGAGCAATTTTCATTATTTCTTGACCAGATTGGATTTGTAAAAATGCCAGATCTTTGAGCTTTCCAAAATGTAAATTATTAGTCGAAATTATGAGTAGTTTTTACGATGGGAGTATTTAAAAACGAAAGTTGTTTTTTTTAACCGAAAGTGATTTTTGTTTTAAAATCTTTAAAAAATATTAGAAATCTAAATTGAGATTTGAAATTGATATATTTTTACTTACAATTGTCTGCTCTTTCCGGTGGTGTGATTTGTTTTTTTCTACGACGTCTGGATCGTGGAGAAAAAAGGGGCAAAAAGGACAAAACACGGTCAAAATCGCATAAAACATTAAATAACAAAAAAAAATTAGAATTTTAAAAATCGGTTTTCACGTGTCCCCCCCCCCCCCCCCGGGTCTCCGATTGCCAAATTTCGTAGCTCTCCGGCGCTCGGTCGCTGAACGTATAGTGTATAAGACACACAGACAGACAGACAGACAGACACACAGACATTGCCTTTTACTATTTAAGATTAAAGTATAAATGCTTATAAGTATAAAATTAATTTTGGGCGGAAAACAATTGGGGGTTATTAAGGTTTAGTTTAAAATCTGGTGTCAGATAGTTGTTGGAAAAATTATTTTTTGTGCAAGAGTATGGACCAACAATTTAACCAATAAACAAATAAAAAAGCTACTATCACGTCAGAGGTTATTCTAGTTAAATATATTTATTCATAATATAGAACATCATCTAACTTTCTTTATGTCCTGCTTTAAATTTACTATTAGTAGGTTAAATATTTTTTTTTCATTCTGAAGTTAATGAACTGTTGCATATCATAATTAGTAAAATGATTAAATACACTTCTCATAAGTGACATTGCAACACCAAGAAGGAATTCACGTAGCCATATGCAAATCACAGTACCAGTAAAACAGAGAGTCATATGCAATTGATTAAAAGAACAAACAAAGATATGCAAAAGAAACCTGTTTATTCGATAAAGAATGTGGCCCTCACGAGAAGCTACATAGGCCCGTTAAACGGCGAGGCATACTATGGATGAGGCTATTAATGATTGCCTGAGGTAATCCTTGCCAAACAGCGTCCACTGCCACTCGCAGTTCGTCTACGGTATGTACTGGTGGTCCCCTGTGCACCTGACGTCCGATGAGAACCCACATGTATTCAATGGGAAAGACATCGGACGAGGCTGCTGCCGGCCAAGAAAGGATGCGAATCCGTTCAGACTATTGAGAGTTTACCGTGCAGTGTACGGCGTGGCATTGTCTTGATGGAACACCGTGACGGAGACGGTCTTCGCCAGTGCCCGAACCACAGACATCACAACTTGTGTGACGTGCCGGTCCGCTGTCAAATTACTCGTAATGTGCACCAAAGTTATCCGCTGATCGAACACGATACTGACCCAAACCATAATGCCCGGTGTGGGGCCGGTGTGACGCTCGGTAATATGGGCTGGTAAGTGGCGTTCCCTGGGAAGCAGACCCTACGCACAGCTGTACTTCATGCAACCGGTTGCGAATTGTTAGAGTGCACGCAGGTGCAACCGTTGATGGTGGCAGCTGTTCGGCAGCTGTTTCGGTGGCTGCTGGTCTATGCGCTCTGTCATGCGCCTATTCGATCTACTCCTTCTCGTTGACGTGTTCTGTGATGTCCCTACGTCCATCGTGTCACTTATCGGCGGATTGTACTCATGTCGCCTAACACCCGTGGCAATTGTACGCATCGACAAACCCACGTTACGCAGCTTCAAGATAGGGTCTCGTTGCCCAGCCGTTAACTGCTAGTATACAGCTCGCTGACGTCTTAAAGGCATTGCTTCTTCACTTTTTCGAAAGTTTGGCTGCTGCAAATTGTAGCTGATAGCATTTACGGGACGAGCAGTCTGAGGATCTTTATCACCCGAAACTGGATGTCACGTGAACCAATACGTACGAAAACTTAATCATTTGCATATGACTCTCTCTTCTACCGGTACTGTGCGGCATATTTGCATATGGCTACGCCCATTACTTCAAGGTGTCGAAATTTCACTTTCGACGAGTGTATTATTCCTCCACAGGAACACGAAATTGCTTAGGTGAATGCAATAACAAGATTAAATGCAACAGTTATATTTATGGTTCAGCAATAGATAAGGATTTGCTATTTCTATTTTTGAGAATGTTATTTTAATACATAATTTCTGTTATACGCTTAGTTCTAACTATAATAACATATTGCAAGCAGAATTATTCGCAATCCAGTATGCTATTCATTGCTCTAAAAAATATATTGCTTCGAATATAGTGACAGCTTATCTATTTCGGCCGTAAATTCTATAATAATAAATAAAATTTATTGAAAATTGTTAAAAAACACAGCCTTAGAATACAGGAAAATATTAAACTCAGCTGGGTTACATCTCACAGAGCAATGTTACAATTCCAGTAAAATAAATGCTTCTTGGCATGCCGCCTCCCAACAAGGAGAAAGCACATATAGAGGTCATTATTGCTTTATATGAAGATGGAAGTTGTCTGGCATTGGGGAAATCTTTTCTGAGATAGTTTGCATGTTGAAGAATTTAACTTATCTAACAAAATTACCGATATAACGATGTTATCTAACGAAATTCAATTTTTATAACCCCTGACATCTATGTTTTCACAGTCTCTTTTGATCGGGTAAAAGTGGCTTATGTCCTATAACTTGAAATGAAATTTTTTTCTCACAGCCAACTTTATCTCTTAGAGAACAGCATATTTTTCCAAAACCTTTTCACAGTTCCTTTTGATCGGATAAAAGTGACTTATATTCTATAATTTGGAATGAAAAATTCTTCTCACAGCCAACTTTACCTCTTAGAGTACGTATTTTTCCAAAAAATCTTTAAATAAACAAGACATATATTTTAATTGGGAATTCCTTAGTAGAGAACTCGTACAAAAAAAAATAAAACTCTGTACTTTTTTTTTAACTAAAACGCGTCAAGGGACCAAAACTGTCGCAGTCTGAAAAATTTACCTTATTTAAAGCATTTCTGCAATTGGAACCGCGGGTGTGCAGTTAGTTACTCGTTCCCGAGATATTTAATCATGCAGTCAGTCTCTTCTCTGCATAGCATCGCACAAAATGTTTCAAACTTTTCTACCACTTAAAATTACTTATTCATAGTATTATAATGACAAAATGGTGTCAGCTCAACATAAAATTCTTACGACTTTCCAAACAATTGAATCCAGGTATAAAAAATTACCAACAATTACCCACTTTTGCTCATTTGGCATTGTTTCTTCAAGCAATCAAAATCACCATCGAAGTTCTTATAATATTCTATACGAGACGATACGCTCGATAACAATCGATATAGAGATAGCATGAGAAGTATTTAAGATAATCTAGAGAAAAAAAAATATTCTAATTACCAGTTACATTGTTTCAAATGATATTAGTCACGTGATTGAGTAGACGGACGTAAATAATTTCGACGCGCTCAACATATTAATGATATATGTATTTTTCCTGTCAGAATTATTATTGATGTCTTAATTACAGTGAAGAATAGAGTTATAAACGATCCTACACAAGAACGTTAGCTAACAGTTTCAAATTGTTACTCATATTCTTGGAATACAATCGAATGCTAAACTTGCAATTCTAGAAGTAGGAAAGGTTTATTTACAAAAAGACATTGATTTAGAACAAAACATGATTTTCCATTCATACTCTCTACACGGTGTCTAGGAAAATCCGTATCAGAGGAAATTTCTCGAGAACGAAGAAATTTATCCTTATTCTTTTAAATGCAGTTGTATAAGAAAATCCTATGGCGCTACATGACGAGACAGCTTTTGGGGGGCTGAACTCTTTTTAATGAGCAGGGACTATCTCGCCCCTTTTAAAGATCGAGAAAAAAGTCAAATTTGTAGAGCGTTGCCAAATTTGCATAACAATGTGTTTGTCTGACAGAAAAAACTGCAAATAATTTAAGAATAATTTAATGAATGATTTAATTTGAAATAATTTAATGAAATAATTTAAGAAAAAGCTGCAAATAATTTAATGCTGGGCTCCGAAATTTGCCCATGGTTAAAAGCGGTCCTGGTAAGAATCACTTTTGTAGCTGCATATAATTTGAAAACCGCAGCCAAATGTAAAATCGCAATGCCATAAACACCTAAATTCGATACACCGGTGCTTCCTAAACGTTTTGAACTCCGATCCAATTTTTTTAAATAGCAAACTTTTGGACTTGCCTACTGTAACAGACTACTAAAAATTAATCTAACAAAAATATTTTTATTTATTATTGGTGACAGAAATTTTGCTATGCTTATTCTTTTTACGGCAACCTTTTCTTTGAAATGTCTATTTCTCAGGATATGCTGTAGATAGAGCTCAGATGATGACCGATTTGGATTCAGCATCAAATTTCGGAGGAAAAGGGGAATTTACTATGGATTTCCATATCCGGTTCTTTTTCACTTCCGGCTCTAAAACAATTCTTGGAGCATCTATTTCTCAAGATTGGCTATAGATAGAGTTTAGGCGATGACTTATAATAGATTCAGCACCGAATTCCAGAGCAGAGAGGGGTTACTAAGTATTTCTTTTTCCGATTCTGGAGATGTTATTTCCAGTTTTTTCGAAATTTTTATGACTGTACGAAATAATATGCAAAAGAGTATAATCAACCTTAATAGTTTCGTATACATATCGTTTGCCACCATATCAAGGTCATACATTTCTTGCTCTCATTTCCAATTAGTAAGGTTTCAAGTAAGGACACTTGGGGGTCTTCACTTACCTTATTCCATAATAATACCGACCTTCACCGTTTTGTAACTTTCCTATTTTTTATGCTATTCCATTTTAAAATAATTACACACAAAAAAAAATTACGTTTCAAACACTTTTTTCGAGCTTCCAAAAATTGGTTCACGTCCCACAGTTTGAAAAAAGCTGCAATAAGTGAATACGTCTAAATTCAATGACAAAAGTTGTCAATTTGTTGTCCGATTGCTAAAAACTTGTATAGGTAATGGTAATGTGAAAAAATTATCCATGCAATTTACTGGTTACATATATACTGGTTACATACATATGTTAAATACTATCCACTGTTTTTAGTATAGTCCTAAAGCACCCCAATAACTTTGTAGGGAAAGGTATTTGAGTTTACACGTTAGTTCAATCTATAGTAAAGGGAGGCCATGCCTGATCGAATAAAATTTATTGCAGCGGCCTTAGAGGAAATTTCTAAACATTTAGGATAACGAACTCGGCAACAAAGCGAAATAGATGAAAGAAACCAAGTACAAAGTTGTAGAGCATTGTCTAATAAGTAGTAATCGACAATAAAACTTATAAAGAAGGCATTTATTTGGCAATAGGTTCTAGAGGCAACTTCGACGATAAGAGTTTGCAATCGAGACCCTGTAGAGCGTCGCTGGACAGTACGAAGATTCGTAGCTCGACTCCCGGTTAGGGCAGCAAGATTCTTTACAATGGCGCCCGAACAAATCAACACTGTAGGTTACTGTAAAGATGTCGAAAGTCTGAAAGTGACCCTAGTACGACTAGCACGGATTCGGTGGACTCTGGTATACTGAGCGCCAATTTCAAATCGAGTGGACAACGACCACGCAGAAAGTTAACATGGAGGATAAAAATAGCAGTAGGAAGCAAACCTGATGTAAAAATATTAGGAAGTGATCACTCAGATTGTCAGTTGCACGTTAATGACATTACCCGGTGGAGAATGTAGAATCCACTTCGACTATAAGAGCTTACAATTCTATCCCGGTAGCTCAACGCTAGAGCATCGGCTGATCAGCACAAAGTTCCGTGGTTCGATTTCCGGTTGGGGCAGCAAGATTCTTTACAATGGCACCCAAACAAATCAAAATTGTAGGTTAGTACAAAGCTAAGAGGGGTCTGAAAGTGACCCTAGTATGACTACGAAAACGATCCTAGTACGAAAGTGACTCGAGTACGATTTCTGGTTGGGGCGGCAAGGTTCTTTACAAGGTTTGTTGGCGATGGTCTGTTCTGTTCAGTAATGCTAATATAAACAAAAGTTGCACGCTCAATCTAATGTTCAGCCTGCTGAAAATGTCCCCCGCCAGTAATAATGCCCCTTTGAATTCGAGAAACAATATGATCGCGTGCTTTAACAATCATTTCAGATGTCATCCTGTTACAGTTCCTGATGACAATATTTTTTACACATATTTATTGTCTTTCATATATGTGTTTTAGACGTTCCTGATGCCCATTCCTACAATACTCTACAACTTTAAATTAGCTTTTTCCCGTCTATCTCGATACACGTTTCATTCATTGTCGGTACCAAGTTCTACTCACTAGACAATGCTTTACAGCTTGGTAATTGATTTTTTTCGTCTATCTCGCTTAGTAGTCACGTTCGTTATTTTGACGTTTCAAATTATACCCTCAAGGGAGCTGAAATCCCTTTTATTAGATCGGGCATGGTCGCTTTACTATAAACAGACCCAACGTGTACACGCATAGCTCCTTTCTTACAAAGTTAGTAGAGTGTTTAAGGACATTCCTCGGAACTTGTATATTCGCATAGTACGATGGTCTGAATTACAAAGTATACCATGGAAGAAGAAATCAACAAAAACATGGAAGCAAGTATAAATGTACTTGCGCATTAATTTTTGCTATGTATCATTTGATCATTAAGAACATGGGAGTAAAAGTTGGCTTATAATGGAGTAAAATCGAAACACGCCAAATCGATAACACAACCGCGGACCACCTGATAATGCACCGCAGATTAGAAACCGCTGATTTACACAATGAAAAAACATTAAAATTATTCAATGAGAAGTTTCCGAGTCAATTTGAGGAACGTTATGATCCTCAAAACGCTTGGTTACGCCACTAATTCTAGTTAATTCTGTCGAAAACATTAATGTAAATCTTTGATCCTATCAACTGAAACTTGGTTTAAACCCAGAGAGACAGAGTGTAGAGCACTCGCCTCAATCATAAAAAACATTAACTACGATTATACTGCACGGTAATTTTTATCCCCGTAATTTGTTCCGGGAGGGAAAATACACACGCAAAAATACTTTCCACTCCTTGAACGAATCCACGCTACTAGTCTTTTGGGAGAAATTACCATATCTCATATGATAAGAAGCCAACAGCTTTTTTCACATGCTTTTGCTGTAAATTGAATACTCCAGTGATAGCATTCAACTGATTTAAATTATAGTAATCCCCAGTAAAGTGCATCTCGCTCTATCTCATTACAGCTCGGCAAACAGAAAAACTCTGCGGTGCACAGAAAGAGTATATATAAAAAAATCGTCATTTATTAAATAATAAACAAACACCTTCGAGGCAGACTGGAATACATTCGACAGCGAGGGAGAAACGTTGGAAAATTATGCGAGCAACCCATCATTTGGCGGGTTTCGCTATGGAGAGAAATCAAACTTAGAAATTGCAATTGACTTTTTTAATTGATTTCAGTCTCGCTTGCTGCAATACTGAAATAACAAGCACCGTTTATAAGGGTGCGAAATCCAGATCAGAGTTCTCAGGAGAGTCAAATAATGGAGGTAGCTATTCCAAAACCATGCAATTTGTGGGGCGAAAATTATTGCCTGCCTGAGGAGAATAAACAAGAGTTTACAGCTGGTCCAATTTACAGATGTCTTCTGCGCGGTGGAACATGCAATTTACCGAGCATGTGGAGTTATTTGCATATGGAGTTTTGCAGTAAATTGTATTCCGAGGATTATTTCCGTAGGCATTGTGTGATGCAGCAATTTCACTTTCCATTTCGTAGTCTTAAATCGAATTTTCTCACTTAAATTAAATTTTCTCAGTTTTTTTTTTCTTTCACTACAACACTATAGTATTTTTTATTTTTTTTTTTAGAATTTTACTTTCTTTCGAAATTCGTGGAGTAGTAAGTAAACATATATTTAACACTCAACAAAAAATATTCATATATATTTATAAATGCAAATTGAAGATACGAGGGTCACACTGAAATTTTTGAGATACGGCTAAGTGGTACAAGTTAAACTTACCAACTCTTATGAGTGTTCAAAGTACTCCCCTCTAACAGCAATGCACTTTTGTAGACGAATTTTCCAATGATTAAATACTTCAAGCCATCCATTTCTTGAAATCGATGAAAAATATGCGTTTATAGCCTCATCAATCACATCTTCGGAATGAAAACGACGCCTACGTAATTTTTTTTTAAATTGAAAAATAGCCAAAAGTCACACAAAGCAAGATCAGGAAAATAGGGTGGATGTTCTATCACTTTGATGTTTTTTGGTTCAAAAAATACTGTCATTCTTACTGAATGAGAAGATGCATTGTCATGGTGAAGCATGTGTCCCCTAACATTCACTTCCTGAAGAATTTATAGAAGACACTTAGTTGTGTACCAGTTAGCTGTAACTTTCTTCTGTCGCTCTCGCTTTATGGCTTTGACCAAACCTGTACTTCCGAAGAGCATGGCATACATTACTTTCTTCATTGCTCGTTGTCTTTTCACCATTGTTGGTTTGGGGTCACCTTCAAAGACCCATACTTTACTTTCTTAACGTGTTGGAACGTCAAAAAACGGTATGTACGTTTCATCACCAGTTATGATTTTAGAAATAAAGCTGTGTCCACCATCATTAAGTAATTTTAGAGTTTCTTTGCTGATTCTGACACGCTGCGCTTTTTGGTGTTTTGTTAAATTATGGGAGACCCAACGA
This sequence comes from Amaurobius ferox, assembly GCA_951213105.1. Classification (NCBI taxonomy): domain Eukaryota; kingdom Metazoa; phylum Arthropoda; class Arachnida; order Araneae; family Amaurobiidae; genus Amaurobius; species Amaurobius ferox. The sequence continues at coordinate 122,808,911 of OX578146.1, forward strand.
CAAACTAATTTTTTCATATGCAGTTCTTCATGAATAATTTTAAGTATAGCTGCGGATCCAAAGTTAAGTTCCTTTTGTACCATTTAGTAGGAACAACGATTATCGTTGATTAATATTTTTCGAATGACCGACACATTTTCTGCGACAACAGTTGACAAAGGTCTTCCTGTGTGTTTGTTCTTCAACCAGGAGAGAATTTCGACCTCTTCTAAACACTGTAAACCATCTGAATACAGTGGCACGAGATGAAGCATCATATTTATACTATGTGCCAATTGCAGACGTTGAAGACATTCTGCTTGATTTAGCCCCACTTTAAAATCATAGAAAATCATAGTTCGATAATGCTCGCGCGTCAACTCCATTTTCTTTCCTTTCAAAATGTATTCTACGATAGATAAATTGTAATTGTTGCCACAAATTATCGTCTGCGGACATAAAAGAGTTTAAATTTAAATATCCGATCAATAATTGTTTTTCTAGCGCATATCGTCAGCCCCTGTCTCAAAATTATTGCGTGTGATACTCGTAAAATAGCGAAATAAACTATGCTTTACATTCAGCAAATGATGAGCAAATTTTAAGAAAACTGAGCTGGCATATCTCTTTATATTGAAAAAATAATCCTGCAAAGTTTTGTCCCTGCATTTGTGAACAGAGGAAAAAAGTACAGTTTTAAAATTTTACATGCAGACTAATACAAACCCGCAGATGTGCAAAACGGGCTTAGAATTTCGATTTAAGCCCGATTTAAATAAATTAAATATTGATTAATATAAAATTGAACGTTACATGGACAGCATGGACAAAGGTTTTAGCGTGAGGGGAGACAAATTAGACAGTGTCTTCCCAAATAATTTATGACCCAGTAGCTTTTGATTTTAATTATATATTATTCGAAATCATTGCATAAAATGTTTTCTGTGTAAATAAACTTAAAAAGGTGTAGACATATTTTTGCTCTGACTGGCGCCTGACCCTCTAAAAACCGACGTATCGTTCAGGACGTTGCATTGGAAATGGAACTGAAAAAGAATATAGACGAAAGATATAGAAAATAGAAAAGATAAAGAATATAGAAAAGAATAGACGTGAAAGATTTCGGTGTTTTTCATAATAATTTCATTTTGGCCCATATAGTGTTTTTATATTAAGATTCTGGAGAGTAATTTTCAAAGTTAATAAAAAAAATTATTTAGAGAACCACTATATTATAGAGATTTGACATTTTTTTATAAGATTTGAATTTTTCTATATAAATCTTAAATAAACTTTTAATATGTAAAACGTTGTAAAGTAAAGCTTAGTGAGTAAGTAGTACATTTATTTTCTTACCTTTATCCTTGATTTTTATATGCTATTTAAAATAGAGTTTTTCGTATATTGTGTTTTCCTTCATACAACGTTTTACAACGTTTGCACAAAGAAACGCAAAACTGGGTTTCCACTGTAATAAAATTTCAAAATGTCACTCACTTTTTACTTTCCTTATATACATAATGTATAAGGAAAGTATTGTGACGGGGTCGAAAATTCGAATTCGAGTTTTCGACGGGAGAGCACGTTTCAAGCATCCCTGATCACGAATCAAACATTTTTGAAGTGATGTCTGTGTGTGTGTGTGTGTGTGTGTGTGTGTGTGTGTGTGAAAGTATGTGTGTATGTGTGTGTGTGTGCCAGTGAGTCTGTGGAGACGATAACTGACGAACGAATGGACCGATTCGAACCAAATTTGGTACAAAAATCACAATCCGTAAACACTGGAAGCCTATTGTTTTTATACGCAATCGAATGTTCAGAACACCCCTAAATTTTCGAATGAAATTTTGAAAAAATCGTCAAAAATTTAAAACCACTAATAAAGTTACGCAAATAGACATTTCTTATTTAATTTTTCATTAGAAAACGATTGGCATAAATTTTAGAACGCTAACACAAACCGTTCTCGAGATATTACACATTTTTCAAAAAAATTATCAAAAAGTCATATAAAATAATAAGAAAAATATTTCCTATTGAGGAACATGTTTACTTTTCATATGTAATACCATGCGATAAATTGAGTGTAATCCTTCTCGTGGATCTAGCTCGTTCCATTCTTGAAAAAAGATACTTTGAATAATACTTTTGTATTTGAACGCCAATAGTCATTTATCTGCTTTAAGAAAAACTTATTTCTTAGTGCATAACGCTTGGCGAGATTTTGGCGACGAATTTGGCGGAATGTCGCCAACTTGGCGACTTTTTTGAAATGTTGCCAAATTAACGAAAATCTCGCCGAATGGATAAAAATGACGCTAAATCAATGAAAATGACGACTAATTGTTGAAAATTCAATATCTTGGAAAGAATATTAGTATCTACTACAAGAAAATCCTATTTTTTACTGTAAAAGTAGTAAATTCATTACATTATATAAGGAAAGTCATGTGTTGCCCACATCAGATTTTTTTCATTGTAATTCCATTATTATATTTTATTTGTAATTATAACCATAATAAATAAACCCTCTTATGCATGATTATGTCAAATTCTGTCCTTGCTGCCATGTTATACACTCAAATGCAAAATTCATGAGATAGCAGTATGCAAATTTACAAGTGACGCTCGCATCGCGTTTAAAAGATATAAAGAGTTAGATGGCTGTCAGTGTTGTCTGTTGAACTCTTGAATGTATTTTGAAACGTTAAATAACGTGATAATGGCTATCTGACGGGAATTAACAAAGTTTGAACGTGGAATGATAGTTGGAGTTAGACGCATGGGGCATAGTATTTCGGAAGTTGTTGCGAATTTGAAGATTTCTCGCTCGACAGAATCAATGGTGAATCAAGGGTGTATCATGGAATGCATTACCTCCCACAAGGGACAACTCAGTGGGCGGCAACGTCTGCTGAATGATCGAGACCAGCGACGTCTGAGCAGAAGCGTCCGTGATAACAGACGAACGACACTGCGTCAGCTGACTACTAAATTCAATAAGGGACGCACTAGAAGCGTATCTGTGAGGTTTGCCCAGAGAAATTTAGCGTTGATGGGATATGGCAGCAGAAGGCCGACTCGAGTGCTTTTACTCACAACACATCATCGACTTCAGCCCATCACCTGGGCTCGCGAACACATGCAATGGACCTTAGACGACTGGAAGAAGGTAGCATGATCCGATGAGTCCCATTTCCAGTTGGTATGAGCTGATGGTCAAGTTCAGGTGTGGCGCAAACCCAAAGAGGCTAAGGATCCAAGTTGTCAACAAGGCACTGACCAAGCTGGTGGTGGTTCCATAATGGCATGGGGAGTGTTTACTTGGAACGGATTGGGTCCTCTGATCAAATTGAACCGGTCATTGTCAGTAAATTGCTACGTTCAGCTGCTTAGTGACCATTTGCAGCCGTTTATGGATTTCACATACCCCAATTACGATGGGATGTTCCAGGATGATAATGATCCGTGTTATTGGGCCTATATTGATCGCGATTGGTCTGAGGAGCATTCTGGACAATTCCAATACACGATTTGCCCACCTAGATCGCCAGACATGAACCGTTTAGATATGATCAAAAGAACCATTTGTGCTCAAATTCCAGCACCTACCATAACCAAGCAATTATGGACTACTATCGAGACAGCATGGCTGTAGACTTCTCCTGAAGATTTCCGTCGACTAGTTGAGTCCATTCCACGTAAAGTTGCTGCACTTCGACAAGCTAAAAGAGACCCAAGACGATATTAGAGAGGTATCCCATGACTTTTTGCACTTGAGTGTAATTAAAATATATAACTTCGAATAAATTTCAAAGTTTTCGTTCGAAATATAAAAACAAAATTCTATCCAGTTCTAGACTTTTATAACAAATCCGGATATAAAATTTCGTGAAAATTCATTAATATTTGTGGCTGCTATCGTACACACCAGAAATCAACCACAGACATCAAACGGACAGACAAACATCCCTCCAAAAATAGTCCAAACGTATGTCTTAAAACATATATTGGCATCAAAATCTCGAATGTGAAAATTTTCGTGAAAACAATACCTTCTCATTACTACGTATGGGAAAGTAAAAAAGGTTGTGAATCATCGGGATCTATGTATTGCAGAGGAAATAAAAAAGGTTGTGAATCATAGAGGAAGTAAAATATGTTGTGAATCATCGGGATCTATGTATTGCAGAGGAAATAAAAAAGGTTGTGAATCATCGAGGAAGTAAAAACGGTTCTGAAACATCGGGATCTATGTATTGCAAAGCAAATAATGATACGTTTCTGGTAACTTGAGCATCAACACAATAAATTCCGAGGTTGCTCTTCAGCTTTCAAAACTTTAAAATATCATCCATACACTGACGGCGCTTTGGGTTTAATACCCTTTCCTGATGACACGCACCAGGTCAACACGTAGTCTAGTAGCCTTCAAATAAACGCAATTACCCTCTAAGACCTACTCTCTCCACCCTTTAAAGGTTCGAGCATAAATGCGGTAAATGCTGCACCGCTGGTTATGTTTGAAAAAGCATTGAAAAAATTCAAGCAAAAACGAAGAAAAACTTCTCATCAGGCCGGCATGACAGCCCATCATACCGCCTACCAAAATACCCATTTCAGAATTTTAAAACGAAAAAAAGAAGCACAAATGAAGAAAAATAAAATGCAAAGAGAGGAAAGGGGGTGGGGAGTCCCACAGGAATTCACTCATCATTAAGTCACGGATTCAAAAGCACGCTTTAAAAACCCTAACATTTTTAGCCTTTTTTTTTCCGAAATGAACAATAGAATACTTGTCGAATCAGAACTGTTATCGTGTTTATTACTTGAAACGTGTTGGTATGTATTGTAATTTCCCGCAATTAAGACTATAAAGTTCTTTCTAAAATGTACTTAGGCCGCAAAATGACGTTGAAAGTGTCTGGAGAAATGGCTTTCACTCATACATATTAATTACAATACTCTGCAATTCTGATCACTTTCACTGTTGGGACATCTATGACCAACTTTCTAATGCCAGGAAAATTCATTAGATGGTATTACTAGACCTTACTTCTTGTTTGTGTCAGCACTGATTGAATCATATCATCCATGTGTTTTCATTTTAAGTAAAGTTAAAATGTCAATGTATTTTCTTTATTATTTAAATAAGAAAACCTTGCTTAGTTTTTCCTCTGTACGTGTATGTGTTATAAAAGTTTATCATAAACTTTTATTGAAAATTTTGGATTGCAAAATATCGGAAAGAATAAAGGAATAAATCATAAAGAATAAAAGAATAACTTTTATGAACTTACGTTCCATTGGGTCTTTTTACATTAGCCATAGCTCCACTGGAAATACAAGGCAGACCAAATTCTTCCCCAAATGTTCAAGGGAATAATGCTAAACGTAGAAAGAAAAACTTTTCAGTGTCAAAAAATATCCACTTTAAAAATATGACCTTTAAAAATATGCCACTGGCCGGTATCTGAAATATCTTGAAGCAGATTAGAGTTTGTGCAATGAAACAAAATAGAATCCAGACCACTACGCTTAATGTACAACATGCAATATTTGTCAGTGAAAAAATAAAAAGAAAAACTCTTTTCGTATATATGACTGCAGCTAACTTTCTGATAAAGTTTTCAAAAACACGAAGTGAAATTTGAAATACATATATATTATCCGAGTAAAAACCTGAAATGTGAGCAACTACATTTCCATATATTTTTTTAGAAATATTAATAAGTCATAATTAAAATCAATGTAAGTCACAATTCGCTTTTATCGTATCACGTCAACGACTAACTATCCGATAGCCAGTTTATATACCCTCTGTGAATATTTTTGAAAAAATCGATGTAACTCAAGAAATTCTTAAAAATCTACAAAATTCGAACAATTTCCAAACGTCACCAAGTTGGCAATATTTCGCCGAATTGGTCGCCAAAGTCAAGCGACTTCGAATAATAACAATGGTTGCCTGTACATGTTTTCCCTCGGGGATAGGCATTTTAAGCATTCGTATCAATACTTAAGAAAACAGTAATACTCTGATCGATTAGTTGAAAAGTATTTCCCTGAAGGCATCCTCAAGTTCACCCCCCCCCCCCTCAAGAATTTAAAAATAAACATGAAATAACCATTCCCATTAAAATTCTTCCCCCCCCCCTCAAGAATTTAAAAAATAAAAATGAAATAAACATTCACATTAAAATTATATTTCATTCAATTAACATAATTAAACTAGTTATTGAAGAGGAGCTCCCGTGTCAGCAACTCAAATTGTGATTGAATTGTTCGAAGACACGAAATTCCCGAGCGTACATTACTCCGATGATGTTTAAAGTACCTTGACTCCGAAGTACTTCGGCCAATTTCGATAATTTATTTTTGTTCATAATTATATCTTAGAGATCAAGATAGTGACGAAGCCCGAATTTTGAATTCCGGCTTCGTTGAAATTAGTTTTGATTAAAAGTGCTGCACTGTCAACTCTATAGGACATTATGTTGCATAGAATTGCACACACACATACAATCGAAAAACAACTTTATTTACATCCACACAATACTTTGACATGACTTCTTTCAAATGTATCCTCTAACACTAATTGCACATTGGGTTCCACTCCGCTACAGTATGCGCAACATTTAACAAAAAGTCAACATTTGCGTACTTTGTTACTTGTATGGCAATGATGACCATTTAACCAATAAATTCAATGTCCCTTCTCTTCTTTTATATTTAAATTTAACCACTGTATTACCTTTCTAGCGATAAACTGACTCGGTCAAACTCAAAACATTCAAATTGCATTCGAGTTTAGCATAGATTACCCGAACAGCAACTATTTTATTTTATAAAATTATTGCTAATAAATAAAAAGTGGAAACTGTTTTTGTTCTATTTTCAAATCACAAAAATGACATATCACATTTATATCTAATCATATGCAACAATATTGCTTATAATAGTACAGATCATTGCAATCTTTGCCGACGTACAAATGTACATAAATCCTTATTCAATATAAATGTCCGAATATGTACTAAATTTGTATCATATTTGGGTATTAAAGACCGTAAACTATTCATAGAAATTGATTCAAAGCCAAGTCAAAAGAATGACAGCGCAGTTGTAGCATTTTTACAAATTTTAAATAGTGATGAAAAAATTACGCTTCGCCCCCCCCCCCCCCCCGCCCCCCTCCCTTTCCGGAGGTATGCCTGAAAGAAACACTGGCGGCAACTATATCTGCTAAGAGTTTTGTATTTTAAAAGTACTAGTCCACCAGCTGGCCTAAATAATAGCCAATCTATGACGAGTAACAAACAGAGTTATTCACAATTTTTGTATTTCATTAAAATAATGCATGCAACAGATCCTACAACAGTTTTAAACATTACTCACATGCATTCCGTTTTACATTAAGTTTAATATTTCAATGTATTATTATGCTAGATATTTCCCCTCATGCTTCATGAAGTCGAAATATCTAGTGGTCACTAAATGTGACAACATACTTAATAAAAGTTCTAAAAGTGTCAAAAACCGTTTCAAATTTATAAGCATAAAAATGGCGCACATTTTATAATTCAATTAACGTGGAAATGCGGTATGTGGAACAATCATGGAGTTAGAAAAACGGAGATAAAACCCCTATGGATGAAATGCTTGAAAATGCCATAATGGTTTGAGAATTATATCTAGATGTCGCTAGTGTAAGTAAAGTAGCTGCTATTGTTAGTTGACACAACAGAAAGGCGTTGTATTTTTTATATGAATTTTAGATTATTTTAAGATTAAGAGTTCCCCAATTATGAGTATAATTAACCAGTATTTTTTCAAAGATGGGGAATAGAGTACAGAATATATGCCGATAAAAATAAATTGAAAGAAAAAATAATTTTGAATAAGTAGGAATATTCTTTATTGTTTCAGTTCTAATTTGTATTGAAATAATAATTTATTTTTACAAAATTGACAATTCAAATAAATATTTTATGTCTTTCGCCATAGAAATGAATACAATGCATGGCTACTTATTTTATTCTAGTGCCACATGAATTAGTGTTTCAAAAGATATTGGCGTTTTCTTAATATGACGTTTTAACTCCTTACTTTTACCTCCATGGGAACAATATTTCATTTCCGAACACTGCATGTTGCCAAAAAAATAAAAATTTTGTGCCGTAACTATGAATTGAAATATCTCAAGAACGGTTGATTGTACACCTTTAAAGTTTATTAAAAACATTTAGGATATTTTTGTCTGCGTAGGATGGCATAAAAACGAATTTTATGTGTCTCATCGTTCACACGTTATAACTGTGAGCCAACGGTACTATCGTGCTGAAAACACCGGTTCTCGTTAGATCACCGAAGTCAAGCAGCATCGGGCGCGGTTAGTATTTGGGTGGGTGACCACCTGGGAACACCGCGTGCTGTTGGCACATTTCAGGCGCGGTAGCCCGGTGGTTTGCGCGCTGGATTTGCACGCTGCCACAACTGCCGCCGTGTTCATGCGGAGTACGATCACGTTAAACATGTGGGTCCGTAAGTCCTTCCGAGAGGTTGGCGGTAGGGGTAGGAGGGTACAGTCCCTGTGGATGCCTCCCCCACTGGGTTCCAGTCTAAATTGGGTGGCACTTCCCGACCATCCAAACAGTTACCTTACACCTTCCTGGTAGGTCGGACGGTCTGGATCTCAACAACAACACGTTATAACTGAAAGAATGTTGGGACGAAAATTTCCCGATTTATAAATTTATCGAATAAGATTCCAAAATTTTACAATCGTCATCATCTAAAGGTCAAGTCCCAAGTGTATGCAAAATTTCAAGCTTCTACATTTAGTAGTTTTGAATGTAGATATACCCCTTAGTCAATCTCATTCAATCATATGGATATGATATTGTAAAAGGGGAAGAAAACATCTTCCATAGAATATCAAGAATGCAATGACTTAATTTAATCGTTCGACGACCGTTCTCATTTGATCCGGGATCAAAGTTTCACAGGTGCTCGTCCAGCACAAAACACGCCGCTTTCTATTACTATCATTTCTCATTAATTTCAGTGCCTGGTCTCAATTTAGACAGACCTCATTGTTTGAGAGCGTTTCTTCAATGTCTCTGCATTCGAGTCAGACATTTCAAAAGCGATTCCAAGCACTTTAGGACTAGCAATTTAAGAAACTACAAGAAAAAAAAACTCCAAATGATAAATGCGATAAGGGGCTATCTAAAGGGACACGCAGCGATTGTTAGCTGCTTAAGGCACTAAAAAAAACTGAGACTTCTTTTTTTTTTTTTTCCCTTATTTGTGGGATTGAACTTGCGTTCTTTCAATTTGCCATTTATTTTTAATACGGATTTAGTGTTCGGGCAGTTAACGTTCAAGGTGGTCACGAGGTTTCAAATAAGTGACACGCGCCACTTTAGAACAAAACGGCCTCATAAACAATGAACAGCTTGTCATTTGCCGTCTTTCAGTGGCGAATCGAGCATCTTTCCTCAAAGGCTCTCTTTAAGCATAACATACTGGTGTCCAAAATTATCTTTACATGCACAGAAACTGTGATTTCTCAACAACTATTCGATATAATTTTTTTTTCAGGGGTGGGGGGTGGGGGGGGGGTATTACATAGCATCGTAACACATAAATGCAAACTGAAAAATCAAATATGAGTGCACACGATACAAAACTAATTATGAAACAATTAAAATAATGTGTGACAAGGAGATTTCAGAAAAATTTGAATAACTTGGAAAGAAATACTTTTGATATTAATAGAGGATGTAATCTCCTCTAACTCGTGTACACATATCACAACGCGATTTCATACTCTCAATAAGTTCGTTAATTAGATAAATAGAATGAAGTTCTGTAAATTTATGTACGTTGAAGAAAGGAGTTCTATTAAATGACTTATTAAACTTATATGGGTTGTCTTTAATTTAATAATTGGTTAATTAGAGTTTGCAGGAGTTCTATTCTTCCAGCAATGCGGTCTTCGGGACATTGTGATTTCTGGGAGAAGGATTTCACCGTGCAACAGCTGCTTCCAAGGTCGCCCCATAAGTTTTCAATCGGAAGCTTTGGCTGGCCAGTTTATTCACTCAATGCCTTCGCTTTCAACAAATTTATTCACCAAGTTTGCTTGATGTGATTTGCTCGTTATCATCCATATAAAGAAAGTCAGATCCATATGAATCTCTAAAAACTTTATGTAGGTTTCTAAAACTTCATCCCGATATCTCTGGCCAGACACAGATCCTCTGTCAAACAGGTCCACGGGAGTACGTCCATTTGTCATTATACCTCCCCATGGCATCAGATCTGAACCGCTGTAACAGCCATATTCCCTAATATCGGTGGAAATATTTCGAGTTCTTGGCTCTTTACAGATCTAAACGCTTTAAGAATCAGAGGTTAAACTGAACCTCAACTCGTTACTGAAAAGAAAATAGGTCCATTGTTGTTGACTCCAGCTCTGCTGTTCTCTGCACCAATTCAGACGGGTCCTCTAATTTTGTGAGGTCTGTGAAACACATACCACTGGCTTTCTGGCATAAAAGCCTTTCACATTAAACTTTCTGATACACTATTAAATTTAAGACAACCAACAGAGGTTTAAAAAATCATGTACGTAGAGGAAGGTGGTTCTATTAAGTTTACAAAGCCAAGGAGCTTTCGGGAATTACCATGCCCTTCATCGGTGGCGAAATGAATCATTTCGCCACTGATGAAGCGCATAGGGATGCCCAAAAGCTCTTTGGCTTTGTAAACTTATGTACGTTGAGGAAGGTGGTTTTATTAAATGACATTTTAAACTTACGTTAGTTGTCTTTAATTTAATAGTTTATTAAAGTTTACGTATATTCATTATATTTATTAAAAAACTTCTGTATACAGTTTGTAGCGATATTAACGTTCCAGTGGCAGCTGGAAGCTCTAAGCTCAGTTGCCTAGCAGTCGACTTCCTGTTGCGACGGGCAGTTACAGACAGATACCAATCTTGAGCAGTTGTTATTCTTCTACGGTCTTGCCCAGGTTTCCTGGCAAGCGTTCTAGAGTCTTGAAATTGTTTCCGAAGGGCAAAGACTGTCTGTCGTAAAGCATCCGGCCATCTTGCTTGCCACTTCCATCAACATTAGCCCAGCCTCTAAACTGCCGACAGCTTAAAGGTTTCTTCCAAATGACACTTCGAAGTCATAAAAAACTGTTTTAAGTCGATAAACACCGAAATCAAATTATTGTTAAATAAATTAATAAAGTAAAATAAAAAATAAAAAGTGTAATGAAAAAGTAACAAAGAATGTCTGTCTTCTCACCTACTTTCAATTTAAGAAAACAAGCATTAAAACACATTCAGTAGCTTGTAGTTTGCTTTTAAATTTTGTAACTTTGATCCAATGGTTTTTGCCCCTCATCAACAACGGGTAGGAGATTGTTCAAAAAGGGTAAGGAAATGATTAATTGAACACATTCTTGCTTGTTATAGGGGAAATATTTGACCCTGTTATAGGGTGAAATTTAGTCATGTTATAGGTGGAAAATTTGTTCCACTGTAATTTTTCGAGTTGTTTTGTCAACAGCGGTAGAGATTAAACTAATGTTACGCACTGTTACTAATCGAAAGTATATACAGGGTGTCCCAAAAAGATTGAAACGCGCTTTAATTAATTACTTGTTGGAGATAAGTGGGCAATGTAAATTTCAAAAATGTTGAACATTAGACTACGTTAATGAAATAGTTCTCCCATTCATTTTCAAAAAGTTACGCTTTTTAAATTTTTATACGAACTCCTTAGACAAATTGGGTCAACCAGATTTTTTTTATTTTTAATGCAACAAGATCATTAAAAAAAACCGCATATCTGTATCTTTAAAATTGAGCGAGTTTTATTTAATTGAAAATTGAACATTATGAATGGGAACCCTATATCAAATTAGAAATGTAAATTTGTGACATATCACAAAAAAGATAAAACTGGATGATAATACATAGGACACCCAACCGCGTAGTGAGTACCACTGCTTTATATGATCTCTGTCTGTAATGCTTTATTTAGATGCATTTATGATAAAAATTTTGATACATATTAACGTATTTTTGATCTAAACAATTCCCATCGTCAATTTGTTTATGATCCCTATTTGCACTGATGAAACAGCCTTTCACATGGTACGGAAAAGTGGCATAAGTCAGATTTTTTCCTTTATCGTAATTTAGTTGATTTTAAAGATACAGATATACGGAATTTTTTTAATGATCTTGTTGCATTAAAAATAGAAAAATTCTGATTGACCCAATTTATCTAAGGGGTTCGCATAAAAATTTAAAAAGTGTAACTTTTTGTAAATGAATGGGAGGAATATTTCATTAACGTAGTCTTATTTCCTACCTTTCTTTCAACATTTTTGAAATTTACATTGTCCACTTATCTCCAACAGATAAAGAATTAAAGCGCTTTTCAGTCTTTTTGGAACACCCTGTATATTAATGCTTGTGTCAGAAAGTGTTTGTGTGATCGGATAATCTCATCACCTGCTGATGAGTGCCAAAATATGCGAAACCATGGACAAGGGTGGTAAAGGGATAAACAGCTGAGCAAACACTCTTCTACAGATATCACTCATATATTGCTTGCCATTCAGCACAGAATACATTATGTCAGCCGCATAACAATGTTACAACGTATTCTCTGGAATCATAGATGTACGCTCAGGATACAAGAATGAGCCCAAATTTCTAGATAACTAACGCGTTTATTTACATGCACAGCATAAACAGAAGCAATATACTGCAAAAACCTAGAAAACTATCTCATAGGATCACTAAGCAACTCTCAGGTACAATAAAACAGCAATTAAATGCTCATCTAATTTCACAAAATAGCCGATACTATTCTCAAAACTTTGACGTATCTCACAATTCAATGTAGCTCATATCAAGTCAACTGCTGCCAACGAAGTGATGACTTCTTTTATATACTCTTTGTAGAAACTTCCAGAAAGGGCTCATAACTCGTAAAATATTCGTTACATCGAGATGGTTCTCGAACAATTGAAATTTCTTCGAAAGTCACCATCACCGATGCATCGCCAAATCTGGAAACCCTGAACAGACACTCCTGTTATGACCATCCTAGATTCACGACATAGGAATGTCTGCCTGTGTGGTGTTTTTTCCTTCTGGCTCTCAAAAGAGCTTCCAGTTAAGGAAGGCACTTTTCATGTTCATAACAATACCAATGTGTCAGTCGCCGTGCTAAGAATAAATATTTCTTCACGTCCTCTTCGTGGGAGACCAAAAATAACAAATCAGTTTTAAGAAGCAGAAGTGCACTTTATCATATTCCTATTGCGTAATCGTCTTCAATCTGTCGCCAATTAGATGAAAAGAGACTGATCCCCTACAACAAGAACCATCCATAAAATCTAATTTGGAACCAATTAAGCGCAAACTCACTGACTTTCCCTTTTTAAGTTTTTAGTATTCTGTGCTGGTAGGATTTGAGTCCAGAATGACCCGTAATCGATCAAACTGAAGAATAACCGAATGAATTTTAATTATACAGAAGCACGTCAATGGCAGAACCTCGAGCAAATTAAAAACTTTTCTTTGTACCGGCTTTATTTTTAAGAGTAGTTTTAATAGTAATAGGTAGATAGTATGATCAATATTTTTACTATCTAATATCAGTTGACTCTCTTATTTTCAATTTAAATAAATAATTTTCTTTACATTTTCCCTATGAATGCGCCGAAAAATGGAAAAAACCTTTGAATATATTACTGCCACTTACAGGAGTTCGGATAAAATCTTATAATATGGATGTGTAATATGAAGAACATGTTGCATCATAAATTTCTTTGTTTTTCCACTTATACCTCCTAGTTAATTGGTTTAAAAGTGTAATGCCTTTTTAAATTTTTAAAGACAAACGTGTGTAGAACTTTTACTGAAAACGTGGTACTTCATTATGATTCAGATAAAGTTCTTTATTTATTCACAAACTATATAAAAAAAAAGATGTCGACAACATATAATTTTATGTAGAAAATATTATGGAGTCATAAGTATTATGGTAGCATAATGAAACTCATACTCTTAGAACTCGCCTACAGGGGAAGTTCCCAAATTAAAGATTAATCTATTGTTGTTAGTACTTGACTTTACAGCGAAATAATGATGTACAAAATCCACAGAACAATATTTTTGGCATCGAATTAACACCACGTCAATTGAAATCGAGCAACTTATTAGTCCAAACATAATGACTTATTCATATTCAAGTTCAAAATCCTCAGAAGGGGTGGAGTAGCCCAATGGTTAAGGCACAGGAGTTGCACTCGGAGAACCGGAATTCGATTCCCGGCTCTGTCCAAACTGTCCAGTGTTTACGCGGAGTACGGGCACGTTAAATATGTGGGTCCATTAATCCTTTAGAGATATTGGTGGCAGGGGAAGGTGGGTACGTGTGAATGTCGCCCTCACTGGGTTCTGGTCCAAATTGGATGGCACTGTCCTAGCCGCCCAAACAGATGCCTTACACCTTCGGGTAGGTCGGACGATCTAAGTCGAAAGAGAAAAAGAAAATGCTAATCAAAATGAAATTGATATTTTATTAGTAATCCGTGAAATAAATGACTATTATCGAATTCCTTGGCATCAAAATACAAAACTATTTCAAAATCTTTTCTCGCAAATGGAGCAAACTAGATCCACGAATGTGATGTTAATAGATTCACCACATACACTACCTGTACAAAAGAAAAATGTCGTGGAAGTTAATATTTCGTTGGACCACCTTTAGAACAAATTACGGCATGCATTCGTCGCGGAATTGTGTGTATGAGTTCATGTAATGTCCTAACGCTTATTTGTGGCCAGATTTACAGTAACATTTTGGCAAATTCCTTGGTTGATGAAGGAAGAGTGAAATGACGCCTTAGCTGCTTCTCCAGGATATCCCTCATATCTCCAATGGGGTTGAGGTCAAGTCTTTGTGGTGGCCAATCAAAAAGTGCGAATGACGCCTCATGCTCATCGAACCAGTCTTTCTCATTTTTAGAGCGATGAATCCTGGCATTGTGATCCTGAAATATGCCGTTGCTCTCGGGGAAGAAAATTGATATTGACATAAACAGGTGGTCATTCAGTATGCTCAGATATTCAGCCGACTTCATTTTATTGCTGTATAGTGTTGCTGCACCTAGACCAGCCAAACAGAAGCAATCCCAGATCATAACACTTCCTCCTGAAGTCTGTGTAGTGGGTACAGTAGAGGAAGAGTCCAATAGAGCATGGACACGTGACGTCACACAGACCATTTTGACCTTACGTTTACAAAACAAAATATTCGTTTATTTAGCAGTATGGAAAGTTTCATTATTTCTGCATTAAAAACGGTTACTTTAGAAACTTACAATCGTTTAACCTCTCATTTTAGTAGGATAGATCTCAATTTATCTTGTTTGATGGGTATTTTTAATTGGCCGGAAAATAAAATATTCACTTTCATTAAAATATATACGCGAGTTTTATCAAGAAAAATCGTTATGTATTTATCCCTTCCCGCTCGCATATACATTGCAGAATTGGCTAGTAAATGTATACATATTTAGAACGCTAGTGAGTGATTACGGTAAAAATGAGTAGCAGTGTACATTCACTTAAAATCACTTAAAGTGCACTTTAGCAAATGAAATCCAAGTATTCTAAATAACTTATTATCATCACAAAGATAAATTTCGATGTTTACTGGGTTTAGTTTCAATTTTCATTTGCCATCATCGTCAGTTTACCATTACACGGTATGGAAAAAATAATGCCCTTTTGCTCTTACGTTTCTGCGCATTCTACTACGTAGGTTGTTTATTTACGGTGGTGCCCATGCTATATGCTTCATGCGGTCCCCTTCCAATCCTGATGCGTCCATCATGTTGGAAGAGAGTCAATCTGAACTCATAGGACCACATGATTCCCCCATTGCTCAGTAGTCTCTCTTTACTTTCCCTGCAAAAGATGGTAAGGTATAGGGAAAGTACCTCTAGAATACCATAAAACCATTTTTAGCGTTACGTCTGTGTGTGTGAGTCTGTGTGTCTGTCTGTGCAGAATTTGTATCCACTCTAAATTTTCGAAATGCATCACGACTTTATCTCTCCTCAATATTTGCTTATTTCAACTCACAGTGCGACTAATTTTTTGGGCCAGGTCGTGTACTATATGGAAAGTGAACCAATGGATGATACTTACTACTTTTTTAATCTTGTGTAACTTTTCGCTAAATCTGTTTTAAAAAGGTGCAATATATCAGAGCGATTTGTGCTAGTGTACTAAGAGTTTGTATCGTGCAATTGCGACATCCTCTAGAATCGTGGGTGTGCATTTAGGATACAAGAATGAGTCCAAATTTCTGGATAACCAACATGTTTATTCACAAGCTCAGCGTAAACAGGAATAATATACAGTAAACCGGCAGTTAAATGCTCCACTAATTACACAAACTAACTGATATTATTCTCAAAACATTCATGAAATAGTTTCACAAAACAGCCGCTACTATTCTCAAAACATTGACGAAAGTCACAGTTCAATGTAGCTCGTATCTCGTCAACTACTTTCCAACGGAGTAATGACTCCTTTTATAGTATCTATACATACTTCTGGAATTCTGCATATTTCATAGTATATAGATTATTTCGCGGTCTTTCTCGAATCTTTGGGAAGTCGCAAAATGTCGCCAAATTGGTGATAAATCGTCAAATATGGCAACCCTTTTTCGAACTTCGGAATTCTAGAAACCCTACGTTCACGTCATGGGGAAGCATTTACTGGTGTTTTCTCAGTCTGGTCTTTGACAGAAACGAAAATAAGGACAAAGCGTTTTACATGTTCGCAATAACACTTTTTCAAATTAAAAATATATATATGGGTGAAATGATTATTTATTTAACAATATGGCAAGTTCTGATTTTTTTTTTCAAAGCCTTCGATAAACTTCCAATATTTCGAAAGCAGTTCATGTTAGTATTCCTAAAATATGTATCATTCATTTTCAAATTACGTATCTGATGATTATTTATTCATCATTATTGAAGATTCAAAGTTTTAATTAATTTTTCAAAAACTCATTCACAAATGTAGGGATTTTTCGAACATTTGGTTGCGTTTAAAATTAATAGAGTTCCAGGTTTTACCAATTGTAATAATTTAACCAATTTACGCTCTAAACCCTAGCCGAAGCTCCAGTTGTTCGTAATATCTCGCTCCCACAGACTCACTCCCACGCCACCTCAAAAACGTCCGATTCGAGTTCAGAGATGCTTAAAACGTACTCTTCCGTCGAAAACACTGAATTCTGGACATCGCCACAATACTTTTCTTATACATTATACTATATAGAAAATGTAAAAGGCTGATATCCGCAACCCATGATTTTATATATATATATATATATATATATATATATATATATACGTACGTAATAAAGTTAATACTCATAGAAACCATATAGAGAATTGGTTGTTTCTTATTCCTAAAATAAATCTTACGCTTCCACTGCAGATAACAACATTCATGGACCTCTTTCGTGCTCATATGCTCGTCACCATGGAATAGCCGATACTAGCAATAGAGCAAGAAAGTTTGTTCCTCTGCCACATTTCCATAGAGGTTCCCAAAATTATTGCACATAACAAGTTTTCCCGGTCGTCCAATTTGTTGCTCTAAGTCCTCTGGACGAGCCGGACGGCCTGGGGCTTTCACATAACAAGTTTTCGTGCTGCCATTACGGGTATAGGCTGTTCAATGCTGACGAGCGATTACATGCACTAAACGGTATTCCATATGTTCTATTATCTTCACTGGTAGCGCTCCTTTCATAATGAAATACACATTTGAAAAATTTAAAAAAAGAGGGATATTTCTTCCACTCATTTATAACCATGGTCAAAACTCATACCACAATGTTGTATTGAATTAACTCCACGCGATATTTGGCGCTTTTGGGGACTTTATCAGCTAAAACGTGGCTTTCTTATATTCACGAACAAAAACAAAATCCACTTCAAAATGCCGTTGGTAGTTAATGTCAAACTAGCTACGGTGACCGCTGCTGGGGGGAATCACTAAATATAGAACTATTTTTATAGCAATCAAATTTTGAAGCACATAAGAGAAAAAGATAAACCCAGGGTATAAACCGAAGGGAATAATAACCAAGGTTCTTTAATATAAGGTTGGGCACTCAGCCCGGCAACCGATGAAAAAGTTGTGAGTTCAACGTATTGGGAATTAAGATTCGTTATTCGTGATGTCACGGTCCAGAATACACTTTGAAAGAAGTCGCTAAAACACACCAATTATTACAGTTAAAAATAGTTTGTTAATTTTGAAGTGGCAATATGCAGTCGTAAATTGTAATTTTAAATTGTACTCTGCACGCAGGATCCAGTGACGTCCAAGGAAATTTAATGACATTGTTAGAGTAAGATGACAGTCGTAGTTAACAAATTCGGTCCCTCTAGAAAGCAGTGTTTCTTTCAGGCATACCTCCAGGAGGGCGATGCCCCCCTCCCCGGAGACATTTTATATTAACCTAGTTTCTATTTATGTGACAGAGCATGCAGATATATTTATAATGGGCAAATAGAAAACTTGCCCCCTCCCCCCCAAAAAAAAAAATTTCATTCGCTCCCCCTGGCCGAAAAGTCCTGAAAGAAACACTGCTTGAGAGAACAAAATGTGCGCTTCTTTAATTCCTATATCGTCATATGCGCAGAGGGAAGTAAAAATAATAAGTCGGTCATGCTCCGGAACGAGCACCCCCGTAATAATAACATCCATTCTGCAAGAAATAAAAAGCCACCAAATATAATTCAACCCCCCCCCCCCCCATCACATAAGCATTCAAAACAGTCTTCCTCACGAGCAAAAAATAACCCATAAAAGAACTTTCTTCATGCAAACGCTACACATACCAAACCAAAGAGTTGTCACATTGCTCCTCGAAGACTGAAACCATATGCTTAGAGCAAATCTAAAGAGTTGCTCAGCGATCCTCTCTCCACACCGATAATCGCCTCCAAAGACCTCCTAAAGACCTCCTAAAGTTGTCAAATCGTGTAGCGTCATGGGAGTTTCATAATTCGTATACACCCTAAAATATGTTTAGAATTTTCAAAACTATTCATTCTTGATGTTCATTTTTAAACTTTGTCCAAGATTTTCGTTGACACACAATATACGATTTTTCTTAAAATATATTTTGGCGTACCTGCCAATTTTTTTTTTCTTTTTATTTTGTCGTCTTCTGTGCGATTAAATGCTTTTAAAAATTGGAATTAAGATTTATCTAATCCCAAATTTTTTTACCTAAAAAAAAATTAATGTGACTTCCCACACAAATAAACTAGATTTCAAAATATCGCACCCAATTTCATCTCAATCACATTATTTCGAGAATTATGGTGCATACTTGAGGGAAAGTGATATTTCTAATATTTCAAAAAACGACTCAACACCACTAAAAGCAATGGTGACTAGGGATTTTAAGTATCGAATTATGTTTGACACTTTTTTAAAAAATGAATTTTATGAGAGTGAAGGACATATTTTTCGTAGCTTCGTCTTTACTTTGCAGTTCATCCGAATGGAGTTCTACTTCAGTCCTTAGATTAAAAACATGTGAGCAGTCCCAGAATTGCACTTACAACTCATCTTCTAAATCAGCGGTTCTCAACAGAAGACATATAGACCACATCAAGGGACCACGGCGCATTTCTTAGTTAAAAAATTATATTTTAGAACACAATCATTCCGTAATAGTAGTTTACATGTAACTGTTAAATTGTTATTTGAAATTTACAATCCAGCATATTGAAAAATCGTTCACTAATTTATGTTTCATTAAGATTTAATCTCACCATAAAAATAATAACATTAGCTGCATATTACGCATCTAATATTACTACATCTAATTATTATTATTATATAACTACTTAAGTATGTGAAAATTAATTCCAGACTGTCAATCTTTTGATGTTTATATGATAGTCATTATTTAAAGTTAAGGTTTATTTATTTTATTTTTTTATTACAGTTACAATGTTCGTGCTCTGCTCAACCCAGTTAAACAAAACTTGCAAATACCTCTGCGTACGGTAATATTTTATGCATGACTATTGTGCTAGACTTTAACGACAATATCAAGCAATCAGAAAGCAATATCGCTGCATTTCTAATTCCAGTGTATTCTAAACTGAAACACAACAGAGGTAAATAAAATTTAGAAGTGGGCAACGAGAAAGAAAGGTTGAAAACTATTATTTTAGAACACAATCGTTCCGTAATAGTAGTTTACACGTAACGGCTA
Source organism: Amaurobius ferox (assembly GCA_951213105.1). Classification (NCBI taxonomy): domain Eukaryota; kingdom Metazoa; phylum Arthropoda; class Arachnida; order Araneae; family Amaurobiidae; genus Amaurobius; species Amaurobius ferox. Next base: position 122,829,268 of record OX578146.1, read on the forward strand.
CATTTATTTGAAATTTACAAGCCAACATAGTGAAAAAGCGTTCACTATTTTATGTTTCATTAGGATTTAATCTCCAATAGATGTCTAAAAGCAAGGACAAATTTAATAAGAAGTTAAAACATTTTCAATAATGGTGGATAAACACAAGTAGTATATAAAAAGAAGTTGGTCTAAGAAATACAAATGCTTCAAGGAGTCTGGCGCATGCCAAGGTCATTTTAACTGTTTATTTCGGTTGATCCGGGTACAGTAGCACCCATTAACTAACAATTTATATAACATTTACCTACTTCTAAGTTATATTTCCCTAAATGTTGGATTGCGTCCTTTCTAAAACACCCTGTGCATAAAGTCCATGTCCAAATTCCGTTATTTTTTAATAATTTAATTTGATTAACACGTGATTCAGTATAATTTATACATTACTCAAATTAAGTAGATGATATTTAATATGGATCATTTTACCTTTTTTGCAGGTTGATGTCAACGGCCGCTGCCTTCACGGCCAGTATAATCTGCAGCAAAATTCCAGGATTAACGCCAGCTCAGCAAAGAATGTGCCAAGAGAGGCCAGACCTCATAGTTGCCGTCGGGGACGGAGCCAGAATGGGCATCGTGGAATGTCAAAAACAGTTCCGACACAAACGTTGGAACTGCACAGCCATAGGAAGTTCCTACGTCTTCGGACATGTGGTGGTCGTTGGTAAGTACGTTACACGCTCTCATATCACATCAGTATCTTGCGAATTTTTAATTCCCCCCAAAACGACTTTTAAACTGCGTAAATGGTCTGGGTCAACGGAGTCACCCACGTACAAAACGAACTCGGCCCTGTTCCAAACGGGAGCTCGGATGGACTGGTTGCACCTTTACATTAGCATTTGCCAATCAAATTCTTTGAAAAGATCCAATTTGTGACGTTTCAAACATCCGATCGTCACTTTTGAACACGGCCTTGATAATTTCAGAGGCAATGCGTGGGAAGCGAGTGTCTAACTTGTTTTTGTTTTTTTGTTGTTGTTTTCTCATTCAGTGCATACGGCGATTTGAGGGGAAATTGCATGGCTATGGTATAATTTAATTAACTCTCTTTATTAGTTGAAAATGCAAGATTTGGCAGCACCGCAAACAATTACAACATTTATTATTTAAACGTTGACAAGTAATCAAACAGTTTGAATTCAGTGAATAATGCGCAATCGCTTTGCGCTGCAATACAGTCTGGTATGTCGGTATTTGGCATCTCCGTATTTTTCGGCGGTCGATCACTTTATGACAAAGTACTTTACTTTACTGGACTTTATGTCATACATGTCAGGACGATATTTGTTCTCGTGACGTTTGAAGCTGAATGCCTCCTGATTCGACGCAACCTTAAATTAATGAACCTTGTTTCAAATTGTTTCCTTTTCAATAATTTCTGAACAATAACTTTTTACTTTCCTTATATACACATAATGTATAAGGAAAGTAGTGTAACGGGGTCGAAAATTCGAATTCGAGTTTTCGACGGGAAAGCACGTTTCAAGCATCCCTAATCACGAATCAAACATTTTTGAAGTGATGTCTGTGTGTGTGTGTGTGTGTGTGTGTTTCAGTGAGCCTGTGGAGACGATAACTGGCGAACGAATGGACCGATTCGAACTAAATTTGGTACAAAAATCACAATCTGTAAACACTGGAAGCCTATTGTTTTTATACGCAATCGAATGTTCAGAACTCTCCTAAATTTTCGAGTGAAATTTTGAAAAAATCGTCAAAAAATCAAAACCACTAATAAAGTTGCGCAAATAGACATTTCTTATGTAATTTTTCATTAGAAAACGATTGACATAAATTTTAGAACGCTAACATGAACCGTTCTCGAGATATTGTACATTTTTCAAAAAAATTATCAAAAAGTCATATAAAATAAAAAAAATATATTTCCTATTGAGAAACATGTTCACTTTTCATATGTAATACCATGCGATAAATTGAGTGACATCGTTTTCGTGGATCTAGCTCGTTCCATTCATGAAAAAAAAGTACTTTAAGTAATACTTTTGTATTTGAACACCAATAGTTATTTATCTGCTGTAAGAATAACTTATTTCTTCGTCCATAACGCTTGGTGAGATTTTGGTGATGAATTTGGCGGAATGTCGCCAACTTGGCGACTTTTTGACATGTTGCCAAATTAACGAAAATCTCGCCAAATGGATAAAAATGACGCTAAATCAAGGAAACTGACGACTAATTGTCGAAAATTCAATATCTTGGAAAGAATATATCTATTGTAAGAATAATCTACTGTTTTTACTGTTAAAGTAGTAAATTCATTACATTATATAAGGAAAGTTGCCCACATCAGATTTTTTCATTTGTATCACTTTTAAAGCATTGCAGTGAAATATTATCTAAATTAAAATTTGCCGCTTTTTCTGGCAACGCAATACAACACCATTACAAAGCATTTAAATTAAAAAAAAAAAATCTGATGTGGGCAACACATAACTTTCCTTATATAATGCAATGAATTTACGACTTTTACAGTTAAAAAATTTTTTATTCTTATAGTAGATACTTATATTCTTTCCAAGATATTGAATTTTCTTCAATTAGTCTTCATTTTCATTGATTTAGCGTCATTTTTATCAATTTGGCGAGATTTTTGTTAATTTGGCAACAATTAAAATATCGCCAAGTTGGCGACATTCCGCCAAAATCTCGCCAAGTGTTTTGGACGGAGAAATAAGTTATTCTTACAGCAAATAAATGACTGTTGGCGTTCAAATACAACAGTATTACTCAAAGTATCTTTTTTCTTGAATGGAACGAGCTAGATCCACGAGAATGATGTCACCCAATTCATCGCATGGTATTACATATGAAAAGTGAACATGTTTCTCAATAGGAATTTTTTTTTTTAATTTATATAACTTTTTGATAATTTTTTTTAAAAATGTGCAATATCTCGAGAACGGTTCCTGTTTGCGTTCTAAAATTTATGTCAATCGTTTTCTAATGAAAAATTACATAAGAAATGTCAATTTGCGCAACTTTATTAGCGGTTTCGATTTTTTGACGATTTTTTCAAAATTTCCTTCGAAAATTTAGGGGGGTTCTGAACATTCGATTGCGTATAAAAACAATAGGCTTCCAGTGCTTACGGATTGTGATTTTGTACCAAATTTTGTTCGAATCGGTCCATTCGTTCGCCAGTTATCGTCTCCACAGGCTCACTGACACACCCACGCACATACTTTCACACACACACACACAGACATCACTTCAAAAATGTTTGACTCGTGATCAGGGATACTTGAAACGTGCTCTCCCGTCGAAAACTCGAAATCGAATTTTCAACCCCGTCACAATACTTTCCTTATACATTATGTATGTAAGGAAAGTAAAAACCGGCGTTGACTCCAGTAAGATGGAGCTTAAATGATTTTACTTAAATAACATTTTACACAATAAAGCTCCAGTAAATTTCATTGGACTTTATGTCATACATGTCATGACGACATTTGCTCCCGTGACGTTTCAAGCTGAATGCCTCCTGATTCGACGCTGGTATTGCGGGCACAACTTTAAATTAATGAACCTTGTTTCAGATAGTTTTCTTCATTTTTTAAGCAATAACTTTTTTCAGTTGTGTCACTTTTAAAGCATTGCAGTGCGATATCTTTTGCTGGCAACGCAGTATAGCATCATTACAAAGCGTTTAAATAAAAAACGAAATCGGCGGTGGTTTCAGTAAGATGGAGCTTAAATAGTTTTACGTAAATAACATTTTGCAAAATAAATCTCCAATAAATTTCAATAAGTTTATTCAATTTTTTTCAGACTCATTTGTTTAGTTAACAAGTTTTCAAACCGCTACAAACGACTCTCTAATTATTTATAGCTAACTAGCAATTTTAATTTTCGCCCTGATTTCATCTGGATACTCTGACCATAAGACTTCGCGTCGAATATCAAATTCGTTTTTCTATTCAATTTTCATTTTTCTAACTTTCACTTAAAATATATAGTAAACTATAAAAGATACATATAAATAAAAAGAAACAGAAACGTGTACTATAAAATTTAGTATTAAAATCTATGTTTATTACTTAGAAAAAACTCTTCTATTTTTCGAGTAAATCGTCTTGTCAAGTTGAAAAAGATACGATGCTGATATAAAATTTTTCCGTTTTTCAAGTTTGTAATGCTTATATCTCACAAACTAAAAAGGCAGGCTATAAACAATAAACAAAAATTTGTAATCCTTTGAAAGCGCTATAAGTGTATAATCAGTTTAGGATCAAGAATTCTTTTCTTGTTTTTATTACAAATGTTGAGTTTTATTTTACAAAATGTTATTCATGCAAAATCATTTTGGCTCCACCAAATTGGAGCCATCGCCAATTTTTAATAGATGTTTATCTCTTTGTCGATGTCATGTGTACTACTGTTTTAACGTACGTTTCAACGGAAATGAAAACCAGCATCACGTGACATGAAAAAAGCCACCCGCTACCTCCCGCGATATGGTATCGGATTATTAGACATGCCGGAGCATTGTAGTACCGGATTACTGAGATTGTACTGTGATTTGTGAGGAAATTAAATTCTTTAAAGGATAATTCAAGTTTAAACTTCGCCTCAGGCGCAAACCATCAGGACTGCAGCTCTAATTTTACTGGCAACTATTTCAACTGGGACCACCATCACACGTTATTAGAAAAGTATAATCAGAGAAACTGACAAATTTAAAATGCATGTCATGAAACATGCGATAGTTCCTTGCGCAATCAGTCAGTCATTTCGATTACGATGCATATACGCGATTCATGAGCCCATTAAAAAAAAAGAGAATTCAATATTTTGTTTCCTTAATTAAATAGTAACAGCCGTCGCAAATCAATTAAATTCAATTATACATATGTAAATGCGAACAAAAATAGCAAATTATATCATCTGGAACGTGTTCATAATTCATTTAACTTTTTATTTGATAAAAGAATGTAAGCAAGACCATGTGTCTTGGCGCCTTTCTTCAATGTTCTGTCGGTATTTTGATGGACGACCTTGTCCACTTTAAATACCTGCCTTCATAAGTTTGATTTAAGAGGCGTAATTCTTGTCTTTGGCGCTATAATTTCTTCGGTCATAATTTATTTCCTTTTTTCATTTATACTGCGCTTATCCTCGGGTTACAAAAGAATAGAAATTGCACTCATGTATACCTTGTTGAATTTCGTACACGATTTGGCCCCTAGGCACATGTACCTGATACGAATCTTGACTGTAAATCTGCAGACTGGGCAACGTCCAGACATTGCAGGCTGATCGCACTCTCTGGGGCATTCGTACCTCCAGGACAATCCTCATCCTCTATGATAGTGCAAGGAATTATGAGGTATGATAATGCAACGCAATAAAACCTAAAGGTAATTAGCATTAAGAGACGCGCAAATTCAATCGTGATGACAAGTAAATATGCACCCTTTCTCTAGCGCGTCGTAAATCTTAGTAATGCCGATAGACAGAATATTTAATGGTCAATCACAGAAAAGCAAACACTGAACAATTAGAAAAACATATAGAAAAGTTTTCTTGTTAATTTACCAACCATGCATTAATCAATGGATTATGCCACATAATCAGATAAAAGTAATAATACTTCTGGAAATTTGTGTAAATTGCTAATGGGGTATGAATTTCGTCAGTAAGCAGTTGTTAGCGCTACAGCCGTAACGCTGAATAAAATTCACTAACGACGCCATTGGATTATAATGGCGGGAAAAATAACCTCATAATGCTAGGGTTAATGATGTAAGGAAATGTATCCTTTCAATAATAAAGGCATCAGATAACTGTTACTTGTATAAAATAGTATGATAACACGTCAAATAGTTAATACTTTAAAAATAAAGAGCTGATCATAGTAATGTCCGAAAGTACTATGACCGTGTGATTTTTATACGTCGTAAAAAGGAGATGTTAATAAAATACTTTTAATTGTGGCTAAATTTTTTGGTGCTCTTTATTTTCAAAGTAAATGTTACTTACCTTAAACAATTTAACTAAATATATATTTTATAGAATAAATTAAAATATTTAGGATACTAAACGTTTAGTGTTAACAACTGCCTCTGAAACTAATCTAGAATAGAAATTCAAATTTGAGTAATAAAAAATAAAATTAATAAATTAGTTGAATGAATGAGCAAGCTTCCTTGATCGGGATATGCGATATAACTGGTATTCCTAGAAAAAGCAAACTGATTCTGAGTGATATACAATCCCCCCCCCCCCCCCCAACAAAGCCTTATATGCAAGAGAATGGTGAGATACACATTTTTACTTTCCTTATATACATAATATATAAAGAAAGTACTGTGACGGGGTCGAAAATTCGAATTCGAGTTTTCGACGGGAGAGCACGTTTCAAACATCCCTGATCACGAATCAAACATTTTTGAAGTCATGTCTGTGTGTGTGTGTGTGTGTGTGTGTGTGTGTGTGTGTGTGTGTGTGTGTGTGTGTGTGTGTGTGTGTCAGTGAATCTGTGGAGACGATAACTGACGAACGAATGGACCGATTTGAACGAAATTTGGTACAAAAATCACAATCCGTAAACACTGGAAGCCTATTGTTTTTATAAGCAATCGAATGTTCAGAACCTCTCCCCTAAATTTTCGAGTGAAATTTTGAAAAAATCGTCAAAAAATCAAAACCGCTAATAAAGTTACGCAAATAGACATTTCCTATGTAATTTTTCATTAGAAAACGATTGACATAAATTTTAGAACGCTAACATGAACCGTTCTTGCACATTTTTCAAAAGAATTATCAAAAAGTCATATAAAATAAAATAAAATATTTCCTATTGAGAAACATGTTCACTTTTCATATGTAATACCATGCGATAAATTGGGTGACATCCTTCTCGTGGATCTAGCTCGCTCCATTCATGAAAAAAGATACTTTGAGTAATACTTTTGTATTTGAACGCCAATAGTCATTTATCTGCTGTAAGAATAACTTATTTCTTCGCCCATAACACTTGGCGACGAATTTGGTAGAATGTCGCCAACTTGGCGACTTTTTAAATGTTACTAAGTTAACGAAAAACTCGCCAAATGGACGACGCTAAATCAATGACGATTCATTGATGATGACGACATTGAAAATGACGACTTATTGACGAAAATTCAATATCTTGGAAAGAATACAAATAACTACTATAAAAATAATCTATTTTTTTTACTGTAAAAGTAGTAAATTCATTGCATTATATAAGAAAAGTCATGTGCTGCCCACATCAGATTTTTTAGAATAAAATTGCACATCTAGAGGATTAAAGTTGCATAAGTTATTATTCATATTCATTAGAATATAAAAAGTATTTTGCATAAATTCTTACTCATTTTTGGGGGTTTTAAACTTCTCAACCTCTCAGCTTCAAGTTTAAAATTTCGAATCGTGACACACAAAGATGAGAGCGATCATTTTTGCGGCACATTTAATATAAAATAAGCTGGGTGCTCGTTCTTGGAAAACGAATGATCGAACTTTTAGTCATAGCAGCTTTAACCACAGATCTTTCCAAACAACAAACAACATACCTAGAGATAGAGTAAGCCACCAGAGATATACGGTGATTACGTCACTCGGTCACCCCACTCTAAAAAAATCTGATGTAGGCAGCACATGAGTTTCCTTATAAAATACAATGAATTTACTACTTTTACAGTAAAAAAAATAGATTAATTTTATAGTAGTTATTTATATTCTTTCCAAGATAATTTTCGTCAATGAGTCGTCATTTTCCATGTCGTCATCATCAATGAGTCGTCATTGATTTAGCGTCATTTTTATCCATTTGGCGAGTTTTTCGCTAATTTAGCAACATTTAAAAAAGTCGCCAAGTTGGCGACATTCCACTAAATTTGTCGCCAAAATCTCGCCAAGCGTTATGGATGAAGAAATAAGTTATTCTTACAGCAGATAAATGACTATTGGCTTTCAAATACAAAAGTATTACTCAAAGTATCTTTTTTCATAAATGAAACGAGCTAGATTCACGAGAATGATGTCACCCAATTTATCACATGGTATTACATATGAAAAGTGAACATGTTTCTCATTAGGAAATATTTTTTTTTAATTTTATATGATTTTTTGATAATTTTTTTAAAAAATGTGCAATATCTGGAGAACGGTTCATGTTAGCATTCTAAAATTTATGTCAATCGTTTTCTAATGAAAAATTACATAAGAAATGTCTATTTGCGTAACTTTATTAGCGGTTTTGATTTTTCGACGATTTTTTCAAAATTTCACTCGAAAATGTAGGAGGTTTCTGAACATTCGATTGCAAATAAAAACAATAGGCTTCCAGTGTTTACGTATTGTGATTCTAGTACCAAATTTCGTTTGAATCGGTTCATTCGTTCGTCAGTTATCGTCTCCACAGACTCACTGACACACACACATACTTTCACACACACATACTTTCACACACACACATACTTTCACACACGCACATACTTTCACACACACACATATTTTCACACACACACACAGACATCACTTCAAATATGTTTGATTCGTGATCAGGCATGCTTGAAACGTGCTCTCCCGTCGAAAACTCGAATTCGAATTTTCGACCCCGTCACAATACTTTCCTTATACATTATGTATATAAGGAAAGTAAATATATAAATCGGTTGAGCCATTTCCGAATTATAAGTAATTGTTACAGACTGACATGACAAACATTTCAATTCCCATAATTCCGCGGAAGATAAAACTAACATTAAGACATACCTTGGATCCAGTCTCATTGCTTGAAAAAAAAATGTTTCACCAAATTAGATTTTTCTTTTTTTACTAATTCCCCCGTGGTGAAGGGACACCTACGCACCACGTCCACAAGATCCCCCCCCCCCCCCCCCCAGGGTATCCCTTGGCGAAGGGGAGAAGAATTGCAGCTTCACTTTTATAGAAGACCCCGAAGGGCGAAAGTCTGACTTTGTTTCGACATGACAACATCCATGCCCGTTGACGGGATTCGAACCCGCATCCCGGCAATCCAGCGATCAGACGGAAACGCATGCCCCTGACCTCTCGACCACCGGATCGGCCCAAATTAGATTACGGAGTTTAAGAGATGTTTAGCGTAGAAGCATGTTTTGAAATTTTCGCTTTTCTATATTAAAATGATATGAAAATCGGAAATATCTTAATCCATAAACTTGATCCTTATAAGCTTAACAAATAAGTGAAAGAAGTATGCAAATCTGTTGAGCCGTTTCCAAATTATAAGCTGTGAGACGGGAACAGACAGACGGGAACAAACAGACGGGAAAATGTTCTTAATTCTTATTATTCCGCATTTTGCTATAGGGTGATAAAACTTACTTCTGAATATTTCTTTGATCCAGCTTCATTGCCTGAAATATATATATATATATATATATATATATATATATATATATATATCGCGTGTTTCAAGATAACTTTAATTTAGAAGCGTAGTTATAGTTAGTTATACGAATAATACTTAGTTATACAGACATATCATTCCACTCTTCTTGAACGCGATATAAACTACCAATATAATGTTTGAACATTACGAATTTTGCAGCAATTAGAAATCCGTGTTTTAAACACATGCTGATATTTTTTTAACCTCAACCGACTATCCAGGATGACTTATCAGTACACACTGAAACACATATGGGTAGAAACACACAAAAAACTGGGTTTACTGCCACTAAAATGACATTTTTAAACAGGTAAATTTCCAGTTACACACTTAAAAAGGTAACTATATCTATATGAATGTGTTACTGCAATCTTTTATATGAGAATTGCACAGAATAATGGATATATTTTATTTTACGCTGTAAAGACGGTTTAAAACAGGTCATTTTAGGCACCTATTTACCTGTTCCCCACTTGCTTACCTGATTGCATGGGTTCATTAAAAGAGACCCATTTAAGCAGGTGAAGTGCATAAAAAGAACATCCCATGTTACCATTTTACCTATTTAAAACACTTTATTTAGCGTAAAATAAAAATATACCCATTCTGTGCAATTCTCATATAAATAAATAAAGCAACACATATAGATATAGTTACCTTTAAGTGTGTAACAGTAGCGGCTCGCGAGGGTGACACAGGTGAAACAGAATAAACGTTGCTATCGGCTGAATGGGGCATTATTATTATTATTTGGCGACTATTTCTCACTCCTTTGGCTATTTTTAGATAATATCTGACAACACTCACGCCAATAGCTTGATGTGTTTTGATTATGTTCGTTGTCGAGGAGGAAGAAGAATCCCGCCATTGAATCATCTTCACCCATTCCTGAAGTCACGAGCCCGCACTAGTGTGTGTAACTGGAAACTTACCTGTTTGAAAGTGACATTCTAGTTGCAGTAAACTCAATTTTTGGGGGTGTTTATACTCATATTTTTTTAGTGTGTGCAAGTTGAAATAGACTTTAACAACCCGCGCCTTGTCACGCGCTACCAATAGTACCGTATCCTTCCATCCAGAAGACCAAAACAACAAAAAAAGGTGAAATAAAGGCCCACTAAAGGTTCAAAGTGGCGTACAATTATCGAATCACTCAGAGTCCCTAATTGGTAAATCGTGGCTTAGATTTCCCCACCCCACTGCTTGAAGCTCCAATTTCCAACCTAATTGATCACCTAAGTAATGAAGTTGCCCCCATCATCATCTGATGTCTCACTCCGCCGCGAAATGACCCCTTGAAACCATTCGATGTTTTTATATCTTTGCTGTAAGGGTTGAGTTGCGCTTTTGCGCTCTTCGGAAGTCTTTAATTTCACAATTTTTTGAGATGGGAATCACAACCTCTCCCAAAGTAAGCCTCCGATGATGGATGGGGTGATCTGGGATGTGCTGCAAGGAAGAAGGACGCGTTCATCTCCGGGTGACTGTAACAGAAGTGTTCTCGTACCAAATAGGAACAATGAAAGTGCGGCTATCCGTAGTAATTACAAAATCGAGTTTCGTATTTCCTTTCATGTTGCTTGGTTGAAGAGGAATTTAACACTCCACCCTGGTGTCTTATTTTTACCACTTAACCTGTGGGATTGTTCCCAAGCCTCTGGGTAGTTTGTTTATTTTATTTTATATATTTTTGTTAGATTTTTTGCATTGTTTGTAGACAAGCATTAATGTTGGAAAAATATAATTACAAATTCAGCATAAAATTTTTTGGAGGAAGTAGGGGGTTCGAGAAGGATTTTCACTTTTTCCATATCCCGGTCAAAATTTTCATTTTACTTGAAACATCTATTTCGCTATAGATAGAGCTTAGATTATAATTAATATGGATATGAATTTAGCATCAAATACTGAAAAAGGTTGAGCAGTTACCAAGGAATTCCGCTTCTGGGTTTTTTTCACTTCCGATTAAAAAAAAAGATTCTTGAAACATATATTTCTCAAGATTGGCTATAGATAGAGCTGAGATGGTAATTGATATGAATTTAGCATCAAATACTGAAAGAAATTGAGTATTTTACTAGGAATATACACTTCCGGTTTTTTCACTTCGAATTAAAAATAAAATATTTAAAACATATCTTTCTCGAGATTGACCAAAAATAGAACTTAGGTGATAATTGATATGAATATGAATTAAGCATGAAATACTAAAAGAGGTTGAATAGTTTACTAAGGATTTCCACTTCCGGTTAAATTTTTTTTCTTGAAACTTGTCTTTCTCAAGGGTATCTATAAAGCTTAGGTGATGCTTGATAAGGTTTCAGCATCAAATTCCAGAGGAGACAGAGAGAATCACTAAAGATTTTTGCTTCCGGTTCTGGAGATATCACTTCCTATTCAAACATTTACATTTTTCTTACAACAACTCAGGATTAGCTAGAAATCGAGCTTAAATGACTAATATGGACTCAGCAATAAATTCCGAAAGAGTAGAGGATTCACTAAGCTTATTTTTTTCACTTCCGATTAAAAATATTTTTAAACATTTATTTCTCAGTATTAGCTATAGATAGAAACTTAGATGATAACGGATATGGATTTAGTATCAAATTTCAGAGGAGATAGGGGAATCAGTAAGGATTTTCTTTTTTGGTTCCGGAAATGATGTCATTTTCAGTTTTTTTTTTTTTTTTTTTTTTTTTTTTTTTTTTTTCTTTTCCAATATTCATATGACTGTGCGAAATAAATGTAGAAAAGAGAATAAAAATGCTTAATAGTTTCATCAAACAGGAAGCGTACACATCATTTGCCACAATATGAAGACTTTTTCATATATTTCTTGTTTATTTTGCGCTATCACTAACAAAATATTTTAATTTTCGCTTTATTTCGACGGCAGTTTTACCGAATTATTTTACGAAAATAAATCATTTAAACTGCTTTCTAAAAGCAGCATAAATTGTTAATTAAAAATATCAACCGATTTCGCAGCAAAAGGCATTTGTATTTTTATGTCTTTTACGGTCGCCTTCCTAGATCTTTTGTAGACTATTTTGGTATAGGGTAGACACCTTCTTGCCTTTGCCGGAGTGTTGACGCTGTCTTTTCATCCCTAAAAAGAGGGCTGTTTCTTGCCTCCGAAAGCGGTTTATACTTTTAATCAACTGTTTTTTCTGCTACTAAGATTTAAATATTTTGTCGAATTATTTTATATTTTTTCTACTTCAGATTTTAACGATGACGCTTCTGCCACTTCAGACGTTTTCCTGCTTATAGCACATATCAATTTATCTTCATATAAATCGATATTTATAGAAACCAACAAAATTTTTGTTGTCCTTCAATTTAAATAAACGCATCCAATTTTTTTTTTTTAAATCGCTTCATTTTTTCGAGATATATTACGCTCCCTATGAGAAAAACAAAATTTCGCATCTCGAGAACGGCTCCTGATAACTCCTAAAAAACATTCTTAATTCAATATTATTAAAAGTACTTACAAAACATTCAAGGGTTTAATAATAATGATCATTTTCTTTATTTATTTATATTTTAGGTCAAAATGCATACAATATCTAAAAAATATTAGTTGGCATCCTATAAGTAATGCCATTTGCTTTTAACTAAAAAATTACATATAAAGTGACTATTTTTTTAAGAATTTTTAATTTATTTATTCAATTTTTCCCCAACACTAAAAAACAAATGGAAGAAATAAGCCGTGTCCAAAAAATCTGAAAATTATATTTATCCATTGAAATATTCCTAGAAGTATTTCGTATAACTAGTCCAATTTGTTGGAGAGATATCGTGCTGAAATTTCTATCCTTTTTCAACTGTAAGGAAAGTAAAAAGCGCATTTTGTTTACACAGGATTCGTAGGAAAGTCCTGAAACACCTCAATAATTTTGTAAGAAAAGGTTTATAGCTGTACACGTTAGGTTTGTCTATAAGTAAAGCGACCATGCTTGATCGAATAAAAGAAATTGCAGCAACTAGCGGAAAATTTAAAACGTTAAAATAACAAACTCACAACAAAGCGATATAGACGAAAAAAAGTCACAAAGGGGTAGATCACTGTCTAATGAGTAGAACTCAGTACCAGGAACCAGTGGTGGGAAGTAGCACGCTACAAGTAGCGAAACTACATTAGTCACTACTTTTTCTCATAGTTTGTAGTGTAACGCGCTACTTTTAAAAATAAGTAGTGTAGCGAGTAAAGCGATACAATAAATCACTAGTTTGCATCGAGCTTGGTCGCTACTTTTAACGTTACTTCAGTAAGCAAACAAGGTGCCATTCTACATATCATGTGTTCACCCTTTCCTTATTTGTAGGAAATTTAGTGTTTAGCAGGGTTAGGAACTGATGGATGCTGCAGGGTAGTTCATGAGGCAATGGCCTTCAAGAAGTTGATTTTTTATATGGATATATTCAGATGTGTTATTTCCCAAAAGATCCTGCTTATCTGATTGCAATTTTGAGATGCAAATTCTACTAAAAATGAACAAAACATGTTTTTAAATAAATAGTTTTTACTTTCATTTTATTTTATACTTTTAATAAATAGTATGGATACACGTCAACTTTAATTAAACTTTAAACTCAAAGACAACTAAAAATAGGCTTTAAAGTCCTTTAATAAAATCTCCTTTCCTCGACGTACAAAATTTACACGGCCAAAACGTGATGAAGGGCATTGTGATGCCCAAAAGAGCTTAGCCGTGTATTTTTTGTACGTCGTAGAAAGGAGATTTTATTAAAGGACTTTAAAACCTAATTTTGGTTGTTTTTGATTTTAAAGTTTATACTTTTATTTTATTTTACTGTTTTCAGAAGTGGGTAAAAGCGTAAAGATTGGTAAGTTGAGTTGATCAGTCAATTTTAAGTATTCAGCATAAATATGTTAAATTACTATAGTATACCCATAGCCTCAACTTTTTGTGAAAATTGAAGCTGAGGCAAAATTCGTCTTACAAAATAGTTATGTACTGACTGCATTTTAGAAGTAGTTTGCAGTCACTACTTTTTAAAAAAAGTAGTTGTAGTTAACTACATTTGTCATAATAGAGTTATAATTGTAGATCACTACAATAATAAAGTAGTTTTTCCAACCACTGCCAGGAACGAACGAAACGCGTATACGGAAAGCTATAAATGCTTGTCAAAAGAGTGACAACATGAAGGTCATTATCATGGTGACACCTGCATTTCTTGTCAAAATTCTCTGTGATATTCTTTCTCGAATTCAAATGTGCATTGTGGCTGACTGAGATCCTTTTATACAGACTGTATTCCTCTGCAAGTATGTACTATTTATTTGAGCATTCCTGAATAAAACCGTTATCCGCCATTAACTCTATTGTGTCAAATAAATATCTTCTATAACAGTCTTAGGGCATGTGAGGATTCTATTATTTATTATCATTTTATTCTAATTCTACTTTTCCTGATTTTAATTTATGTCCTAAACTTCTCAACTTTCATTCCGAAGAATCGCATACGCATGATTGGCCAGATCTATAAGAAGGGCAGACTTTATAATTGCGGATCTGCCATTCTGCCGAGTTCGCGCACGCGTGTGTGTTCTGATCAACCATGAAAGGTAGCAGAGAGAGTATAACCTGCAATCTTGTGAGTATATATATTGTGTCGTAGTATGATCATAAGTTTAGATTGAAGGTCAGTTTAGTAATAAGTTAGAGTTGAAGTTCAATGTAGATCAGTATGTCTCGGGTTGAATTTGTAATGCTAACACTGTAAATAATTTGCATACAGCTTTGTAATATATATATATATGTATTTTGAGTTCCCAGCGAAGCTAGCTGCAAATAAAGTTGTTTATGTGTTAAATGTCGTGATTCCTTCGTCGAACTCTTGTCATTAGGTTATTGGAAGTTTAATTCAGATTGAAGTAAATTGTAATGGTTCATACAAGAGTCACAATCTTGAGTAGAAAGCAGAATAGTACTTTACAGGTCCATTCATTAAACAATGCTCTACAACTATGCAATTGGCTTTTCTGCCTATCTCTCTTTGTTGCCAAGTTTGTTATTCTCACTTTTTAAAAGTCTTCTAAAGTCGGTTTCTAGGAAAGTACTTTAATAAGCAATAATAAGTAATTTTGTAAAGAAAGGTTCACAGTGTGCACGTTAGGTATATCAAGAGTAAAGTGACCATGCCTAATCAAAGTGATTGCCCCTAGCGGAGATTTTAAAAGTTAGGAAAACGAGCACGGTAACAAAGCGAAATAGAAGAACAATGGCAATTACAAAGTTCCGAAGGATTATCTAATGAGTACGAATCGGTATCAGTAACGCATGAAACGTACATACGAAAATCATCAATAAATATCTGTCAAAAACTCGTATCGTCAGGGACTATAACACGGTGATACCTGCAATGGTTGTCAAAATACTCGGTCCTCGATTTTCTCGAATTTAGTGTGCATTGCTGCTACGGATGGATTTTTTGAACAGTTTGTACAATAGATTCGTGTGTATTTAAGTATTTATTTTATTATTCTTGAATAAGACAGCCATTGAACAATTAACCTATTGTGTCTAATAAATGCCTTCTGTAAGGGGTTGATTTTCTGCCCATTAGATAATGTTCTGCGATTTTGTAATTGGCTTTTTATGTATCTTATTCCGTTGCCGAGTTCGCAATCTTATTTTTATTTTTATTTTTATTTTTTAATTCTCTGCTGGGGCGCTGCAATCTTTTTCATTCAATCGGATATGATTCCTTAATATAGATAGATCTAACGCGCTCACTCCTGGACCATTTCTTGCAAAGTTATTGGAGTTTTTAAGGATTTTCAAAAGAAACCTGTATGTTTATAGTGAACACTGTGTGCTATAACACTGTGAGAAAGTAACACGGTAATACCTGCAATGGTTGTCAAAATACTCGGTCCCCGATTTTCTCGAATTTGAGAAAACTTCACTGTGAGAAAGTAAACATTGAATTAATAATTTCATTGATACAAAAGGAGATTGAAAAGGAATGGAGTGAGATCACCTGTAAAACATTTTACTTTCACTGAGATACATGGTAATGTGTAGAATAAGTATTGACATCATGCCAAAAATCCCAACTCGAGTTTTCGACGAATCTATATATTTTGGGACCTCTAGAACACAAGAAAACTATTGAGTGACATCTGTATGTTTATATCTGCCTGTTCTTCTGTCTGTGCAATGTATGTATCCACTTTAACTCAAAAAATAATTGACCTAATTTCATAAAATTTTATAGGTAAGTTACTAGTGAGTTACCCTGGTGTTAATTGAATTTTGGTACGATTCGGGGCAAAAGAACCTGCCTTTTTTTTTCCAAAATGACCCGCAAAAATTGACTGGTTCACTCCAGCTAAAAAAACTAATTGACCCAATTTCACAAAATTTGGTAGATAAGTCACTTTTGGGTTACCCTGATTCTGATTAGATTTTGATACGATTTGGAAAAAAAGAACTTGTCTTTTTTTGCTAAATGGCCCACAAAAATCGTCAACATCTAAAATAAAAAACTAAGCATGCTCATATGCATCCATTATATGCTTGTTTTATATATAATTTTTGACTATGAAAAAAATAAGGTCAACCCCATTACACTAAAATTAGCCGTTCTCGAGAAAAAAAAATTTTTTTGTATCTTTGCAACGCCGATTTTGAAAATATGTCCAGTTACCAAACGAAAACGAAAATTGAATTTAAAGTGTGAATTCAATATTATTTCAAATAATTGTGCGTGTTATTTAGTACAATGAAACTCAATTTAATGAAATATTAAAGAAATAAGGAGGAAATGAAGAGAGAAAGTTATATACTGCTCACATCCGAATGTTTACGTTGCTTGAATCTGCTAGATGATTTAAACGTCACGACATTTTGAAGTTCTTAATTCAATTCATCTGTAAGGACTGGGTATATTCTCGAAACACTTGTTTCGTTCGGTTATTATTAGGTCCGGATGCATGACTCGGGACCCACACTGAAACATGAATTATGCATGAGCTCGGAAGAAGACACCTGACATTAGCATTCTGTCCAAAACGATCATTAAGACATAAAGCCAGCAGTGTATATTGTTCATTCAAACTGCCCGAGTTTTATTTTCAGTTCTTTGTCCGAGTCATATCTGCAGTCGAATAATAACGTAGGATGCGATCATTAGCAACAATTCATAACTGAATTCCGTATGTTATGGGCTCTTTCTATAAGATAATTCTAGGTGATTTCATTTTTTTTTCGATAGATGCATAAATGTGTGTGTAGATTGTATGGGATGTTTTAGTAGACACGTGAATGAATAAAAACGTGTAAGCAAAATTCATTATAGTCCCGAATATATAACTCTATAAACAGCAGCGCCCCGAGGGCTAGACAACCCATTCAACCCCTTGAAGCCTTATATTTGAAGAGAACTTCTACATCTTGTACGTATACTTCAACATTTTGTTGCATTTGTGACATTACTTTGTTTCGAACTTCAACATTTTGTATCTCTTGAACCGTCGCTTAGGACCATTAGTGCATCCTAGCTCCTCTTCAGGACCTTCAATACATCCTAGCTCCTTTTCAAGACCATTACTACGGCTACAACAGCCGTGATTATTACACTCACAGAATCCAGTGGCGTTGACATGGAAAGGAGATATCATAACTTTTCCTAAGGACTCATAGGAATGGATTAAAGTTCGTAAAAATGATATTTGGAGAATTTAAAAAGACAAGATATTTAATCCCCCCCTAAAAAAAATTTAGCGACACTACTGACAAAACCCTCTACAAGGGGATTTCTCAAAGTTAGGGTCTCTCCCATTGCATATAACAGCATCCATGAACCGGTTTCGCAAGCTCTAGTGCAAAAACACGAAGCGAGTTGATGAATGCTGCAATCTGCAATGAAAGGGGTGCCAACTTTCCTTTGCTTTACAAGGTTCCTAGGAAAGTCTTCCTCAAGCAACCCAATAACTTCGGAAGGAAAGATCCACATTAGGTCTATCTCAGTAAAATGGCCATGCCCGATCGAATAAAAGTAACTACAGTGCTCCTAGTGGAGAATTTAAAAAGCTAGGAGCCCAAACTCAGCAATAGACGATACAAGCCAATTGCAAAATTGTAAAGCATTTTCAAATGACTAGAAATAGACAATAAAACTTTTAAATAAGGCATTTATTTGACACATTAGGATTATTGGTGAATGGCTATGCAATTCTGAAATACTAAAATAAACAACACTTGCATGCCCGGGAATCTAACTTACAGACTGTTCGAAATGTCCTCCGTAGCAACAATGCACATTTGAATTCGAATAAGAATACCACAACGTATTTCGACAAGCATTCCAAATGGCATCGTCCTACCATTGTAAAGAACCTTCCTGTCCCAACCGGGAATTGAACTACAGATCTTCGTACCGGCCAGCCGACACTCTACCATTGAGTTACTATGACAGAATTGCAGGCCCTTACCGTCAAATAGGTCTCTCTATTCTCCACCCTCCTAAAGTCAGATTGGCGCACAATTGACAATCTGACTAACCACCTCCTTCTCTTTTTACCTCAGGTTAGCCCTCTCATGCCATTTTTATCCTCCAAGTTAGCTTCCTGCTGGGTCGTTATCCTCTTGATTTGAAATCGGCTCTCAGTATTCCAGAGTCCACTGAATCCGTGCTAGTCATACTAGAGTTACTTCCAGACCACCGATATTTTTGCACTAACCTACAAGGATGATTTCTTCAGGCGCCATTGTAAAGAATCTTTCTGCTCCAATCGGGAATCGAACCACTGATCTTCCTACTGACCAGCCGACTCTCTACCGTTGAACTACTGGAACGGAATTGCAAGCTCTTATCGTCGTAATAGACTCTTCACAGTCCCTGATGATACAACTTTTTGACGGGTATTTATTGCTTACCATATAAACGTTTCGTGCGTTTCTGTTGTCAGTTGCTACTCATTGGACAATTCTCTAGAACTTTGTAATGGATATTTTTCTTCTATCTCGCTTTATTGCCGAATTCGTGTTCCTAACTTCTTTAATTCTCCTCTAGGAGGCACTACAATCACTTTCATCCTATTGGGAGTAGTCAGTCCCTTTACTATAGTTAGACCTAACGCGTACAAGCATGGACCTTTCCTTACACAGTTATTGGAGTCTAACTTTCCTAGGAACCCATTATATTATGCTTCCTGGTAAATTAAAAATTGATGGTTTGAAACAAACTAACAACTTTCAATCAATATGAACGCAAGTTTTTCGCAGATCTGAATTAATAAAGAAAAGAGAAAGCAATTAAACTTGAACCGCCAAATTATGATTGAAAACTTTGTAATCCTGACATAATTATCTCTATGTAATTACTTCCATTATTAATCTCGAACTGTGTGCTCTTTGGGCTGACTGATTATATTTTGCAGTTCTTGCATTCGGGATTAGGCGTATGTGGGGATGAAACACAAATTCCGATGGGGACAATGACTTTACCATGATGAGTCTCCATTAAATCTCTAAATCAGGATAATTACTTCATTTCTGTTTATAAAATGGTTGTCGATTGGGGTGCGAAATTCCAGAACGTGTGCCTAAAGGGACGTTCTAAAAGTTTAACCCTTGTTTTGCACCTTTTTTATTTTTTGTCACTTGGCATTTTAACACTTAACAATTGTAATTATTTCGGAAGCAAAAAGTGATAAAAAAGCATTTAATTTTTAAATCTTGTTTTTTCCTGGACAGCGTGAAAAATGGAAAGTTTTCTGGTACAGTTTGTTGATGATATCAAAAGTACGAACTCCATAATTCTGAAATTTTTATATTTAAACACAAAATTGCTAACAGCAAAAAGAATACTTCCGTCGGCTAAAGGGGAGTGTTTTTTTTTTCGCGCAGAAATAAATATTTAAAATTTATACATTTTCGAAGGTACTAATCACGAAACGAAAAACAAAATTTTTGGTCTACCAATCGGTCGGTTTGTCACCAAATCTACGTATAACCCGTGTTCTCCGAAATAAATGAACCAAATGAAGCCAAATTTTGAACATAATTTAGTTGCTACTCGAGCTAATAACCAACATTACATTTTTTCCTTCAAATTACTATTTTGTCCGAGTCGTACGCAATATACGCAAATATCATTTTCACGACATTGCAACATATTGTAAACTACTCAATCTACTGAAACTAAATTTTGTACACATGTAGTAAAAGTATTACATGCTTGTAAAAACAATGGTGATATTTTTTTAATTTTGCGCCATGGGGTGCGCGTTGTACACATGCACATTTTGTACTACGAAATTTCGTAATCGGTTTTTCCCCAAAACTACTCAACCGACAGAAACCAAATTACACCCTCACAACTGAAATCGCACACCATAAAGTTGTAAGTTGAAGTGTTGAAAACCCAGACCACACGACAGACCCGAAGGTTTACTGTAGCTAAGTGTGTGGCCGGGAACTTTATTTTAGATTCAAAACATTACAAAACAGGTTAAAATTGAATCACAACACAGTTACAACAAGACAAATAATGTAGCTTTATGTAAATCAGGCAATAGAAACAGCAAGTCGAGATATGAAACTGATCACAGTTTCGTTACGCATAGTGATGCAACACCTTGCCGAGCAGCATAAAAGCGTCAGGTCAAAGAGGAGCGATATCACAGCTAAATTGTAGCGTTATTGATTTCAGGTTGTAAAAATCATCACAGTATGCCAAGAGTATACGTCGACGTACCGCATACGTTCAGTTGTCGTCGACGGAACGGCAACAAATCATTGTTTTACGTGAAGGTGGGATGAGCCTCCGAAGGATCGGTGAGCTATTGGGTCGTAATGTGAGCACAGTTCAACGGTGTGTGTTACGGTTCGTGAGAGACAACGAAACGACACGAAGATCAGGTAGTGGATCTTCCAGGTGTACTACACCACGTGAAGATCGTATGCCTCTGAGAAGCGGTGCGCTGGAGCCATATACAACGATATTTATCCCACATTACAGGAAACGTGGTTTCGACGCAACAATTCGAAACCGTTTTCATGACGTAGGAATCCGAGGTAGACGACCTTTTCGACACCTACCGTTTCAACGTCTTCACCGGTTAGGTCGCTTCCAGTGGTGTCAAATGAGACGCAATTGGTCGTCAAAATGGTGAAACATTCTGTTCAAGGATGAATCCCGATTCTGTTTTGACATGCCAAATGGCCGTACTCGCGTATGGCAGCGCTTTCAACAACGCCACCAGGAAGCTTTTTCTATCGGTCACCCCACAGCCCCCCTAAGTGGTATCATGGTTTGGGGTGGTATAACATTTAGTGGACGAACACCTTTGGTCCACGTTTCTGGCAGTATCACGGGCCAACGATATGTCTTTGACATTGTGAGACCTGTGGTACAGCCATATCTGTCAACCAGGTCTGGACTGATTTTACAGCAAGATAATTCCAGGTCACAAACGGCCCGGGTAACTATGAATAGTGTACAAGGTTTTAATATCCTGCCTTGGCCAGTATATTCTCCTGATTTGTCGTTAATTGAGTATATCTGGGACATCATGGGTCGTCGATTAAGAGAGCTCCCAATTCCATCAATCCATGTTCAGTTACAAGCCCAATTGCATGCTGTGTGGAATGCCATCCCTCAGCACACCATTGACCATCTCATTGACGGGATGCCTCGTCGTATTCAATCCTGCATAGCCGCTCGTGGTGGGCCTATTCCATATTGATCTAATGTCAATAAAGTTTCATACTTTCATTTTCCAGGTATGATTTTTTGATCATTTGCACGTCTCTATATTACAGTTATAATCTGCAAATTTCATAAGGACACATTAATTTCTTCATGGTGTTGCAATTTCAGTTGTGAGCAGTGTAAGTACAGGAATGGGCAACTACACAACTGTGAAAAGAACAACGCATTTTTTTTATATATATATTCAGTAATCGTACACTATTGTAAGAGGAACGCGCAAAAGGATTTTTACATTTTATTTTAATACATTGAAACCTGGCTAAGGGAGCCACCCTTGGGAACTGAGAAGACTAGTCACTTTATGAAAATGGCGGTGTGGTCCCTAAAAACAATATGGTCCAAACAATATGCTAAAAACAATATGGTCACTTTGAGAAACTTGGTTACTTTAACCAGGTGGTCAGTATACTAAGGTGGTCACTTTACCAGGTTTCACTGTATTTCATAAACTACTCAACTAAATAATACCAAATTTGTTATATACATATGAGTTATTTTACAAGTATTACTGTATCTTTTCAAGATGTGAAAATTAGTTAAGATATGAAGGAATATTCTGAGTACAGAGAGTTAGGTTTTTCTATGCCGTAAATGCAGTAATTTGTGCACAATCTAAAAAAGTTTCCTGGGAAGACGCATCGCAAGATCATGTACATAGTTCAAAATTAAAACGTTTTTCTCTACTAAAAATTTTCAACCCCTAGTATTTATCCTCTTTCCCTGATTCACACCAAATAAAGCACACTAAAATACTTTAATATGACCTAAGTACTTTAACACGTTGTAAAACATTGTGTCGTTTACTGTTTATATCATAATTTAGCAGATGCTTCGAGAAAAAATAAGCAAAGTGAAGCAAAAGCTGGCTCAAACAAAAACTTTTCAGTTTAAAAAAAAAAAACAAGTTCAAAATATTAAAATATTTTTTATAAATTCATAAACTATACCCTATTTCCGACAAGACAAGTAAAAATTGTTTATATTTTTGTGTATTAGTTTATGAGATATGTGCTTCCCCAGTGTTTATTGTTTTCGTAACGCTCCGATTTCAGCCAGAGATACCTCATCCACAGATGTCATTCACATCAAAAAGACATATATCCGTTTTCAACAATATGCACTTGTGAAAAATATCAATAAGCATAATCTCCTTCCTACAGTATAATGAAATCACTGTAAAAAAAGTATTCGAAACATCATTGTAATAAACTTGTCTAACCAGTGCCACTGCAATTCACGCAATCTCCATTTCTTGAAAACAAATGTAAAATACTGCCACTATGCACGTCTTATGTATTGGAAAACGCATGTAAATCACTAGAGATGCTCTAATTACAGCATGCGAGTTAATTTTTCATCTTCTGAACAAACAGACCATCTCTCTGTGACTCTTGCTTCATAACTCATCTCTCGCTGACCCTTGACGCTAATATGGGCTCTCTTCCGTCCTTACGTCAAACCGTTATGATGCACGACTGTGAAACTGTCACTGGGCATGCGTCCCATTCTGTCCCGAAAAAGATTAATTAAGGCGCTTATCGACCGATTATCGGAATCTTAATCGGCAAGGAAGTGTGGGCACTTCTTCGCCTCCTATCAATCTTCGACGTAATTGGCTGGGTCTATTCAGAAAAGTTATGGGTGGTCCGCAAGACAGACTGAGAGGACTGGCAGGTAGGGAAAAGGTTATTTACATGGGCTTACTTTTCAGAAAAAAAAGTCTTGGAAAGGTAATTTCAAAGTGTTACTCTAGATATTTTCTAAACTCTCTCCTGGAATTGATCACATATTTCAAACACAAAACAATTCTTCAATGTCCTAACTTTAGCAATACCAGAGGCGTCCCAAACAACCCAAGACACCGCTTGGGGCCTCATGTTTACAGAAGGCCTCAAAATTTTGTACATTATTTTTTATTAGGCTTACCTTGCATTTTTTAAAGACTCATAATAAGACTCACTTTAAAGACTCATTTTATAAAGACTCATAATAAGACTCACTTTAAAGACTCATTTTTTAAAGACTCACTTTAAAGACTCATAATAAGACTCACTTTAAAGACTCATTTTTTAAAGGCTCATAAAGTGCATTATACATTATACCTAATCCAACGTTTTCTTGGTATTTTATACAATTTTACATTTTATTATTAAACACCTGTGTATTAGTCTATAGTGTTCTTTACAACGATTTAGCTACAGCCTGTTTATCGAATTGTAGTTCAGCATGATGCTATAATTCTCATGGTGCGCTTTAATAACCAGTGTCGGATTATCCATTGGGATAAGGTAGTATCAAACCCGGAAATATTTTATATCAAAGACCTCCAAAACATTATTGATCCGGGGCCCAAAATTCTATTCCAGAACCTGAAGTGAAAAAACTAATGTATATGTTAGTTCTTTAATAAATCTGTATTTTTTTTACTCATAAAAACAGCATAAATTGTCGGATAATCAGTTTTTCGGATTATCAAAATTCGGATATGGACGTTATACTGTATTTATCGTTCCGATGAGGCCTTTTTATGAAAGTTTACTTAAGGCCTCAGAAAATCTCTGGACGCTACTGAGCAATACCCTAGAATAAAAGTTATGACGAGAATTATACATGAAAAATTACAGGTGATATATGCCGTGAAAGCACATATGATCTTTAAAAATGGTCCTCACTAATAAAAGTAACATATAGCCTGGGTTACACCACCACAGTTAAATGTGGCGCATGAGGTCTTTTTATGAAAGTTTACTTAAGGGCTCAGAAAATCTCTGGACGCTACTGAGCAATACCCTAGAATAAAAGTTATGACGAGAATTATACATGAAAAATTACAGGTGATATATGCCGTGAAAGCACATATGATCTTTAAAAATGGTCCTCACTAATAAAAGTAACATATAGCCTGGGTTACACCACCACAGTTAAATGTGGCGCATGACTCGCTGCGGATGTATATTCCTTTCATTTTTTGTTTTTATCAGTTAGTCCTACCAACTACTATCATTCAACGATATCTGTCAAACGCCTGAACCAATCTAATGCATACTAGGTAGAACTTAAGTTAAATGACTTTTATATAATATATTAAGTTCTATCCAAGAACAGGGAGGAAGGGAGCATCAGTCCATTTGAATGAGCGAAGTACCAGCATATCAATTTTTCAATTAAAATTATACAGTAAGCATGTTGGTTATCTCTGTGACTGTGTGCTCATTATTTTTACATTCATTACATTCATTATAATATATGTATTTAAATAAACATGTTCATTATTTTTACCTTCCCTGCAGTACTTGGTAATGTAAAGGAAAAGTATTGGAATCATGCCGAAAATCGCAACTCGAATTTTCGACGGATCTACACGTCTTGGGACCTCTAGAATACGAAAACAACTATTCTTAATTTTTAGCTTGACGTTGACGTCTGTGTATGTATCTGTCTGTCTGTCTGTGTGTCTGTGCAATGTATGTGTCCACTCTAACTCAAAAACTAATGAACCAAATATCATAAAATTTGGTAGGTAAATCACTTACGTGTGACCCTGATGCTGATTAGTTTTTGATACGATTCGGGATAAACTAACCCACCTCTTTTTTGCGAAATGGCCTTCCAAAAATTGCCTGTATCTACCCTAGTTAAAAAACTAAGAGATCAAATTTCACAAAATTTGGTAGAAGTCACTTGTGGGTTACCCTAGTGCTGCTTCGATTTTAGTACAATTCGGAAAAAATTAGCCTGCCTTTTTTTTTTTTTTATGCAAAATGACCCGCAAAAATCGTCAAAATTTAAAATAAACTACGTATGCTCAAATATATTAATTAAAGGCTTGTTTTATACGTAATGTTTAACGACAAAAAGAATAAGACCAACCCCATTGCACTAGGACTAGTCGTTCCCGAGATATTTTAGATTTTTCGCATTTTCGCTGCAGCACCTTGGAAAATAAGTCAAGTTACCATATGAGAACGAAAATTAAATTACAAGTGCACATTCAGTGTCGTATTAAATAATTATTTTAGGCCATTAAACTCAATATAATGAATTATTGAAGAAATAAAGAGAACGTGAATATGAGTCTGCATGAAAAGTCATGTGCTGTCCACATCAGATTATTTTAATTGAAGATACAGCTCGGCTCGTAATACTTGATCGATAAATACCAATATTGACCTGATATTGGTTGTTGAACTTGTTTCTTTGATTATAGGACGACGTGGTAAGTAGTGGTCATAAGTATGGTACTGTTCAAGAAAGACTTCTCTAACTATACCACTGCCGAACCAATATATTCAACCAGTATTGGCTTGTATATATTGGTCTCGAATGTCGAATCCTATTAACTTCTACGAAATTATTTTAAATTTCCAATTAGTTTTGAATTTCTCATATGAGTGGTTTAATTCAAAACTTGACTGGATGTTCCTGTTTGTATTACATTATTCGACTTGTTGTCCCTTAAATAATTCTAAATTTTGTTAAATATTTTGATATGTTTTCTTTCAATTGCTATTTTATTGTTATTTCTGTGTTTTTCCCGGCCAGTCATTGTAACTGTTCTACACCCTTTGGATGAACTGGACAACCTGGGTAATAATAATAATAATAATACTGTAAATTTACCTTTGAGTAGGTCAAAGGGACTGGGTCGAAAGAAAGAACTATAGATTCGTCAAAATCATACGTGCGTGATAATTAATAATGGGCATTCAATCGTAAATTAGCCGCTATAACGAACGTCACAATAAATGGAAATTGCATTAAAGTCGCCATTACACACTAAGTTAATTAAAATAATGAACGCAAATACATATACGCTTGTTATAGGGGGCTTTCATGGGTTGCAAGGTTCACCAGCGTCCAAACATGTCCATAAGAACCAGGTTTGATTTCCAGATATACGGGATTGACTTCTGGAGGTCTGGAAAGATTTCTCAGAAAATCCCGATTTCTCCTCCTCCAGAGGGAGTGGGGAGGTGGGGTAATCATAAATCCGGCTCCATTAGGTTCTGCACCGTAAATGATACTATGAGAGTGCAGATATTTAGCCTCCTGGGTCATTGGGAGGGGCTTCTGGGGATCTGAAAAAATAATTTTATCAATCGAAGAACATTGCGTTTCCTTTAGAATGAAAGAATTTTTGTTTTATAGCAATATTTCTCTAACTATCCTCTTGAGAATGTCATTGAAGCATTTAAGAAAAAATACCTATGGTTCTAAAACGCCAGACGATTTAACAAATACGAGATTCGTAAAGCGTTTTCGAGAAACTTGTTCTGTTGTAGATGAAGCGAGATCAGGCAGGTCTTTCATTTTAACTCAGGATAAACTGTCTGAAATAAAGACTGCGTTCCTGAAACTCTTCAATGAACTCTTCAATGACACTCTCATAAGAATGGCTCGAGAAATCTACTCTGTGCTGTTTAGATTTTGGTACGATTCGAAAAGAAAGAACTTGCCCTGTTTTGCAAAATGGCCCGCAAAGATTGCGTGAAATCTAAAATAAAAGACTGCGTATGCTCAAATTTATCAATTACATGGTTGTTTTATAAGTAATTTTTGACGCTGGAAAGAATAAAACTAACCCCATAATTCTAAGACTAACTGTTCTCGGTATATTTTAGTTTTTTCGTATTTTTGCCGCGTTACCTTTGGAAACACATCCAGCCGCTAAATGCAAACGAAAGTTGAAATAAAACTGCAAATTCAGTATAATTTCAAATAAGTATCAGTGTTGATTTATTCCATTAAACTCAATTTAATTATTTATGAATGAAAGAAAGAGAAAATTAATTTGAGTGTATAAGGAAAGTCAAGTGCTGCTCACATCAGATTTTTTCCCTTGTAGTTATTATATCGTTACATCTCAAAAAACTATTCACGTCGTTGCGTACATGAAAGTACAGCAATATCCCATCCATTATCACGTGGCTTTTAATAAACCATGCGACTAAATTACATTTAATGTTCTGAAAACACCTGAGACTTCAGTTATCATTCTGAAACTATAAATCATTCCGGTCGGTGCCAACTCCTGTGCAACAGGTAGCCAGATTGAATCTCACCTACTTATAAAGCTATTCAAATGAATCCGGCCTAACCAGACGCAGCTGGGAATAATTTCATTAATATCACTTAAGCCAAGATTAGGTTAGGCCGTTTGAATGGAACCTCATCCTGTGATGGACACAACGTGACGGTGCGAGACAGAGCAAGAGCCCTTCCCGCCTGTGAGTTTATAAGATTTTTAATGGTGGTATGATTAATGGAGCTCGATAATATGTCAGCTAGAGGATCCTTTTGGCAGGCAGCAAAGTGTGCATCTTAAATCTGGTACAAGTATTTATTCTAAATGAATAATCGGTTTAATGGGCCAATTTTTTATTGAGTTCGGAAGGGTAAGGTATTGAGAGTATACCAAACTCACTTTTTACCATAAGGGAGATTTGTGGTCGAAAACTGGACTCCTCCAATGTTGACCAATAGCTCCCCTTATCGGGAATTTCACCGATATTGTTCGAAAAGAAAGTTGAATAGGCATATCAAAATGGTTGGTTCTTTATACCCTTTAATTTAGTCGTGTGCTGGCCCTTTGGACATTTTTGTTCGAAATACGTTCAGGAAATTTTAAAATATTGAATTCTAAAACTTTTCGCAAAACTCAATACTTTCACTACATTATAGTATGAGAAGTCAAGTTTCTAGTTACAGGAACGGCTGATAAAGATAAAGGTCAGTCTCGACTGATGAAGATATTGCGCATGCTGCCAGTGGGTTGACTGGAATTAATTAATTTTATTATGTGATTTATAATTTTAAAACTGTAGAGAGAACTTTAAATTTGAATTTATAATTTTGTACACCATTTTTTAATTCTTTTTGTAAACTGCAACACGTACATTGAAAATTTAATCAACATTTAAATGACTTTTACCTGGACGCCTAAGATAGAAAGGATTGCAAAACTGTTATTCTTGTGTATACTATCCAAATACCCGTTGAAACTCAACGATGATCTCATTAAGCAAATCGATATTTCCAATGTATCTAATTGAAATGTTTACTCGAGCACCCAAAACTGAATAAATAGTTGGTCACAGCTTCCTCGGTGCATCCGAGTTAGCCTTGCCCGAAGTATATATTATCCATTTAACTAGAATACAGCACGTGCTTTCTACTACTTAAAAGTCTTTGCAAGTCTTCCAGAACTAATTTTATACACGATTTTGATAGTAATGAGTCCCATCTCCAAAGGTTTTCAATTCACCTCCTAAAGCAATAAGATTTGCATACATGAATGGTAATTTTTAAAAAAGAAAATCCAACCACTTTCACGCCGGATTTAAAACGGTCTGTATACGAGGTTAAAATGAAAAACAACAAAAATTTAAACTTTCCAGGAAAATCTTGTCCTGTCAATTATAAATCACTCAAATTATGTCTCGCCGTTTTCTGTGGTTTCTTTAAATGAATAAAGATATGAACCGTAAAATTATTGTTTTTGATAACAGCAGTTGTACTTTTAAATGAGATTCTTAAATCAATCCTATTATTACAGGATATTTCTCAAGTGTGGAGATAATAATATCCGTGGTAATATCACATCAAACCATCTCTTACATATAAATTACAGACTTTCGTCGAACTGCAGATGGGAGGAAAATAAAAAGTGTTTTTTCTAGACAAAATTAATTTTATAATTGTGCGTGAAATTTTACTAATTTGTTAATCTCTCAGTATCAATGCATACATTAAAATTAATGACTTTAATGTATGAACTTTCAAGAATAACTTCTTGTAAGCTGCTTGTAATTGTTTCTTTGATGATCTTACTGCCCATTTAGAAATGCTAAAAGGTTTCTAGATTATGAAGATGTCTTATGCATAAGACCATTAGGCAAATGTGAGTTTTAAGAAATCGTTAGGCGTATCTGTATTAATACATTAAATATAAAATAAAACAATTTAAAAAGTGGTAGAAGTCGTTTTAGAACCATTCAGCTGTTTTTCAGACAAATTATTGGTTGCCTTATAAAGGGATTTGCTAGTACCACCAATTTTTATTATATGTGGAATGTTAATCTGTTCTCAAATTATACTGGAACTAACAAGCCCATTTTCTTTATCATATTGTTGCGACAAGAGACTGCAGGAAGAGGATATTAGATTAATTAAATCAGATCATTAAAATTCCCTGCAATCTCCTATCACAAACATCTAAATGGAACGGACAGCCTGATGTAGACATTAGGGCAATTTAAGTTGTAATTATAATGTTATAGTTCATGTAGGGGTGTCGTACAGTGGGGAAAAGAATTTGAAAAATGAATTCAATGCGTTGAGTTTGCGTAATGAAATAATATATATATATATATATATATATATATTATATATATATATTTATATATATATATATATTTATATATATATTATATATATATATATATATATATTTATATATATATTATATATATATATTTATATATATATATAAAAATTAAAGGATTTTAATCGAAAATAATGCATAAACTACTGTATGTACAAAAAAACCCATCTCTAGCATATCTGTTACAAATGAGTAACTATAGGCCAAGACTAAGGATAAAGAGAGAAGGTAACATATCACTACAATGGAAAGGGGGATGAGAAGAATATTAGGATTCAAAAATCACAATTAAAAGTATATAAAAATAAATAAAAATAAAACTCGGCAAAAAGGAGAATAGGCAATAACAATCAGCTTAAGATAAGAGATTAAGAATAGATAACAATCAATTGAAACCCCACAAAAAAAGGCGGTTAGTTCGAAATTGCATTCTCATCAGGACAGCCATACAATTCGAATTAAAACCGATAGAATAGCCAGTTTCTGACAATGGCGATAGTATTTAACTATAGACACCATTGGAACTGTCTACTGGCTAGTGGAAGGAGAAAAATAAATCAAAGAATTATACAAATCTGAAAAACAATACCTCCTCGAACTGAAACACGAAATCAAAAGCATAGCACCACGTGTAAGATAAACTAGTGACTGAGCATTTCACCTCACTTCGTCAATGCGAGTGGGCACTGGAATGAATACACTTGAACGACACATAATATGCATGGAGACCCTCAAAAATAGCAATCAGTATAGGACTCAGGACAAGTGGAAAATAGTCATTCGAAAATAGCAAACAGTATCAGACTCAGGCCAAGTGGAAAGTGAGGTGATAAGAATGGGTGAATTTTCAAAAATGAGTAAACCAGTCAAAGACAAATAATGCATGTGTAAAACCATTACGTGGTATATTTGAAATTATTAATAATATTATTTACAAATACTTCCGGGTATTGGTAATTTTGACAAATGCGTTTAAGTTTATTGATGTGGAGAAAGTGAAACTGAGGATCAGAAAGTCGATGTATTCGAAATAGCTGGTTTAAAATGATGTTTCTAAACAATTGAATAGAATTACAAGAATGATATGATAGCAGCTTTATGATAGTGAAGTTGTAAGAATCTTTTTTATCATATAGATTGGTGATTACATGATTATTGAGGGTATCTAAATTTAGGTCTAAAAAATTAACAGTTTGACTAACGCAAGGCTCATTAGGAATTAATTCAAGGTTAGACGGGTAAAAATCAATATTAATGGGATAGGAATCATCAATGATAATACAAATTAAGTCGTCAACATATCTATATATAATATGAATTAGAGTTAAAATGATATTCATAATAATAAAGATATAAGTTAGCTAGTATACTACTACTACAGCCACCTTGTGGTACACCAGATGTTTGTAAAAAAATGTTATCACCTTGGATAATATAATTGTTGTATAACACAAAGTGCAAGAGCATAGGAAAATTTTTGACATTAAAAGCAACATGATTGGAAGATATATAGTCATGATAAAGAGAGATAATAACTTTATGTAAATCTTTAATGACAATATTATTAAATAGGTCTTTAAAATCAAAGGTTTGGAAACCAAGAATTTGTGGAAACTTGCTAAGATGATTAACTAAATCAAAACTATTGTTCAAAATGAAATATCCTGAATTCCTGAATTTAAGAGATTCATTAATTCGATTTAAACAGTTAAGCAAGTACTTACTAGCTGTAGTGGTAAAGGTATTATGTCCACAAGTGACTGTTCTAAAACTGAGAGGAGATTTGTGGAATTTAGGAACCAAAGTAACATAAGGAAATTTAAAAAACTTACAATTAATATTTAATTGTGTATATAATTTTAGCATTTTAGTTTTGATATGGATAGACTGATTATTAATGGGTTTAAAAATTTGATTATTTTTTAAGTAATTCTGTAACAGAGAAACATAATATTTTTTACAAATGATGGCATAATTATTAGAAGCTTTATCTACATAAGTTATGACAAAATGTTGTTGAAGTTCTTTGATAGCAGATAGGAGTTGTTTATAAGAATACCTAGGCTTCGTTAATTTAATGTTTATAATAACATTTTTAAGTAGATGTAAGGTAGTATACTTCCATAGATTGAATGCTTCAATAGGAATAGAATGTGAACAAGCAAGTTGATATATGAATTTATCAAAATCAAATGATAGAGACTGAAGAAGTTGTTTAGGGTGATGGCAGAATGGAATGCGAAATTTAGACCCTTTATTCATAATATCCCTAAGAATATCATCCTGAACTATACTGAGATCCCCAGTAATAATGTGACCATGAGTGGAGTTGACAAAAGGGGTAAGATTTTGATTGCTGCATACACATGATGTAAGATCATCGGAGTTTAATGTCCTGGAAACTTCATTGTAATTGTAAATAGTTCTACCAATTGGTAAATTATATTTGAATGATTTTTGTATTTTGATATCTTTTACTGGTAACAAGTGCTGATGTTTTGCAAATAAATTATTGAAGTTAAGAGAATTAAGAATAGGGTGTTTAAAAGAAATTACACAGTAAGCTATTTTAGTATGTGGATTTGGTGAATGGAGTAGGTGGTAATTTAAGAAATTTGTACGTGAAAGAAGCAAATCAAAAAATAAATGTTTAAAATGTTCATGAGTTAATTTTAATTTTAAAAAGTTAGTATATACAATACTTAATTTGCTTTTTCTGACTTTATATAACCATGTTCTAACAGGTAGAAAATTGAAAGTTTGAGAATAATTATATTGTAATTTCAAAATGTCTGCTTTGTAATCAATAGTTTTACTTAAGTTACTTTTTCCTTTGCCACGCTTATATCGCTTTTTACTAGGAGTTGATGACTTTGAATAATGAAAAAGATGTTTATATACTGAAGATTTATTAGAATTGTATTCAAAACTATTGTTAACAACATTATTATTATTATAAATTTGATTTAAGCCATAGGGAAGAGAGTTTTATATTTTTTAATGTAATAATTTTCAAATACTAATCTATCAGTGAGTGAAATTTTAATATCTAAAATATGAAGGGATACATTTTTAAATCCGTGTGTAGCAAAGTGCTGATATTCAAATTGATTTTTAGTAGGGAGATCATTAAAGACTTTATGGTCAAATTTTTTAATATGATCCCTGTGAACATTCATTCTCAGATGTAAAGGGTTGCTGGTTTGGCCAATATAGGATAAGTTACAAATAGTACAATTAAGTTTGTATATGCAATTAAAAACTTTGCAGAATTTTTGTGAAGTGGAATTATTATTAATTTGAAATGGGTCAGCATATGGACAAGTTTTGCACCTAAGATTGTTGCATCTATTGAAGGAATATTATTTAGATCGAGAGAAGGTATGGTATTCTTCCAAATCGTCTATAACGCTTAATTGGTCAATGTTTGTCGATCTATAATTATCCCAATTCATAATAATAATAGACCGGACACAAGATAATGAAAAAAATTTACATCACGAATTCTTTCATTTTATATATATATATATATATATATATATATATATATATATATATATATTCTACTATTCTTAATTCTCTTAACTTCAATAATTTATTTGCAAAACATCAGCACTTGTTACCAGTAAAAGATATCAAAATACAAAAATCATTCAAGTATAATTTACCAATTGGTAGAACTATTTACAATTACAATGAAGTTTCCAGGACATTAAACTCCGATGATCTTACATCATGTGTATGCAGCAATCAAAATCTTACCCCTTTTGTCAACTCCACTCATGGTCACATTATTACAGGGGATCTCAGTATAGTTCAGGATGATATTCTTAGGGATATTATGAATAAAGGGTCTAAATTTCGCATTCCATTCTGCCATCACCCTAAACAACTTCTTCAGTCTCTATCATTTGATTTTGATAAATTCATATATCAACTTGCTTGTTCACATTCTATTCCTATTGAAGCATTCAATCAATGGAAGTATACTACCTTACATCTACTTAAAAATGTTATTATAAACATTAAATTAACGAAGCCTAGGTATCCTTATAAACAACTCCTATCTGCTATCAAAGAACTTCAACAACATTTTGTCATAACTTATGTAGATAAAGCTTCTAATAATTATGCCATCATTTGTAAAAAATATTATGTTGCTCTGTTACAGAATTACTTAAAAAATAATCAAATTTTTAAACCCATTAATAATCAGTCTATCCATATCAAAACTAAAATGCTAAAATTATATACACAATTAAATATTAATTGTAAGTTTTTTAAATTTCCTTATGTTACTTTGGTTCCTAAATTCCACAAATCTCCTCTCAGTTTTAGAACAGTCACTTGTGGACATAATACCTTTACCACTACAGCTAGTAAGTACTTGCTTAACTGTTTAAATCGAATTAATGAATCTCTTAAATTCAGGAATTCAGGATATTTCATTTTGAACAATAGTTTTGATTTAGTTAATCATCTTAGCAAGTTTCCACAAATTCTTGGTTTTCAAACCTTTGATTTTAAAGACCTATTTAATAATATTGTCATTAAAGATTTACATAAAGTTATTATCTCTCTTTATCATGACTATATATCTTCCAATCATGTTGCTTTTAATGTCAAAAATTTTCCTATGCTCTTGCACTTTGTGTTATACAACAATTATATTATCCAAGGTGATAATATTTATTTACAAACATCTGGTGTACCACAAGGTGGCTGTAGTAGTAGTATACTTGCTAACTTATATCTTTATTATTATGAATGTCATTTTAACTCTAATTCATATATTAT